>OU612059.1:108451972-108951972 GCA_914767635.1 Melanostoma mellinum
AATAATTTTAGGTCATCAGCGTATAGTAAGCATTGTGAATACGACAATACATTGGGTAAGTCATTAATAAAAAGGACAAAAAGTAACGGACCTAGGTGACTACCTTGAGGGACGCCAGAAAAGTTTTGAATTACGTTTGAAAAACACTGATTTATTTTAACATACTGTGTACGGTTGGTAAGATAGCTACTTATCCACTGTAGAAGATTGGAATGAATTCCAATACTATTAAGTTTATTAATTAGAATGCTATGTTGAACGCGGTCGAATGCCTTTGAGAAGTCAGTATATATCGTGTCTACTTGGTAACGCTTCTCCATGGTATTAAGGCAAAAATTGGAAAATAGTGCTAAATTAGTGGTCGTAGACCTACCACTTACAAAGCCATGTTGGTATGAAGATATGCAATTTTTAACTGCAGAGTAAATATGCTTTTTTACTATAGCTTCGAAAATTTTAGGAATAAGTTGAAGATTTGCTATAGGTCTATAATTTTCAACATTTTGTTTAGAACCCGATTTATAAATTGGAAAAATGTATGATTTTTTCCAAGAATCTAAGAATAAACCTTGATTCAAAGACAAATTAAATAATTTCAAGAGTGGCTCACTTAAACTGTTTTTGCATTTTTTCAAAAAAATTGGTGGAATATTGTCAGGCGAACAAGAAAAGTTATCATCTAGAGACTCCAGTTCCGAATGCACTTCATCAACAGAAAGTGTAAGGGAACCAATATCAATGGAAGATGTTGAACCTGACGATGGATGGAAAACACAGGTTTCGGAACAGAAGTTTGTTTGAAAAAAGTTAGCAAACATATTGCAGATGTCGTTGGTATCCGAACTAGTATAATCCTTGAACTTCATTGTAGCAGGAAGGCCAGTGGACTTTTTCTTATGGTTTATAAATTTCCAAAAGGCCTTGGAGTTTTTTTTAACCTTAGATTCTACAGAAAGTAAATACTGACGGTACAAAAACCTTTTCAAAAATTCAAATTCTTTCCTGAGGCGACAAAACTCGCTTCGAAAGGAAGTATTTTTAACACTTTTCCTATGCATTTTAAGCATAGCCTTTTTTAAATTACATAAGCGATAATTAAACCAGACTGGCTTACCAGATCGCTTGAACCTCTTCAACGGTACAAATCTAGAGAAAACATCTTCAATTGTGTACATAAAAGAACAATAAGCTAGATTTAAATCAGATGTTGATAATAAAATATCCCAATCAATCGAACACAAAAAATTATTAATGGAAACATAGTCCGCTTTAGAAAAATCATACATAGTATTATTGGAGTTTTCATTGTTTTTAAGAAAATCCAGTACAGAAAAGTTGAATCTTTTTTCTAATGCCTTATGATGAAATGAGTTTTCAAGGAGTTTGAATTCGGCTTCAAGAACTTTAGCTTCAAGATCTTTACTAAGAAAAACTAAATCTAGTATTCTTCCCAAAGAATTCAAAACCGAATTCAACTGATTTAAGTAAAAAGCTGACATTGTATCTAAAACTTCTTCTTCATAATCATGAGTTACGTTAAAAGGAATTAAACATTTATCGTCTACAGAAAAAATCCAATCAATAGTAGGTAAATTGAAATCACCTAGCACTAAGATATAGGAATGCTCATCTAAGGTTTTAGCTACATTTTTAATATTTTTTACATGCCAATCATAAACCGTTGAATCAGAACGTGGTGGAATATAAGATAAAAATATGTACAGTTGAATCATAGCAAAACCAGGAGAGACGACCTCGACACACACACATATTTGGTCGATTGTACGTGGAGAATCTTCGAGCATAACTTGTCTGCTATTAAGAGCCGAACGAACCGCAAGTAACACACCACCACCTTTCGTGCCACCAGTAAGAGCATAGCAACGATCTTTTCTATAGACTTCGTAGGATGTGTCAAAATATTCAGAAGATTGAATGCTTTCATTGAACCAGGTTTCAGTGAGAGCAATAAAAACAAACGATGAATCAGCAATAGCAGCACAGAATTCAAAAGTCTTCGATCTCATTCCTCCAACATTTTGATAGTAGAGTGATGTACCATGATGATGACGATGAACATTCGATAAGTAGATTGAAGAAGTAGCAGTAGTATGTATTGAGAGCAGAGTCGATTCCGACTCAGCTAACGTTGGATCTACGTTTTTTGCCTCGAAAAAATTCATGCACAACAGTGTGCAAAGGCCAAAGTGATGGGTTGCATATTAATTTGTAAATTTCAGAGTCTCTCCCGACTTTGATTTCAAAAGATGATGTTGGCAACGCCCCTTAATCTATTACTAGGTAGGTTCGTCAAATAATGTAATAGAAGGTGAGACGGCCATGTTAATTTTATCGATTTTTCCGGCAGACGAATTCACAGACAGAAGACAAACTCGTGGACGAAACAAGCAGCAACTCAACAGGAGAATATTAAACTAGAAAAATAAGTAAAGAATTAAGAACTGAAGTAAAGAATTAAAGAATCGCAATTAAAGTAAAGAATTGAAAATAAACTAATGTAAGTAGATTTAAATGAACAATATGTACAAGACATAACATGTAATTTCTTAAATAAAGGTTGAAACAAATTCAAGCAAGAAGAGCTACGCACGAAGGCTTTTTTTTTTTACAATTTGTTACCGACGAGTTTATTTTTACCTGTTGGTCGGAGCGCCAACAAATTTCAACATTAGTTTTGAGTTCATCAAGTTCAATACAACAGTATTGCTTTGAGAAGCGATTTATTCCATCGACTTCAACAAGCCATCGGCATTGTCGAATCCAACAGTGCGATATATCGCCTTTAACAATCCATCGGCATTGTCGAGTTCAACAGTGGGATCAAGCTACAACATTAAGACGACTACAAGTGAATTAATCAACTTCAACATATCATCATTGCTGTTAAGAAGTGATTCCATCAATTGCAACAACACAACTTTAATTCAACAAGGAAATTATACACCAATAAGATGCAGCGTGGGGATGACAGCCCAGAAGAATATCATTGCAAAGCATGTACCGAGCCAGACTCCGCAGACGACCTGGTACAGTGTGACAAATGCGAGTCCTGGCGACATTACCACTGCGCGGGAGTAGATGCATCGGTTGCAGACCATGAATATTTATGCCCAGAGTGCATATTAAACCAGGTGAGTCCCATACCTTGTAGTGCTAGATTTGTTTCCGCGGCTGTTGGTCGCTTAGCCATGTCAAATAAGAAAAATAAATTTATAGTCGAGTCAAATAAAAGAAATGTGAGTGCCTCTTTGTTTAAAAGTGATGTAGGGTCAGTTGAGAAAACAATAGGTACACCCGCAGGTGTCTCAATTTCTAATAGCTGTATAGGTACGGTCCCTGTTGTATCGACGCAAGAAGAAGAGAACGTCGCAGCGTTCGAAAGTAATGAAAGGGGTACAGGCATTGCATCGATTAGTTCAGTGGAACCCATTACCACTGCTAAGTCGTTTGCAGATTTAAATTCGACATCGGGTGTGTGTACGGACTCAGGGTTTATATCGTATTGCGAGGGTAGTAGATCAAATTTCAGTGTATTTCGTAGTTCTAGTGCACCTCTTAGTTCTAGTGTACCTCGTAGTTCTAGTGTAGCTTTAGAAGAGGTGAGTAATTCGAGCACCATCGACACCGTTCATGCACCACGTAGAACATCCACCAGCTCAAGAGGTTCCGAGGCATCTTTAAACAGAAACCTGAGGCTGGAGCTACAGCGCCTAGATGAGGAACGGGAAATAACAGCGAAACGGGACAAGGCCTATCTGGAGAGGAAATATCAGATCATGAGTATGATCGAGGACTCGTCGGGGACGGAAGAAGATACAACGATGGTGAGCGGAAGGGTAAGAGGTGTGATCACCGGATTGCAACTGCAACAGCAATCGCTTCAGTCGACGCCACCGCAACCGCTACTGCATACGCAACTGCAACAGCAATCGCTTCAGTCGACGCCACCGCAACCGCTACTGCATACGCAACTGCAACAGCAATCGCTTCAGTCGACGCCACCGCAACCGCTACTGCATACGCAACTGCAACAGCAATCGCTTCAGTCGACGCCACCGCAACCGCTACTGCATACGCAACTGCAACAGCAATCGCTTCAGTCGACGCCACCGCAACCGCTACTGCATACGCAACTGCAACAGCAATCGCTTCGGTCGACGCCACCGCAACCGCTACTGCATACGCAACCGCAACAGCAATCGTTTCAGTCGTCGCCACCGCAACCGCTACTGCATACGCAACTGCAACAGCAATCGCTTCAGTCGTCTCCATCGCAACAGCTACTACAACAACAACCACCACAGTCATCGTCGTTACAACCGCTACCGCACTCACCACTGCCACCACCACCGCATTTAGAGCCGCCATTACGAACGTTACAAGCTCAAGTGAAGCCGAGGACATCTGAGCAACTGCTGCACGCTACGCAAACGCAACCGCAACTGCCGCCACCTACGCAAACGCAACCGCAATTGCCACAGCCTATGCAGCCTATGCAACCGCAACCGCTGCTGCAACCTATGCAACCGCTACCGCTGCTGCAACCGCAAGCGCAACCACAACCGATGCTGCCTATGCAACCGCAACCGCAACCGATGCTGCTTATGCAACCGCAACCGATGCTGCCTATGCAACCGCAACCGCAACCGCTGCTGCCTATGCAACCGCAACTGCAACCGCTGCTGCCTATGCAACCGCAACTGCAACCGCTACAGCAACCGCTACAGCAACAGCAACAGCAACAGCAACAGCAACAGCAACAGCAACAGCAACAGCAACAGCAACAGCAACAGCAACAGCAACAGCAACAGCAACAGCAACAGCAACAGCAACTGCAACTGCAACTGCAACTGCAACAGCAACAGCAACTGCAACAGCAGCAGCCACAGCAACAGCAACTGCAACAGCAACTGCAACAGGAACAGCAACTGCAACTGCAACTGCAACAGCAACAGCAACTGCAACTACAACAGGAACAGCAGCAGCAACAGCAACAGCAACTGCAACAGCCACAGCAGCATCCACAGCAACAGCAACAGCAACAGCAACAGCAATCGCGACAGCAACAGCAACAGCAACAGCATCAGCAACTGCAGCAGCTTCAGCAACAGCAACAGCAACCGCGACAGCATCAGCAACAGCAACAACAACAGCTGCAGCAACAACAACAGCAACAGTCACAACTACAGCAACTGCCACAGCTAATACATCAACATACTACAAAAGAAGATTATCCACCGCATCCACAAGCGATATGCTCACAGTACCAGTCATCTCAACCGCCACCCTCACATGGTTTACATACATCCGGCTTGGTCAGTTACGGACTATCGAGAGCTAATCTCGCGGCGCGTCAGTTAATATCCAGAGACCTTCAATCGTTTGCAGGGAGCCCAGATGAATGGCCACTCTTCATTTCTAATTTCTATAGAAGTACGGAGCTCTGTGCGTTTACGGATGGGGAAAACCTTGTAAGGCTACAAAAGGCCCTAAAGGGAAAAGCACTGGAGGCTGTTCGGAGCCTTTTAATACAACCAAACTGCGTGGAGAGGGTGATAGCAACACTAAAGATGTTATATGGAGAACCAGAAGTCATCATCCACACACTCATGCAGAAGGTCCAAGCAGCACCAGCCCCTAAAGCTGAAAAACTAGAGACCATAGTGAATTTTGCTCTCATAGTTCAAAACCTTTGTGCCACCATTGAAGCCGCCGGCTTAACGACACACCTAAACAATGCAATGATGCTTCGTCAGCTAGTTCTCAAGCTTCCACCCGCCATACGACTTGACTGGGCGAAATATAAAAGAGAGTTCCCTGAGTGTAATCTCTCACAATTTGGAGCGTGGATATATCAACTAGCCGAAGCTGCTAATAGTGTTGTACCGGACATCTCATCGACCTATAAGCCTACAGGTACAAGGGTTAACGACAAAGGTTGTGAAAGAGGTTTCCTGAACACACACCACAGCGATACGAATAACGAAAACGAAAACACAAAGAGACGCAAGTGCTGCATATGCCAGGATGATTGTGGGTCAGTCGCCAGCTGCAAGGAATTTCAAAAATTGAGTCGGACTATGAAATGGTCAGCAGTCAAGCAACACCGGTTATGTCGAAGTTGTTTGAAACAACATGGCAAACAACAATGCCAGTCGACATCTGTATGTGGGGTGAGTGGTTGTTTGTTTAAGCACCATAGGTTACTACACAACGAAGAAAAGGACAAAGTAAAGTCAACATCAACTGAAAGAGCACTGATGCACCACCAACAACACTGCAACGCTCACATCAACGACACTGGTTCAACCCTCTTTCGAGTAGTTCCTGTGAGTCTCTACAATAGAGGGACTCAAGTAGACACATATGCCTTTCTCGACGATGGATCATCACTTTCCCTGATGGACGAAGAACTTGCCGGACAATTAGATCTGAAAGGAGTTCCTCAGCCACTCTGTCTGAAATGGACCGGTAATACACGGAGGTTCGAGAAAAACTCTCATGTAATGTCGCTACAAATTGCCAGTACAAACCCAGATGCAGAACGGTTGATGCTCACGGACGTACACACGGTTAAACAACTACAACTACCCACGCAATCATTAAACGTTGACGTGTTACAGCACAGGTACGAACACCTAAGAGGATTACCCATCAAGTCGTATAGTCATGCGGTTCCAAGATTGCTCATAGGACTAAATAACACCAAACTGAGTCTCCCTCTAAGAACCAAAGAAGGAGGACCGAAAGATCCAGTCGCGACCAAGACGCGCTTGGGATGGGTGGTGCATGGGCGCTACGAAGGATTCACTGCTACAAACTACATAAAACACCTCAGCTTCCACACCTGCGAATGCAATACAGCAGAGCTGCAGCGTTTAGTGAAGGAGTTTCTTAGTGGTGACAACTTCGGAACTGCCCACGTCGACAAAATGGTACTACCCACCGAGGATAGGCGCGCATTAGAGCTCCTGAACAAATTTACAATCAAAAGAGACGGACGTTTTGAAACAGCACTTCTGTGGAAATCCGACAAAATCGAGCTCCCAGACAGCCTCCACATGGCGAAAAAAAGATTGGGCTGCCTGCATAAGCGGATGATGCGTGAGCCAGCGCTAGCTGAAGCATTGCAACAAAAAATAGAGGAATATGTCTCCAAGGGCTACGCTTCAAAGCTGTCTGCTACTGCACGCCTAAACGAAAGTAACCGGTCATGGTATCTGCCGATTTTCCCAGTTTTCAACCCAAACAAACCCGGAAAGCTAAGAATAGTTTGGGATGCAGCAGCTATGGTTAGTGGTGTGTCTTTGAACTCAAGGTTATTGAAAGGTCCGGACCAGCTACCAACGCTAACGTCAGTCATCTACAGATCCAGAGAGAGTCCTATAGCCATATGCGGAGATATAATGGAAATGTTCCATCAAGTAAGGATAAGGAAGGAAGATCGCGACTACCAGAGGTTTTTGTGGAGCAAAAGTGACAAATATGAACCAGAAGTTTACGTGATGAATGTCATGACATTCGGGGCAACCTGCTCACCCTGTTGTGCGCAATATGTAAAAAACAAAAATGCCGACGCATATAGCCATATCTTCCCACGAGCGGTTCAATCCATAAAAGAAAATCATTATGTCGATGACCTGATGGACAGCGTAGAAACGGAGGAAGAAGCAATCCAATTGGCCAAAGAGATAAGGTATGTGCACCAACAGGGAGGGTTTTTGATTAGAAATTGGCTCTCGAATTCTACGACGGTGCTCAAAGCTTTAAAGAGCGACCCCAAAGATAGCAAAAACTTCGAGGTAACACCGGAACTGACTACAGAAAAAGTTCTAGGAATGTGGTGGAGTACACCATCGGATAGCTTCACGTTCAAGCTGACAACCAACTCGAGTCAGACAGAAATACTTTTTGGGGGGCGCCGTCCTACGAAGCGCGACGTACTTCGAATCCTTATGACCATTTTCGATCCGTTGGGCTTACTGGCACACTTCCTAATGTATATCAAGGTGCTGCTTCAGGACATATGGCGTTCGAAAATAGACTGGGATGACGAGATTGGGGACTCTGAGTACACTAAATGGCTGAAATGGGCCAGGTACCTTCCGATGATGTCAAATATAAAGATCCCTCGATGTTACGTGAAAACCACCCGCAACTCTGATCGGCAGCTTCACGTTTTTGTTGATGCCAGCGAGAGTGGATTCGCAGCAGTGGCGTACATTCGAAGCAGAACGGAAGACACAGTGGTGTGCGCACTTATCGGGGCAAAAACGCGAGTGGCGCCGCTAAAAAATCTTTCCATACCGAGATTGGAGTTACAAGCCGCTGTGCTGGGGGCCAGGTTCGCCAAGTGCATTAAAGACTCACACAAACTCGAGTTTTCCAAAACTTTCCTCTGGTCGGACTCAAGAAACGTGCTAAGTTGGATCCGATCTGATCACCGAAGGTATCGGCAATTCGTAGCCTTTAGAGTTAGTGAAATACTGGATCTTACGGAAATAGAAGACTGGCAGTGGATTCCCACCAAGTTGAACGTGGCGGACGAGGGAACGAAGTGGGTAGGACTCCCAAACTTTAATGCCTCAAGCCGATGGTTTCTTGGACCAGACTTCCTCAAACAACACCCCGATAACTGGCCAAAGGAGTGCCAACAAAAGGACCCAGAACTAAAAGAAGAACTCAAAACCTGCTATATCAACGTTCATCGGGAAATACGCCAAAACGTGTTACGGTATCGAGAAATCTCCAAATGGAACCGATTGTTAAGAAGCACAGCGTTCGCACTTCGTTTTATCTACAACACGAAAAGCATGAAGCACAAGTGTGAAAGGATCAAAGGACCCCTTACACAACAAGAACTTCAGTCCGCCGAACAAGCAATCGTGAAGGAAGCACAAGCCAGCGAGTATGCCGAAGAGATTGCAGATTTGGAGGCCAACCGCTTTGTAGATACATCCAGCGTACTTTATAATCTCTGTCCATGCTTAGACGAGAATGGCATTGTTCGAGCAAACGGCAGAATACAGTCAGCAGAGAGAATAAACGAAGAAACCAAGAGGCCAATTATTCTACCAAGAAACCATAGAGTAACACACCTAATCATAGAAAACGTCCATTCACGATTCAATCATCAAAACCACGAGACGGTGGTAAATGAACTTCGCCAAAAATATCACATTTCGCAACTAAGAGCTGTTCTGGGAGCCGTCAGACGCCAATGTCAGACTTGCAAAAATAAGAGAGCAAAACCATTGCACCCTATAATGGCACAACTACCACCAGCCCGACTAGCGTCATTTTGTCGACCGTTTTCATTTGTGGGGGTAGACTACTTCGGACCGCTGAACGTGAGCATACGTCGAGGAACTGAGAAAAGGTGGGGCGTTCTGATAACGTGCCTGACAACACGTGCTGTGCATCTCGAGATCGCACACACGTTATCTTCAGACTCCTGTATCATGGCAATCCGTAACTTCATTGGTCGTCGCGGTACACCAATCGAAATATACAGCGACAATGGAACGAACTTCCGGGGAGCTGAGAGAGAACTTAGCGAAGCCTTCACGAAAGTCAACCAGGATAAGATAATAGAGGCCTTCACGTCCGTCAGCACCAAGTGGAAGTTTATCCCTCCATTATCACCACACATGGGCGGCAGTTGGGAGCGGTTGGTACGCTCCGTCAAGGATACGCTGTATGCGATAGCTCCGACTCGAAACCCCTCAGAAGAACTCTTAAGAAGCATGCTAATCGAGGTAGAAAATATTGTTAATTCTAGACCACTGACCTACATTCCTATAGATAACGAGAACGAGGAGGCACTCACACCCAATCATTTCTTATTAGGGTCTTCGAATGGTTCTAAACCACTAGTAGTATTTAACGAAGACATTAGGTTTTTAAAAATAAATTGGCAAAAGTCCCAACAGTACGCGGAGCATTTCTGGAAACGCTGGGTACGGGAATACCTTCCCACGATTACTCGACGGTCCAAATGGTTCGAGCCTGTCAAGCCCATAGCAAAGGGCGACATCGTGCTTATAGTGGACCCAAATAGCCCCAGAAACTGCTGGCCAAAAGGGCGAGTAGTAGATATAAAAAGCTCACAAGATGGACAAGTAAGAAGCGCGTTTGTTCAAACTCAAACGGGTGTATACCAGAGACCCGTAGTTAAGCTAGCGGTTCTGGACGTCCAACCTTCCCATGAAAGTCGACCTTAGACGGACCTACCGGGGGGGAGTGTTGGCAACGCCCCTTAATCTATTACTAGGTAGGTTCGTCAAATAATGTAATAGAAGGTGAGACGGCCATGTTAATTTTATCGATTTTTCCGGCAGACGAATTCACAGACAGAAGACAAACTCGTGGACGAAACAAGCAGCAACTCAACAGGAGAATATTAAACTAGAAAAATAAGTAAAGAATTAAGAACTGAAGTAAAGAATTAAAGAATCGCAATTAAAGTAAAGAATTGAAAATAAACTAATGTAAGTAGATTTATATGAACAATATGTACAAGACATAACATGTAATTTCTTAAACAAAGGTTGAAACAAATTCAAGCAAGAAGAGCTACGCACGAAGGCTTTTTTTTTTTTACAATTTGTTACCGACGAGTTTATTTTTACCTGTTGGTCGGAGCGCCAACAGATGAATAATCTTTTTCGGGAGTCACATTAAATTTTCTTATGCTGAGAGCAGTACAATTAATTAACGGCAGTTTCTTTTTTATATAGTTATATACTGCTTCCTGTGAAGTATCAGGAGAAAGACGGGAAACAAATATGCTCTTAGCTGGGGGTATAGCGATGAGATCTTCCATAACTAAATTGTATTCAGTAGAAGCAAATGCTACTGGGTTAGAACTCCCCTCATCCACAATGGAAGCTATTGGGGATTCCAATGGATCATTAGCATTTACTCTACTAGAGTTTTCCTGACTTTGGGAAGAACTACTAGCACTGAGGTGATTAATAGTGCTTTTTCCTGAACGTAGCACTCTAGCTTCCGGCACATCACGAAGTTGATGTTGTTGTTTATGCTTACGTAGTTGAAGTTGTTGTTGTTGTTGTAGTTGATGTGATTCGTTTTGCTGCTGCTGCTGTTGTTGTTGTTGTTGTTGTTGTTGTTGTTGTTGTTGTTGCTGTTGTTGATGTTGATGTTGTTCGTGTTGTTGTTGGTGCTGCTGCTGCTTCTGCGGTTGTTGTTGTTGTTGTTGTTGTTGTTGTTGTTGTTGTTGTTGTTGTTGTTGTTGTTGTTGTTGTTGTTGTTGTTGTTGTTGTTGTTGTTGTTGTTGTTGTTGTTGTTGTTGTTGTTGTTGTTGTTGTTGTTGTTGTTGTTGTTGTTGTTGTTGTTGTTGTTGTTGTTGTTGTTGTTGTTGTTGTTGTAAATGTGGTGAAGAAACAAATTGGTCAGAGGGCCGAGATGATGGAGTGAGAACGATTAAAGGTTGTTCCATTGAAGATAATGCTGCAGAAAAACTTCTTCCCTCGATATTATTGAAGACTTCTTCCATTGTATTTTTTTCTAAAGCATCAAAATCAAACGTACTCTGCAGCTCCACAAATATTGATGAGATGGAGTTAAAAAGCTTCTGTAGTTTCACTATTTTCCAGTGCAAATAGTCCGTGGAGAGTTTTTCGTGCCTGCTACAATAGAAACGCAGGCCAGGAATTGACACAACCTTATCCGCATCTTTTCCTTTGATTCCTAGGCATTTTGCATGGATTTGGCGAAAACATGCGGCACATGAAAATGCTACTGCATTGGAGTTCTCATCATTGCAAATCGTACAATGGCAATTCATTATAAGTAATTTCTTTTTTTTTTTTTTTTTTAGTTCGGGCGTTTAAAGTGAGCTACACAAAATAAAAAAGTTCAATTTCAAAAAGAACGTAGGGCAACTCTGTTGAAAATGCCTAATATTCAATTAATTTATATAAACATGAATAACTCAAAAAGTATAGTCTACACTGAAATTGTTCACCCAGCGTTGGATAGCTCTCAATAAAAGTAATCAGATACAATCAACTTCAAGCACGAATCAGAATTAGTTCAAAATTTGTAATTTGACTGATTTTGTCTAAAACACTATGTGACATTAAGCAAATTAATCACTGGCCAAATGTTGAAAAATTTAAAAACAAAATTCACAGCACTTTATCAATTGAATACCAAGTTTTTGATTTCAGTATTATATTATAGAAGACACCGATGCACATTGTTTTGAACCTTTGTGAATCGTAATGGACGGGAAAAACAGAGCCAGATAAAGCATTACACATTCGGGTAGTGCGACTAAAACAAGATTTTCTATACTTGACTACACGCCCGAAGTTAGGCTCAAGGTAAAACTGATGAGCATTCCTGGCGAGGCGTGTGTTGCGACTCAATTGTTTCAGGGGAGGAATGCAACTGGCTATTTCACTAGAGCACTGTTTGTGAAAAAATCGATAAAAGAGAGTGAGACAGATGTTACCTGTCGACGATGTCCAAGAGAATCAATCGATTCTACGATTGAACTATCACCTATCAGTTTTAGCGCTCTATTTTGTACTCTATCAAGTAGGCGCAAAGATGTTTGAGGAGCACATGATCAGATATGGGAGTTATACTCCAGTTTTGGGCGGATGAAGGCCTTATAAATTGTATCCAGATCAGAAGGGGTGAAGAATTTCCTGCATCGTCTCAAGACGCCTAAGCATCTAGCAGCGTTTTTGGTGACTTCGAATATGTGGTCATTCCAACGAAGATCACCGTTTACACACATACCAAGTACTGACAGCTTTTCGGTTTCTTGGATGCAGGTAACATTCATGGATAATGACAATGGGGGAATGTTAAGCTTCAACGACAAGAGACAGCATTGAGTTTTCCAAGCATTGAATTCTACTCAGTTCTTATGACCCCATGTAACAATGCTGTCAAGGTCCAAATTCAATGAGCTTATCATACGCAGCCGTTCCAGTTTAACATCCGAAGAGCAGGGACGAGAATTTCGAAACGAGGAAAACAGTTGAGCGGATTAGAAGTTTCAGACAAGGGATCATTTATGAAAATGAGAAAGAGAGTCGGAGACAAGGCGGAGCCCTAGAGCGTTGGGACCGATGACGTGGTCGAGTTCTTATCGTTCTTCACAAAAGATCAAAAATGTTTGCTTCCTTTTGGACACAACAGTATTTTTTGCCTTACTTTTTGGTCATGCAAAAACTTGGCCTTATGTAAATGAGCATTACAGGTATTTCCGGCCATTTTAAACAAATTTCGGTTTTCTACAGTAATGTTATGATGTACTTGTTTCATTTGATGTAGTATCACTTTTTACAAACATTCCCATTAAACTGAATATCACAATAGTAAAAATAAAGTGGAACTTAATAAGTTAAAGCACTTAAATCACACAAAACAAATTTTTTGAGATTTTAAACTTTTGTCTCAAAGATAGCAACCATCTGCAATACGGAACTGAAATCTATAAACAAATTTTTGGGATGCCTATGGACAATCCCTTATCTCCCACGAATGCAGACTTAGTTCTTGATTATGTTTTAGATGAATGACAACCACTCTGCCAACGAGAAAAAAGTCATCAAAATCCTTAGCGATAATAACTATCCGTCTTCAGTTATTCGCAGTCTTTTTTGGAAGCACAAAACAAAAATTTCACGGGGTAACAATACTGCAGAACCAGTTAACGTGTACCATAAAAACATGGTATACGTCCCAGCGCTGACTGACAATCTCAAAAAAAAAACTGTTACTAAAAATCTAACAGATACTCGTCTTTCGTTCAAATCGAATAAAACACTACACCAATGTTTCACAAAACTAAAAACAAAAACAGAAAAGGACAGACAAACTGATTTCATCTACAAAATTAATTGTAAAGGCAAACCCAACGAACCGTGAAATCTTTGCTACATTGGAACCGCCAAACAATTTCTTCGACAACGAATGTCTAATCATAAGTCAGACATAAGACAAAAAAATCCGGACAAAACAGCTCTTTCTTATCATAGCATTGAGAGCGGTTATTCTCCAGACTTTGATGGCGTTAAAATTTTACAGACGGAAAAACATGTTTCTAAACGATACACGCTAGAAACATTACATATTCTCAACAAAAACAACAACATGAATAGAAAACAAGATACACAAAACATTTCGGCCGTTTATTGTTCTCTCCTGTCTTAAATTTCTCTGTCTAAGTTAGTATAGAATAAAACTTCACTATCAGAAGTTGCTTGTAAAGTTTTTTCTTTATCAATGATTTAATATATCATTTTTTTTTCCTTAGTCGTTTACTTCTTTTTTATACAAGTGAGTGTACTTATTGTCATTTTGTTAACAATTAATTTTTACACATTTTTGTATATTTCTTTGTTCAAATAAAGTTCTACTGAAGAAGGTAGCAACCCCTGCCGAAACGTTGGAAAAGTTGATGTGACTTGATTGTTTCATTACGAAAATCAATGTGACCAAAAAAGCCGACGGAAAAACAGTTTTCCACTTCACTCATAAAGTTCAGCAAGCCATAATTCAATTATTTTCTATGAACGATAAAATAAAATTTATAAAAGTAATAGGGCAACCGAAATCAAAGCCGAGGAGGAAATCCATAAACAAATTTCCTTATACCATACTTAAGAATCTATGCACAGCAGAATAAATGAAACATATTATAACTTAAAAAATAAAATTTTTTCCCCAAACTTCAAGAACAAATACAATTAGAAATTAGCATTTGCAAAAAGTGCCAAGAAATTAAATACGATAGGAACCCCATTAAATCAAAGTATAACTTAACGGAAACCCCAAAACCTAAAAATGAAATAATACATTTAGACATATTTCATATTGAGAAAAAGGCATTCCTACCTATAATCGATAAACTTACAAAATTTGCAGTAGGGTATGTAATAACTGATAGAAATTGGAGAAGTAAAAAAGCAATTATTATCGAACATTTCTCGAAATTCGGTAAACCAAATAAAATAATATCACATAACGAATTTAAATCAGAACATATTTTAGATTTTCTTAATAGAAGTGAAGTTGAAATACATTTCACAAAACCCAATAGTCACACAGGAAACTCAGATGTTGAAAGATTGCATTCAACAATTTTAGAAAAAATAACAGGCATTCACTCATACAAACTTACATTAAACACTTACAAATCAAAAACAAAAATATGATATTAAAAGAAATAGAAACACTTATAGCTAAAATTAGGTAAATTACACCTAAAGAACAGAGAAGATTTAAAGATTTTAAAGAAGAAATCGTTGAATTAATACTAAGTGAAAGAATCGAACAAATTACAAAAATGTTCGACATAAAGAACAACCTAGATATAAAATTAAAAATTTCAATAACGTACACATTAGCAATATTTATAGACCTTATAGATTTTCAGGGAATAATACTCTTAATACTATTGGCAACACAACCAACACACGGGATACTTCAAACAACAATAATAACACAGGTCTGCAATGGTTTTCCTCTCTGAAATCTGAGTAACGTTTTCTATAGATTCTGATGTGCTGGTTACGATAAAAATAATGAAAAAATCCATCACGACAGGATTTTTTGATATTGAATATTTAAAATGTCTGAACGCCTGCATTTTAAAATTTATAAAACGTCATTAAATTGCTTTAGCTTAGTTTTTATTGCATTTAATAAGTGTAAGGGGACATAGACATCAATGCAAATCAGTAATTTGTTAACTACTACATGATGATTATAAGTAATTCGTAATAAACATGTTGAAAAAGGGGTATTTTGGCTTAATTTAGTAATGAGCTCATTCATATACAGGGTGTTCCGTAATTCGTGTGACATACTTTGGGATGAGATTCTTGGTCATATTCTAAGAAAAAAATTGTTTGACACTAAAGTCCGTTTCTCAACTTTGACATCACTTTTTGGCAATTTAAGAAAAGGCTAACTTTGGTGTACCCTGACCTGTGTTAAATTCGATAACTCTGTCAATACTGATGATAGAGACCTAATCTTAGACTTAATTTTTTGTTAAAATAATGATCTTTAAAACTGCATTTAAATAAATGAACTTCTTTCAATATATATTTTTTTAATGCGAAAACTTGTGATTTTTTTCCTTTTTTCTATCTGTACCTTTTTTGAAAAATCTGGAGGTGATGAAGAAAAACTAAGGACATTTTCGTAATCAGCGTACCAAATGACCCTAGAATCAGCTATCAAATTCCAGAGAGGAAGTTATGATCCTCATTTTGCAGGCCTGTGTAATTAATGAGCAAACAGGCTATTTAAAAGTAAAAATTAAAGATTTAGAAATTACTAATCAAACAAATACAATATTACACATTATTAATCCAGAAAAAATCTTTTACACAATCACACTCATACAAACTAACATTAAACACTTACAAATAAGAAAAAAAAATTATATTAAAAGAAATAGAAACACTTATAGCTAAAATAAGGTCAATTACACCTAAAAAACAGAGAAGACTTAAAAGAGGGTTAATAAACGTACAAGGAAACATAGAATGATGGCTTTTCGGAACCATGGATAAGAAAGGGAAGAAATTTGGAATTATTTAAATATAGCCAAAGAAAACAGTCATAACGCAATTGGGGCAGTAAATGAACAAATTCAAATCAAAAAACACTTTAATGAATCGATAAAAACATAAGAAAAAATTTTATTTTTGACGATAGAGAAAAAATACTTAGCAATTATAATAAAATAAGAGATTCTATTTTTTTTTTTTTATAATTAACGCGCACATCAAGGGGTTATGACTACCCTTATAATGTTATTAAACACAGTGCGAGTATTTAGGAAAACAGGAGAGGATTTGAAAGGAGACACCGATGCACGTTGCTTTTGAATCTTTGTAAATCGTAATGCAGGGGAAACACAGAGCCAGGTAAAGCATTCCACATTCGGGTGGTGCGACTAAAATAAGAATCTCTATACTTGACTGTACGCCCGAAGTTGGGCTCAAGGCAGAACTGATGAGCATTCCTAGCGAGGCGGGTGTTGCGGCTAAATTGTTTCAAGGGAGGAATGCAGCTGGCTATTTCACTAGAGCACTGTTTGTGGAAAAAGCGATAAAAGAGAGAGAGACAGGTAACGTTTCGACGATGTCCAAGAGAATCAATCGATTCTACGATTGAACTATCACCTATCAATCTTAGCGCTCTATTTTGTACCCTATCAAGTAGGCGCAAAGATGTTTGAGAAGCACCTGACCAGATATGAGAGTTATACTCCAGTTTTGGGCGGATGAAGGCCTTATAAATGGTAGCCAGATCAGAGGGGGTGAAGAACTTCCTGCATCGTCTCAAGAAACCTTAGCATTTAGCAGCGTTTTTGGCGACTTGAAATATGTGGTCATTCCAACGAAGATCATCGTTTACACACATACCAAGTACTGACAGCTTTTCGGTTTCTTCGATGCAGGTACCATTCATGGATAATGGCAATGGGGGAATGTTAAGCTTCAACGACAAGAGACAGCATTGAGTTTTTGAAGCATTGAATTCTACTCGGTTCATAATACCCCATGCAACAATGCTGTCAAGGTCAGAATTCAATGAGCTTATCATACGCAACCGTTCCAGTTCCACATCCGAAGAGCAGGGACGTGAATTTGGAAACGAATATGAAAAGCTGAGGGTCGAGTCGTCAGCAAAACAGTTAAGTGGATTAGAAGTTTCAGACAAGAGATCATTAATGAAAATGAGGAAGAGAGTCGGAGACAAAACGGAGCCCTGGGGCACACCAGCATTTATGAAGTGGGTATCAGACTTGAAACCATCCAACACAACTTGTATTGAGCGGTCCGAAAGGTAGTTTCTAATCCAACGAAGAAGAGACTCATCGATACCAAAAGCACGCATTTTCGATAAAAGAGCCTGATGCCAAACTCTATCAAATGCTTTAGAAATATCAAGCGCAATAATCTTACTTTCTCCAAAACAATGTAAAGATTGGTTCCACTTTTCAGTGAGATAAGCCATCAAATCACCAGTGGACCGTTTGCTACGAAAGCCGTACTGACGGTCATTAAGAAGCTTTCGTTCTTCAAGATATTTCATAAGTTGACGGTTTATCAACGTTTCCATGACCTTGGAAAGAAGGGACGTTAGTGCAATTGGACGGTAATTGGAAGGGGAGGAAGATTCGCCTTTTTTAGGGACCGGCTGGACAAATGCAGTTTTCCATCTGCTCGGAAAAATCCCAGCAGAATAGGAAAGATGGAAAAGTTTGCGCAGTGGTTTTGCCAGCGTAGAAGAACACCTCTTCATTCTGCAAGAACAATTGTTTTTAGACCAAATAACCAAATTAAGGTTCATAGAAAACAAAATAAATCAAATTCAAGATAATGTTTTATCAGCAAAATATAATATAATTCAACCTAGTATATTAACATTAGAAGAACTAAAGGAATATGAAATGGATTTTTCAAAATATATAAAATGGAGAGAGAAGTGAAAGTCAAGTCTATAAAGTGCTCTGGTATATTTATTTATAATTTTGGTATTTAAAGTAATAAAAATTAGTATTTACACTTAAAAAAAAAAAGAAAAAGTCATACTTCACAAGAAAAAAGTGGAACCTTAATTATAAAGTCATCCAAAAGGTAGGATTAAATAAAATCTTAAATTTTGCACTAGAGGTAGCCATCTTGTACGTGTGCGTGCAACTTTATGCAATCGAAGAGAAAGTTGGGGGAAATGTCTCCATCTAAATCCCCATCAAGCAAAAAATCTAACGAAAATACTGTTGTATTACATTTGTCTCCAAACGAGAAAACAGACAAGAATTATCTAGCAAAACAAACTTGTCTTAGCCTTCTCGATTTAGATGTAAATGCAGAACTATCATTCGAAAAAACACAAGAGTTTGTTAATCGACACAACAACAAAACCACCATGGTGTTAAACTTCACTGACAAGATCACCGCAAAGAAAATTGTAGAAGCTGCACCGAAGCTGAAAGGTACTGGCGTTGTGGTACATCGAGAACAATCTTTTCTTTATCGGAAAAAAAGGAGAGCACTTTTCGATATGAAAACAAAACTATTGGAAAGGAACCCGAATGTTAAAATTCTAATCAGAGAATCGAAATTAAGAATAGCAGATTTTTCGTTTTCACATGATTCGTTACGAAGGCTGAAAATAACAACAAGTGATGAACTGTCATTTATTAAAACAACATTTGGTGAGGACTCAATGTGTTTTTTTGACAACATAAACGTCAGGGCCCAGAAAAAATAGCTCCATGGCGTCACAAGAGCCTGTAACGTACCCCCGAGATGTCAACTCAATAAGAAAAATGGAAACGACATACCCGAACATATACCAGAGTACCTTACACCGTATGTGTCCAGAGCCAAACCAGAATTCCAAATAAACCACTCTCTTTCTATGCTTCCATCACTACTCAGCGCTTACGGGAAGACTTGTAGATACTGGAGGCAAAAGCGAATGGTTGTCCAGGATGAGAAAGCTTGGCATGCTTGCAAAGGCCAATTAGACTAGCTCGACGGATGGGCGGGGTTTTCGCTATCTGAAACCTGAACGGGCGTTACGTATTCATGCCAAAAATAAAAAGTCCGAAAATTCGCGTGAAGTCGAAGAATAATGTCCTATATACATACATACATATATTTATCCTGTTTCCAACTATTATTTGCATAAGTGAGGAAAGCAAAGATGAAATAGCTCGTCTGAGGGTTGTCCCACTCCTGTACTCACACACTGTAATCAGTTGGGGTACTAACCTGGTTTCCTCGTCCTCGATATTTACGGAAACTTCTAATTTACAAAGAGAAAGTGATAGTATTCACTTTATGTTAACATGGTTGTCGCGTCTACCGCACTCCGTTCATCCCTTACCAAAGCCACGTCCACATTTAGCGTTTAACCAACGAGTCATAATCCGAAAACAACTCCAAAAAAAATAGTATCTTCCCAATCTATGTTATTCACTGATCATAGAAAAAAAAATAACAAAGCGAACGAAAATCGAAAATGACCAAATAAAAATAAGGAGTTTCAATGTTATCATTACAAATTTTAACAAAATAAAAAAAAAGGAATATATATGTATAAGTTATTTTAAATATTATTAGTTTGTTTAAAAAAAAGAATTTCATTTCTTTTTTTATTTACTCTTTATTACACCACAAGATACAAAGTAGAACTGAATAACTTAAATCTACCTATCCTAATTGAAACCTCTGCTGCTATTCTAAATGTGCTGACGACCTGTCGCCGGTGTTGGGGTGATGACCGTCGGCGTCGTTGTGGTCGTCTGTGCTGGTTTTCGGGAATTCAATAATGCAAGAATTGCAATTCAAGTTGCTGCGCGTGGATATGGAGAATTAAAATAATTTTGTTGACGTTAACTCCTCCGCCCTTAAATTCGAACTTCCTCGTTTGATGACCTCAGGTGTTTCTTGATGTCTTCAATTCCTTTTACCATGGTTTTTGGGTTTTTATCTAATTCTGGTGTTGAAGTTAGATTTTCGTTTTTCCCAATAGTTTTGTTCCTTCGATTTCGAAGGAATTTGAAAGCCAATATTATTGTTACTGTTATTAGGCAAAATGCTAAAGCTGAGCTGGTTGTGCTATGGATGATATCGTTGTTTTCTAGCAAGTCTATTTTGTTTGTGCTATTTGCGTAGAGATTCTTAAGTCTCTCGAGTGATAAGAATTCTTCTTTGGCTTCTAACATTGGAGCTGGCTGAAGAACTGCTGGCATAGGATGATGGTTGATGATTTCTCTGTTCGTGAATTCTCTTTGGTTTATTTGTATCAAAGAGTTTGTATGGCGGATGATGTAGGTTCCATTGAGTTCGACTGTTTCGTTATTAATAACTGCAGGACCATTGAATTGGTTGAGGAGGAGAATTCCAGGAGATATTTCTTCGAGTGATGGAATGTGTTTGTAGTTTATTTGCGTACATGTTGGTTTGATGCTCTTCAGTAGGTTTGGTATGCAGGCAGAGGTACTAATATCTATTACATTCTTTTTATTAAATATGCATAATTCATTAAATTTTTTACATTCTTTAATTATTCCAAAAATCTTATCTCTACATTCTAAAACATTTTCGTAAGGAATTTTATTAATGACATTCTTTTTCTTTATTGCTTTTAGTATAAAAACACTACAGGAATAACTTTCGCTTGTAGGTAGTTCTAATATGAAAATTATATTTTTATTGTTGGAAGCAATTTTCACATTTGCTAATTCTAAAGCTTCATATATATTAACATAAGGAATTTTTTCATTTTTAATTATTGTTTCAGTTATATTGATTTCGTTGTTACTTAAAATATAAGAACTAACAATGTTGGCCTTAGCCCAATGTATGCCGTAGGCAATATTTATGATTTCTTCTTTTATTAAATCGAGCTTATATTTTATTTTCATTATAAAACTAATTTCTACGTCATTTTGCTCTTTGAAGGTTTTGATTATATTGTTTGTAAGGTTAGTGATTTCATTAATTTTCTCAATTGTTATTCTGTTAATTATGACTTGATTATTATTATTACTTAAAACATTATTCATTTTATCTGTTAAGATTTCGAAGTCGTGCTGGTCCGGGTTTCCGGCGATCCATTTCCACGCACTTCCGATGAAATCTAATGATCTTTTTCTTTTGTTTTTAATCGTAGAAAGTAATTTTTAATTTTTTCAATTTCGAAGGAAAGGATGGGATATATAGGATGTTGGGGTTTTACGTTGGTTATTGCTGTTGTCAATTGCCGGATGAAATTGCCATAAACGTCGATGTCAATAACGTGTATGATTTTGAAGGATCCATTTTGGATCTTGGCATTTCCAGTGTTAATTTTAATCAATTGTGAATTGGTGTAGTCCAAAATTTGGACGTTTGCACTCATGGTACAAAGTTGTACCAATAACCTAAGGGGAAGGGAAAAATCTAGTTTTTAATGAGGCTTTTGTGTATAGTTTTCCTGATTGAGTAATGACGGTTGTATTTTTGTCTTCTTTTACTATTTCCTTTCTGTATTTGGCTGATAATTTATTTCCCAATCTTTTATTAACTTTGACATAAATGGTTTCTCCGTTTGAGAACTTTTTAACAGGAGCTTTTTTCTTGTTATGGTATTCTAAATCTGCATCTTGTTTTCCTATCAGTTTGTTTTTGGTGATTTCTCTTTCTATTTCAAGTTGTTCGGGATTATTGGATAACTGTCTAGCAAAGAATATGTCTATTGGTTTTTTTCCTGTGGTTGAGTGGATGGAGTTATTATATTCGAAAATGGATTTGTCCAGAAAATCTGGGAATGTATAATTTGGGTTTTGAGATTTTAGACAACGTATCACTTCGGATAGTGTTGAATGAAAACGCTCTACCTGTCCGTTAGCGTTACTGGTATATGGAGGAGTTTTGAATATTTATATATTGAAAAAGTTTTCTAGCATGAAAAGAACTGAATTCGTGTTTAGGGATTTTTCATTGTCGACGACTATAGTGTCAGGGACACCCAATCAATGGATTAATTCTCTTAAGGGCTGTTTTATATCTTCGGCTGATCTTGATTTGAGGATCTTTACTAAAGCATATTTGGAAAATTTGTCAATGGCTGTCAAGATAATGTCTAAATGCAATATTTGACCAGGGTATGTAGGTATAGGAGTGGCTTGAATCATTGGTTTACTAGGGTGTCTGTCATATTTATGTTCCTTGCATATTTTGCATTCTTTGACTATTTTTTCTACCTTGCGGCGCATCTGAGGAAAATAAAATTTGTTCAGAATTTGCATTTTATTTTCTTTGCTATTTCTATGTCCACGTGTATGTTCTTTTATAATTTCAGACTCTTGTTTTTCCTCGTCAAGTAAATCTGTGACTATGTTTCTGGAAAATCAAGTTCTATATTGTTTGAAATGATGCAATTCAAAAAGGAAGCCGAAGAATCCCAGTATATGATGATTTACAGCAAACTAAATTACAATCTGGAAGCAAACACGTACTTCGTCAATTCAAATAAAGTTAACTTAATAAGTACGATCTTCAAATTGAGAGGCGAACTTACAAATTTAAACTTCGTACCCCACAGACCAGACTTGCTAATACTCTGCAGCATCTGTAATCTAAAGGTAAGGGAAGACGTATTTCATTTTCTTGGGTCATGTCCAATTTTCAAAGAAATCCGACTAAGGTGGTTGGGAGCAAAATTCATAGACGAAGGCAAAGTAGTCAAAATCTTAAATGGAGAACAAGGCTGGGATCTGTTGTATAATTATGCAGTCAACGCACTTCGATATCGTAGCAAAATAATAAATGAAGATTTTTAAGAAACACAAACTTATATAGTAGTATAATAACTGAATCATACATTAAAAATTAAACCTTAATATAGAAAATTAAAAACTTATTGTCAATCATGTAGACGGCCTTAGGCCAAACCATATACTCTTAATTTTATTTTTATTTTATTTATATAAATATTGTTGAAACAAATTGAAATAATAAAAAAGTAAATTAACTAGCTAACTTGTTTGAAATGAGTTGGGTAGATTTCTTGAATCTGTCCCAGGATTCTTTCGTTTGTTTTTAAGCCATTGATTACGGATGGGTTGAGATATCGTTTAAGAATATTGATAATTTTTTCGTCGGAAAGTCTGGTTCTACTTTTGTGTGTCGATGATAGGTAGGGAAGATTATTTCGAAATTATAGGAGGCTACAGGTCCTTCTGATAAAATAATTTTATTTTTAAACACATTTAAAGGCTCGGTTGCAAATTGAATAAGGTGTTGTCCTGAGCTTTCGTCACTATGTTGTGTGACGGTTAAAGAATTTATGTTGCTACTAATCGGTGGTCTTGATAATGCATCGGCCACGACGTTGGTTTTGCCGGGCTTATATTTAAGCTCGTAATTATACTCTTCGAGTTTAGCTTTCCATCGTTTTAACTTATGGTTGGTGTTTTTGTTACTCAGCGCATAAGTTAAAGGCTGATGACCAGTGTAGATCTTTACAACTGACTGACCGTAAAGGTAATTTCTAAGAGTAGTGAGTGCCCATATGATCGCTAACATTTCTTTTTCGTTTGTAGCGAAATGTTTTTCAGTTTTATCAAGTATTCGAGAGATGAAGGTAATGGGTTTCTTATCTTGTTCCAAGACAGTGCCAATAGCGTAGTCTGATGCGTCTGTCGTTAAATGGAATTCTTTTTTTAAGTCGGGATATGCGAAAACTACGTCTTCCGAGGTTAAAGATTTTTTTATTTTGTCAAATGCTTCTAATGCTTCGTCGTTCATTGCTATGACTTTTTTACTTGAGGCATGTTTGGACGTTCGTTCATCCTCTCCCCTTAAAAGGACTGTTAGGGGTTTCGCTATTTTAGCGTAGTCTCTTATGAACCTGATATAAAACCCTGACAGGCCTAAGAATGATCTAAGATCTTTCAGTGTATTTGGACATGGAAAGTTTTCTACTGCTTCTAGTTTCTTTGGATTGGTCTTTATTCCTTTGGGTGTAATAATAAAACCTTTGAATTCTACATTGCTTTGTAAGAATTCACATTTGTGCATCTGTACTTTTAAGTTGGCTTCTTGAAGAGTTCTGAAAATTTTTGAAAGGTTTTCGAAGTGTGACTCTTCGTCTTTGCTGAAGACGACAATATCGTCTATATAGACGAAACAGATTTTTCCTATATGTTCTCGTCTAATGCTCTTTGAAAAATGGACGGAGCATTCTTCAGTCCAAATGGGAGTCGTACAAACTCGTATTTTCCGTTGCTTACGGAGAAAGCTGTTTTTTCTATGTCGTTCTCGTGAAGTTTGATTTGGTGGAAACCACTTTTTAAATCAAGTACTGAGAAGACTTTGTTTTTTCCGAGTGTGGATAGAACTTCATTTATTTCCGGTATCGGATAGCGGTCGGGGATAGTGACCATATTCAGTTTTCGATAGTCGATTACTAATCGAAATTTCTTTTCGCCAGATGCATCAACTTTTTTGGGTACAACCCATATTGGTGCATTGTAAGGAGACCGAGAAGGTCTGAGATGCCGTCTTTAAGCAATTGATTTATTTGCTTTTCGACCTCATCCTTTAAGGACATAGGGTATGGATATGATCTCGTATAATATTGGTTCATTAGTCGAGGTTCTAATCTTTCCTTTCACCGTTGTGGTGTAAGTTAATTTTTCATCCGGTTCGGCGAATAGATCAGAGTGTGTATCGGTGAGCTTGCGAAGCTTAAACTTGCTTTCTTCGGACATGTGTTTGTCTCTGATGGTGACGGAGTTTATTGACTCATAAATTTGTTGTTTTAATCGGATTTTAAGCTTATTTTTAATAAGCATATAACTTTCTTTTGTAAAAATGACAGCTGACAAGTCCTTAAGGCTGTCATTGCCCAGGATTCCATGGAAGGATTTGAGTGAGGGAAGAATGAAAAATTGTGGGAAACCAACCCCGACAAATTTTTTTTTTAATTCAAAATTCAAATCTTTGGTTTGAGAAGCTTTGGTGAGACAAGAGATCGTTTCCAGCTACCATACAAAATTGTGGAACGTAATCTCAGACAAGAACCTTTTCTTAGAAACCAACAAAAACCATAATAGCTCAATTATAGCTCTCTTAAAACACATTGAAAGCAAAGAATTGTTAAACGAAAAATCCAATAGAATGAGTCAATTTTCTTGAATCGGATCTAGGATGTTAGAATGGATTGAGTAAAAATCTTAAGACTCTATTTAAAGAAGAAAAATGGAACTATATCTTTCAAGAAATAATGTAAAAGAAAGAAAATATATATATATAGAAAAAAAAAGAACAGAAAAGCTTTGGTTAGGATTCGAACCTGTGCTTAGGGGCTTAGTCCGCAAACACCTTAGCATTAGGCTACGCAGACAGGTCAAATTCGATGCCTAGAATTGTAAGACCATGCATTTGTCAAAAGTGATCTTGACACATATGGTTCTAACAGCACGAGTTAGGTATGCGAAGATACGCTACCAATACTAACACATTAAGCAGCACAACTACACAAAGCTTCTGGATCGCGCGAATATTCGAAGATCAGATATTTTTAGTTATTTTATTTAGAAAAATCACTTTTTAACACATCTATTCGTGAAAAATTCTAACTTGAATTTTAAAAGTAAGTTCAAAGTTTTTTGAATAAAATTGAGGAAAATATAAAGAAAATTCGGAAAGTAACGCCACCTCCTAATGTAAACTTTCATGTAGGTGTAGGTGCGCGTGGGTTTTTTTTTGGAGACTTTTCAGATGCTATATAAGGAAGCGGTAGGATACAATTCAGGATCAGTTGGATGTCGAAAGTGTGGTGCGTTTCATCGGTGTTTTTATCGATTCACCATATCGGTGGGGCCAAGGAAACTTTTTTTTTGCTAGCCCTCAGCTATACATAGTATTTTTTTTAATCTCGTTTTGCCCTAGCGCAAACAGAATAGTCATGTACCTAATATAAAAGTATAAAAGTGCTAGCCTTGTAAAAGCAAGCTAAAGTCGTCACGAGAAAAAAAAAGCATATTGTGCATAGAAAATTCGAAAGACTATGGAGAAAATGAATAAGCCATACCGTAGTAAAAGCGTATATCTGAGGGTTTTTTTTTTTTTTTTTGGATTTATTTTTTTTGTTGAGGGCTTTATAAAGCTCTATAATTCGCCGTATAATGGAAAGTTTGGTCGCGATCAGGTCGCATATTCCTGCCGAAAACCAACACGTTGTTGACGAAAAGAGAAACACCATCCTAATCCCAAGGAACCATTACACACACACCACAAAATGCAAAGACACGTGAACATCCAACCTGAACTCATCCGTAAAGTTCAACTGATCGTTCCATCAACATAACGATCAGCGCATCCACAGACACACCTGAGAGAATCCCCATAAAAAAGAAAATGAAAACCTTAACTTTCAACACTACATCAACATCACATTCCATCACATTCATTACGTCATCAGCATCAGAACCATTCATCCAGAAACATACATTACATACATCAGCCATGCGCTCATAGTCAGAACAAATAAGTTATCGCAACACATAGATACAGTATAGTACATTATTCTTTTTTTTTTTCAATAATTAAAGATCACAAAAGTTAAGTATTTTTTTTTTTTTTTGTATTTCCTTTATTTTTTACGCCTTATGTACAGTTCGTTCAGATTTATTAAACTTTCTTTAATCAAACATACAGGTACACTTAACCATTTACACAATTAAACATACAACTGCAATAATTCTGCGTTTTTCCCTGCTGATGCTGTGCACACCATCCAGGATGCTACAACAACAAAAAATAACACAAATGTTACAACAAAATCAAAAGTATTAAACATAATTTGGGGTGAGTGAATCTTTATCTTTCGATCTTAATTAATAAAATTGAACGAATTTTAAAACAAGAATTAGAGTGAAATCCATGAGTGAAAATTTGAGCCAAATTTTAGTAATTTTTTTGAATTTAGATTTAAACGAGTTAAAGTTAATGAAGATATTATAAAGTCAATACAAGCTCTCGAATGTATGCAACAGAAGATTGCCCACTTATATCGAGGACTTTGAACTTGAGTATTGAAGTCGCTTACATAGATATTTTTAATAGTGTTATAGTGGAAATCAAATAGATTCACTAGACAAACGTTTTTTTTTTATAGCTGCTCTCATTTTTCTCTTATGTCAAAAACAGAAGAGAGTGAGTGCTTTTAGTTTTATTGAGATCTACACAAGTTTTTAGAAATTATTGAAAAACATTATTTAGAAATCAGGATTCATTGATCTTTTATTTGAGATGTGAGATTTGTGATCCTTTCCTTTTTGGTACATTTGTAACTTTTTTAGTCTTAAGATATAATCCTATTTTTTTTTTTTCATATAACATTAAAAATTTGTAATGATTACATTGAAACTCTTTATTTTTATTTGGTCATTTTCGATTTTCGTTGGCTTTGTTTTATTATGATTAGCCAATAACGTAGATTGGGAAGATACTATTTTTTTGGAGTAGTTTTCCGATCATGACTCGTTGGTAAGACGCTAAAAGTGGACGCGGCTTTGATAAGGGAAGAACGGAGTGCGGTAGACGCGACAACCATGTTAACATAAAGTGAATTCTATCACTTTCTCTTTTTAGAATAGGGGTTTCCTTAAATATCGAGGACAAGGAAACCAGGTTAGTACCACAACTGATTACAGTGTGTGAGTACAGGGGTGGGACAACCCTCAGACGAGCTCTTTCATCTTTGCTCTCCTCACTTATGCAAATAAATAGTTGGAAACAGGATATACAGGACATTATTTTTTCGACTTCACGCGATTTTTCGTACTTTTATTTTTGGCATGTATACGTAACGCCCGTTCAGGTTTCAGATAGCAAAAACCCCCCCCATCCGTCGAGCTAGTCTAATTGGCCTTTGCAAGCATGCCAAGCTTTCTGATCCTGGACAACCATCCGCTTTTGCCTCCAGTATCTACAAGTGTTCCTGTAAGCGCTGAGTGGTGATGGAAGCATAGAAAGTGAGTGGTTTATTTGGAATTCTGGTTTCGGCTCTGGACACATACGGTGTAAGGTACACTGGTATAAGTTCGGGTATGTCGTTTCCGTTTTCCTTCCTCGGTTGACATCTCGGGGGTACGTTACAGGTGGCGCCCAACGTGGGGCCCGAAGGATGATATCCTTTCGTCCTTTTTGTGAAAAAAAAATTTTTTTTTTTTTCATACTTTATGAACTAGAGATTTTTTTTTTTATTTCTGTGAGATTGATATGATACCAAATTTCAAGCATTTAACTTTCTTTTAGAATCCTATTTTTTTCCCTTTCTACTCTTTTTAAGAGATTAGCATGTCCAGTAACTGGGTGACTCCTCGGTTAGACTGTTGCGTGTATTCCCCATAATCCTTGTTTTTATTTTTTTCGTTCCTTTTCCTTAGTGGCTAATGTTTGTGTTTAGCTTTGACGTCCAGCAAATGGGTGAGATCCTCATTTGGTCTGTTGCGAGAAGTTAAACTCAACTATATGACACATCCTTTTCTTTTTAAATATTTTTCAAGGACATTGATCGTCGCAAGACGCAATGTTCTAGTTTAGCTGTTTTTGAAGGCCATCAACCGATAGCGTGGCGTAGCCTGTCTAGTTCGTTGTGATGTGCTATTTTCATTTACAGATAACTTATAGTTTAAGTTATTATGGTATCGTATTGATGGAACAAATTTGAGAAAAATCTTGTTCAGATAAACATTCAGATTTTTATTTTTGCATAAGTGAGTTTTCGTTCCTGTTGTCTTTGTTACTTCCCACAAAGTCACGTCCACAAAATCCTTATGATAGTTTGATAAATTTAGTCAGATTCTTTTTTTCGGTTTCTTTTTCGAATACTTCTTTTTGAAATTACTTTTAGCATAAATTTCGTTTTTTTTTTCTGGTTTAGTTTGAGTTTATTCCTTTTTGAGGATTTTTTTTAGATCGTCCTTTGCTAAGGAGAATTTTTGATTTATTTTATTTAGTATTTTTAGTTTTAAATTTTTTTTTTCGAATATCCTTTTTCAAAAATGTCTTTACCTAATCGGGAACCTAAGCCTAAGAGCTATTATGACCTTAGAAAAAACAAGAAGAACAGAGATACTGCTAACATCTCGAAGGCTTTGGACAATTCTAGTACGAATAGGGACGCGTTGAATAGTTCCACTATGAACTTGTCTAACGCGGGTCCGAGTTCGAAGAGCTTCAATGCAGAAGCTGGCGTGCGAGAAAGCACGGGTGCTACTTCACGCGTAGGGTTAAATTCTTCAACAAGAATTGCTGGAACTTCCCAGGATTCTGTACATGATAGACAACCAGAGAATCAGTCTGCAGGTGAGGAAGAGTTTTCTGAGTACATTCAAAGAATAGTTTCAGCAATGGTCGGCCTTTCAAGAGCAGAAGATTTAAAGTTGATACAACGTGAGATGGAGAAGAACACATCGGAAATGAGGAAAGAGTTGATTGCTACCATACGCCAAGAGATGTCAGCAACCAATCTTCTTGCTTCAACGCGAACTCCTCCCGCTCGAATGAGCCACGAAAGTAATAGACGTTGTGAAACCAGTGCAGCTTCAGCTTCAGCACAACTTCAAGCACGAGTCAATTCATCTTCTACACACCCTCAAGAAGCGCAAGGAAATTTTGACAATTTCACGGCTGATGATTTTATTGCACAATTGAACGAAATACACCTCAATGATCCTCCGGCCTCATCAGGAGTAGGTCCTCGAAGAGAGAATACCCCATCGTCCTCTGCTTCTAGACCTCATGGCCACAGTTTTCACAAGTGGGGCCTGAAGTTTGACAACACCAATATGACAGTGGATGAATTTATTTTTCGTCTAGAGCGTCTTAAGGAATGTTATGGAGCATCATGGCAAGAGATAGTTTCGCATTTTCATCAATTTCTAAGCGGTCAACCTGAAAATTGGTTTTGGGTCTTTTTGAAAACTCGACCTTCGGTAGATTGGTTCACGTTACGTTTTGCACTCATAGAACAGTTTCGGACCCTAGAATCAGATTCAGAGCTTTCTAGGAGAATGATTGATCGTCGCCAAATGCCAAACGAGAAGTTTGATGATTTCTACATGGCATTGCAACAACTTAACACCAGGTTACAAGTTCCAAGACCTGATTTCGAGCTCATCGGACTAATAAAACAAAATGTTCGTAGACGAACAGGAGAACTATTGTTAACATACCAAACGTCTAGTCTGCAGGAGATGGCATATGTCTGTAGGAAGATTGAGAAGTACATATATGAACAGGATGTACAAAGAAAAATTCCAGTAATGCATCAGTTTCGAAAACATATCAGTGAATTAGAGACGGCTAAGAAGCCTGATACCGCAAATAACAGAAGCCTTGAAGCATTCCAGGCCCAGAGAGATACTAGCAATTTCAAATGTTGGAACTGCAAGGAGGTAGGACACAGCTATGTCGAATGCCCAGTTCCTCAGAGAGCCCTGTTTTGTTTTAAGTGCGGAAAGGAGGATACAACGTCTCCAAAATGTCAAAATCCCAAGTGCCCGGGAAACTTCAGAAAGAGCAACTTGTTCCCCGGAGCGTCTTGCTCGATCAACCAGATCCGGGAATCAAATTAAGTTCAGTTAAGCCCCTTCATAACCCAAATGTAGTTGAGAAGCCAGTTAAGATTTTAAAGAGAGAAATACCGTTTGAACATTCGGATGATCTTACCAATCGTCCAAAAAAATCATTCTCGCCAAGAAAGCCTCTTCATGAACGTATTGTTGCATATCATCTAGCTAGGAAGAAAATTTTTGGTTACCAGACACCCTTAGTTTCTAGAAGGATTAAGAGAATCCGTGAAAGAGTGAAGTCTCGAAAAAAATGTCTCCATTCTATTGAATCTACAGTATTATGTCTATCGGACGATCCTCGTCCATATGCCGAAGTGAATATAGGTGGTGAGAGAATCTTAGGTCTACTCGATAGTGGTGCCAGCATCAGTTGTCTAGGTCAAGGAGGTCACAAACTGCTGAAAAAGTTGAAGATTCCGTACAAACATTTTTCTTCTCAAGTGAAAACAGCAGACGGGAAGACTCAAGCAATTCAGGAAAAGTTTCAAGCTTCTATACAGTATAAGGATCAGATTGCGACCATAGATATATTTTTAGTTCCGTCACTCAAGCAACAGTTATACTTAGGAATAAATTTTTGGAAAACATTCAATATCGCTCCGCAGCTAATTTCGGAGATTTCAGTCGAGAACACATCATATAACTACAACAAGTGCGCAGAGGCTCATGAATTAACAGAGGTCCAACAAAAGAAACTTCAAGCAGCAATTTATATGTTCCCGTCGTTTGCCATTCACGGCTTGGGACGAACAACACTGGAGGAACATGTTATTGATACGGGAGATGTCCAGCCGATTAAACAACGTCATTACCCTGTTTCCCCAGCGGTGCAAAAAATGATGTATGAAGACTGAAGAGCTTGATAGGATGTTGGAGATGGGTATCATACAGGAAAGCAACAGCGCGTGGAGCTCTCCTGTAGTTTTGGTACGCAAACCCGGGAAGAATAGACTGTGCCTTGACTACCGGAAAGTGAATGCTGTTTCCAAGAATGATGCATATCCCCTTCATCCGATCGAGGGATTATTGTCACGTGTGGGTGATACGGTCTTCATATCGAGTGTTGATCTAAAAGATGCTTTTCTGCAGATCCCACTCGAGAAGTCGTCAAGGGAAAAGACTGCGTTTACCGGGCCAGGCAAACCTCTGTTGGAATTCGTAGTCATGCCTCCTGGTCTAATTGGTGGTGTTCAGCGAATGTGTCGACTCATGGACAAGGTTGTGACTCCTGAATTAAAAACAAATGTGTTTCCTTATGTTGACGACCTTCTTGTTATTTCACGAACCTTTGATGAACACGTAAAAATTCTAATGTCGCTCGCTAGTAGATTAAGCGCAGCTGGTTTAACAATTAATGTTCAAAAATCCAAATTTTGCTATAAGCAGCTTAAGTTCTTAGGTTACATAGTTAGTAATGGTTGCTTTAAGACAGATCCGGATAAAGTTGCAGCAGTAAGAGAATTCCCTATCCCAGAAACCCAACGTCAGGTTCGTAGATTTTTAGGAATGTCAGGTTGGTATAGGAGATTTGTGCGTGATTACGCTACCTTAGCCACCAGCATTACCGATACGTTGAAAAAAGGCAAAAAGTTCGAATTTAATGAAGAAGCTGTAGATGCTTTTAATAAGATTAAGAATATGCTTACAGAAGCACCAGTTTTGATAAACCCTGACTTTTCAAAACCGTTTATAATTCTTTGTGACGCGTCGGATACAGGTATAGGTGCGGTCCTTTGCCAGAAAGATGAGAACGATGTAGAGCGCCCAATTTATTACTTTTCACAAAAGCTGAACGGAGCACAAAGAAATTACAGTGTCACGGAACGTGAATGCTTAGCAGCTGTTCTAGGAGTTGAAAAGTTTAGACCTTATGTGGAGGGATATAAGTTTAAAATAATTACGGATCATGCGAGCCTAAAGTGGCTGATGAACCAGAGAAATTTGAGTGGACGTTTGGCCCGTTGGAGCTTAAAACTCCAAGGGTATGATTTTGAAATCGAACACCGTAAAGGCTCATTGCATGTCGTCCCAGATGCTCTTTCCAGAGTTTATGAGACGGAGGCCGTAAGCCTGGATGTGAATTCAAATGAAGACCCCTACGATGTGTTGCAAATAGATCTTTCAGACCCCGGTTTTAAATCTGAGGAATACTTGAAGATCATTGACAACATCGAAAAAAAAAAACAACAGCTACCAGACCTTCAAGTCTCAGAAAATTTTGTGTATAAGAAGGTTAACCATTGCACAGGCGATGTACTTGAAGACGACTTAGTATGGAAGTTATGGGTTCCATCGGTTCTGACAAAACGATTGATTTCTCTGGCACACAGACCACCAAAAGCTTCGCATGGTGGCATTGCAAAAACACTGCATAGACTTCGACAGAGATTTTTCTGGCCAAATATGGCATCACAGGTTAAGAATTTTATAGGCGAATGTGACATTTGCAAAACTTCAAAAGCTTCAAATCAGATTCTTCGTAATCAAATGGGAAAGCACTTTAAAGTTCATTACCCATTTCAACATGTTTATCTTGACTTTCTTGGACCATATCCTCGTTCCAAGAAAGGTAACTGCTATATTATTATCGCTTTAGACCAACTTACGAAATTCGTGCTTATCAAGTCCTTAAGGAAAGCAACGTCCGAATCAGCGATACAATTCTTGTATGAGGACATATTTTGCGTATTTGGAGTTCCCGAGTCTATATTGACAGACAATGGAAAACAATTTATTAGTTCAAGTTTCTCAAAACTACTAGAAACACATGGAGTCCAACATGTGAGAACTGCTCCATTTGCCTGCCATCAGCTGTGCCTTGCGAACTGCAGTTCATTCTGCAATAGAAGTTACCCCTTTCGAAGCTATGTTTGGTCATAAGATGGTTGAGCACGGTTCCGAATTCAAATTGTTGAGGAAACTTGGCAACGTGAATAATTCTGAAATAAATATACTTCCGAAAAGCTGTAAATTGAATATCCTTCATAATGATATCCAACTTGCGCTGGAGAAAGCTCACAGTCAATACGAACGCAGATATAACACTCGTAGTAAAAATGTTGTGTATAAAGTAGGTGATGTGGTATACAAACGAAATTTCATCTTGAGTGACGCATCCAAGAAAAGAAGTGCCAAGCTATGCCAAAAATTCACTAAGGCAAGAATACGGAGAGTTGTAGGGAACATTATCTACGAGTTGGAAGATGAATCTGGGAAAATAATAGGAAACTTTCACTCCAAAGATATAAAGAAGTAGGTTGAATTCATTATTTAACCTTATCCCCTTTTGATCTTCTTGAAACTTTATTCGAACAGAGTTTCTTTGATTTTGATTATTGCTCGAATTTGAAAACGACTAAGTTAATATTATCGCAACACTTTATTGTTCTTAATCGTATCATACGCTTTCTAGCCTCCTTCCAATTGCGTTCCCAACGCCAGATAATTCCCATGTAGGCTTATCCTTTTATCCTCCATAGGTTCGTAGACGAAATCCTTATGTGTATAAGACGTCTGACGTTGTGGTAGTTTTCTTCAATTAGGTTAGATTATGAACAGCCCAGCTAGCTAGCCTGAACATGAGACAATTTCTCAGGCGTGGGTCGATGTTTTTCTGTAGTTGGTTCTTTTTCATTTTCATTCTGGCAATTGCTTTCCAGAAATGAAAGTGTTTTGTGGGAAACCAACCCCGACAAATTTTTTTTTTAATTCAAAATTCAAATCTTTGGTTTGAGAAGCTTTGGTGAGACAAGAGATCGTTTCCAGCTACCATACAAAATTGTGGAACGTAATCTCAGACAAGAACCTTTTCTTAGAAACCAACAAAAACCATAATAGCTCAATTATAGCTCTCTTAAAACACATTGAAAGCAAAGAATTGTTAAACGAAAAATCCAATAGAATGAGTCAATTTTCTTGAATCGGATCTAGGATGTTAGAATGGATTGAGTAAAAATCTTAAGACTCTATTTAAAGAAGAAAAATGGAACTATATCTTTCAAGAAATAATGTAAAAGAAAGAAAATATATATATATAGAAAAAAAAAGAACAGAAAAGCTTTGGTTAGGATTCGAACCTGTGCTTAGGGGCTTAGTCCGCAAACACCTTAGCATTAGGCTACGCAGACAGGTCAAATTCGATGCCTAGAATTGTAAGACCATGCATTTGTCAAAAGTGATCTTGACACATATGGTTCTAACAGCACGAGTTAGGTATGCGAAGATACGCTACCAATACTAACACATTAAGCAGCACAACTACACAAAGCTTCTGGATCGCGCGAATATTCGAAGATCAGATATTTTTAGTTATTTTATTTAGAAAAATCACTTTTTAACACATCTATTCGTGAAAAATTCTAACTTGAATTTTAAAAGTAAGTTCAAAGTTTTTTGAATAAAATTGAGGAAAATATAAAGAAAATTCGGAAAGTAACGCCACCTCCTAATGTAAACTTTCATGTAGGTGTAGGTGCGCGTGGGTTTTTTTTTGGAGACTTTTCAGATGCTATATAAGGAAGCGGTAGGATACAATTCAGGATCAGTTGGATGTCGAAAGTGTGGTGCGTTTCATCGGTGTTTTTATCGATTCACCATATCGGTGGGGCCAAGGAAACTTTTTTTTTTGCTAGCCCTCAGCTATACATAGTATTTTTTTTAATCTCGTTTTGCCCTAGCGCAAACAGAATAGTCATGTACCTAATATAAAAGTATAAAAGTGCTAGCCTTGTAAAAGCAAGCTAAAGTCGTCACGAGAAAAAAAAAGCATATTGTGCATAGAAAATTCGAAAGACTATGGAGAAAATGAATAAGCCATACCGTAGTAAAAGCGTATATCTGAGGGTTTTTTTTTTTTTTTGGATTTATTTTTTTTGTTGAGGGCTTTATAAAGCTCTATAATTCGCCGTATAATGGAAAGTTTGGTCGCGATCAGGTCGCATATTCCTGCCGAAAACCAACACGTTGTTGACGAAAAGAGAAACACCATCCTAATCCCAAGGAACCATTACACACACCACAAAATGCAAAGACACGTGAACATCCAACCTGAACTCATCCGTAAAGTTCAACTGATCGTTCCATCAACATAACGATCAGCGCATCCACACACACACCTGAGAGAATCCCCATAAAAAAGAAAATGAAAACCTTAACTTTCAACACTACATCAACATCACATTCCATCACATTCATTACGTCATCAGCATCAGAACCATTCATCCAGAAACATACATTACATACATCAGCCATGCGCTCATAGTCAGAACAAATAAGTTATCGCAACACATAGATACAGTATAGTACATTATTCTTTTTTTTTTTCAATAATTAAAGATCACAAAAGTTAAGTATTTTTTTTTTTTTTGTATTTCCTTTATTTTTTACGCCTTATGTACAGTTCGTTCAGATTTATTAAACTTTCTTTAATCAAACATACAGGTACACTTAACCATTTACACAATTAAACATACAACTGCAATAATTCTGCGTTTTTCCCTGCTGATGCTGTGCACACCATCCAGGATGCTACAACAACAAAAAATAACACAAATGTTACAACAAAATCAAAAGTATTAAACATAATTTGGGGTGAGTGAATCTTTATCTTTCGATCTTAATTAATAAAATTGAACGAATTTTAAAACAAGAATTAGAGTGAAATCCATGAGTGAAAATTTGAGCCAAATTTTAGTAATTTTTTTGAATTTAGATTTAAACGAGTTAAAGTTAATGAAGATATTATAAAGTCAATACAAGCTCTCGAATGTATGCAACAGAAGATTGCCCACTTATATCGAGGACTTTGAACTTGAGTATTGAAGTCGCTTACATAGATATTTTTAATAGTGTTATAGTGGAAATCAAATAGATTCACTAGACAAACGTTTTTTTTTTATAGCTGCTCTCATTTTTCTCTTATGTCAAAAACAGAAGAGAGTGAGTGCTTTTAGTTTTATTGAGATCTACACAAGTTTTTAGAAATTATTGAAAAACATTATTTAGAAATCAGGATTCATTGATCTTTTATTTGAGATGTGAGATTTGTGATCCTTTCCTTTTTGGTACATTTGTAACTTTTTTAGTCTTAAGATATAATCCTATTTTTTTTTTTTCATATAACATTAAAAATTTGTAATGATTACATTGAAACTCTTTATTTTTATTTGGTCATTTTCGATTTTCGTTGGCTTTGTTTTATTATGATTAGCCAATAACGTAGATTGGGAAGATACTATTTTTTTGGAGTAGTTTTCCGATCATGACTCGTTGGTAAGACGCTAAAAGTGGACGCGGCTTTGATAAGGGAAGAACGGAGTGCGGTAGACGCGACAACCATGTTAACATAAAGTGAATTCTATCACTTTCTCTTTTTAGAATAGGGGTTTCCTTAAATATCGAGGACAAGGAAACCAGGTTAGTACCACAACTGATTACAGTGTGTGAGTACAGGGGTGGGACAACCCTCAGACGAGCTCTTTCATCTTTGCTCTCCTCACTTATGCAAATAAATAGTTGGAAACAGGATATACAGGACATTATTTTTTCGACTTCACGCGATTTTTCGTACTTTTATTTTTGGCATGTATACGTAACGCCCGTTCAGGTTTCAGATAGCAAAAACCCCCCCCATCCGTCGAGCTAGTCTAATTGGCCTTTGCAAGCATGCCAAGCTTTCTGATCCTGGACAACCATCCGCTTTTGCCTCCAGTATCTACAAGTGTTCCTGTAAGCGCTGAGTGGTGATGGAAGCATAGAAAGTGAGTGGTTTATTTGGAATTCTGGTTTCGGCTCTGGACACATACGGTGTAAGGTACACTGGTATAAGTTCGGGTATGTCGTTTCCGTTTTCCTTCCTCGGTTGACATCTCGGGGGTACGTTACAAAATTGTATTTGAATGCTATTAATACCGAAAAGATTTATCATAGTATGTTGGCTTATTTCGACTTGACCGCCAACTGAGTTTGCGAAAAAGTTTTCGTTATTCGGAATTGGATTCTTTACTAGGCTTGGCTGGATGTAGTTTTTGTTTGACCCTGTATCTATTAAAAATTTTAAAATTTTACCGTCGCTCGTCTTACATTCAAAGTATAGCAAAGACGAGCTTGTTAACCTAAAAAATGGATGTCTGCATAATCGTTCAATTGTTCATCGTAATTGCTTTGTTTTTCAATGTATTCGTTTAAAGATTCATCTCCGATGTTCACTGTACTCATAGCATTTACTAAAGAGTTATAATCACTGATATTTGATTGATAATAGTGTTCAATATCATTAGTTGGTTGTTGGTTCTAGGTTTGGATTGATTACTGTTTCGGGATAGGAATTAGGATTTACTGGATAAGTTGGTAAGAGGAAATTTCTTTGAATTTTCGGTGGGTGTGCTTGTGTAGATGGGGTTGTAATATTCTGATCATTTGGCCTTTTGCCGTATAAATGATTCTGATATTTTGGCCTATTTATGTAGTTTACTCCTCTTGAACGTAAACTTGAATCGATTTCCATAGGTTCTGGTCTAGGAAGTGGTTTGAACATGTGCTAAATGTGGGGAAAATTGTTGTTGTTGTGTAACATGAGCTGTTCTGCGAGGTGGCAGTTCAATGATTGGTTTCCTGTTATGACCGCTAGGAATGTTAGCATGTTGCGAGCGGAAACTTTGATTCTCAAGCTTTTGGCACAGGTATAAGGCTTGAAGAAGGTCTGCAGGTTCTCTTATACCTAGAAGTCTAGATAGGTCACCTCTAAGGCCTCTTATGAATGTATCGAAAGCTTTATCTCGATAGGTTTCCGTTAACAAATGCATGGCATCTGTAGAAATGTCCATACTAGAGATTTGATTCAATATCAATGTCAAATGTTGATATACCATTTGATAATATTGTTCGACGTTGTTATTACCCTGTGAAAGAGTTGTCATTTGGTACTCAAGGGTACCTAAATCACGCTTGTCAGCATACTGGGTAGTGAGACATTTAGAAATGAAATCCCAATTTAACGGCTTATTGTATGATTCTAAAACCGCATCTGCGTTACCTACAATTATGTTCCTTGTTGTGTTGAGGATACCAAAGTATTTTGGTGTGCCTCTAAGATGGTTGTAAATGCTTAGGATTCTTTCAATGCTCTTTCGCCAAGCGAAGTGGAAGTGGAATATTTGGTAATGTATTGCTAGAACCTTTAGGTTCTGTCATGATTGCTTTTTATATTTTTTTCTTTCTCGTGTTTCGGAATTTTGAAAATTTAAAATGTTCTTTTCAACTCTTATGTTTCAAATTATCTTAATTTTGTATAAAATGCTTATAAATCTTTTATGTGATTTTAAGCTACTAGAAAATAAAAGCTATTTGGTTTTGTTTTGAATCAGTTTTAACTACTTTTGCTCGTTAATGTGCAAAATTCTTAATACTTTAATTATAGTTTCACTTTTGTTCTGTAAATATTTTCTTTAAATAGGATCTTGATTCTTGGTTTCAGATTAAATTATAATTTCACTTTTATTCTACAAATATTTTCTTTAATTAGGGTTTTGATTTCTGGTTTTAAACTTAAATAATAATTTCACTTTTTGTTTCTTAAAATAATTTCTTACATAAAGATCTTAGTGATCATCCCACGCTGGTAAGGTTTCTTTTGTCCGTTTTGCGACTGCTACTAGGGGAAAAACTCTTACACTCCCTCGTGGTTCGTCTCTCTATCGATTGCCTTCTATTGATGGGTTGGTTGCTTTGATTGTTACACTTTAACTTAACACACGCGGCGAGCTATTTAAGGTCGGCTTAATGCTTGATAGTGTTTTACGAGGCGAGCTACTTTAGGTCAACTTACTTCGTTTGTACTTTAACAAAAAACCACGTTTGAGCGCCAGTTATTTTAAATATTGTTAGTTTGTTTAAAAAAAAAAAAATTCATTTCTTTTTTTATTAACTCTTTATTACACCACAAGATACAAAGAAGAACTGAATAACTTAAGTCTACCTATCCTAATTGAAACCTCTGCTGCTATTCTAAATGTGCTGACGACCTGTCGCCGGTGTTGGGGTGATGACCGTCGTTGAGGTCGTCTGTGCTGGTTTTCGGGAATTCAATAATGCAAGAATTGCAGTTCAAGTTGCTGCGCGTGGATATGGAGAATTAAAATAATTTTGTTGACGTTAACTTATATCTTAAAACAAGAAGAGTAACAAGTGTATCAAAAATTGAAGGGTTACTAATCTCAAATAAAAGATCTATAAATCTTGACTTTTAAATAACGTTTCTCAATAATATCTCAAAACTTATGTAAATCTCAATAAAGTTACAGGCCCTCACTCTCTTCTGTTTCGACAAAAAAAAAATGAGAGCAGCTATAAAAACGTTTATCTAGTGAATCTATTTGATTCCACTATAACACTATTAAAGATATCTATGTAAGCGACTTCAATAACCAAGTTCAAAGTCCTAGATATAAATGAGCAACCTTCTGTTGCATAAACTCGAGACCTTGTATTGACTTTATAATATCTTCATCAGAACTTTAACTCACTTAAATCTAAATTCAAAAAAAACTACTAAAATTTGGCTCAAATTTACACTCAAAAAAATCCACTCTAATTCTTGTTTCAAAATTCGTTCAATTTTATTAATTTAGATCGAAAGAAAAAGATTCACTCACCCCAAATTATGTTTAATACCTTTTGATTTTGTTGTAACATTTGTGTTATTTTTTTGTTGTTGTAGCATCCTGGATGGTGTGCACAGCATCAGCAGGGAAAAACGCAGAATTATTGAATGTAGTTGTATATTTACCTGTGTATATGGTTAAGTGTACCTGTATGGTTGATTAAAGAAAGTTAATAAATTTGAACGAACTATACATAAGGCTCACAAAAAAAAAAAAATGAAAAAATAAGGAAATAACAAAAAAGAAGTAGTTAGCTTTTGTGATCTTTAATTATTGAGAAAAAAAGATAAATGTACTATACTGTATGTGTGTTGCGAAACTTAGTTTTTTTTTTTTTTGACTATGAGCGCATGGCTGATGTATGTAAGTTGCTGGTGTACGATGAATGGTTCTGATGCTGATGACGTAATGAATGTGATGTTGATGTAGTGTTGAAAGTTATGGCTTACATTCCCTTCTTTATGGGGATTCTCTCAGGTGTGTCTTCTGTTGTTAAAGGGGTTCTGTTTTTTAAAGGTGAGTATGATGTACATATATTGGTTGCTGCGATACTTTTTCTTAAATTTTCTGGATGCGGTGATCGTTATGTTGATGAAACGATCAGTTAAGGTTAACGGATGTGTTCGGGTTGGATTTTTGCTGGTGTCTCTTTTTTTTCTTATTGGAGTGTGCAGTGTGGCTAGTTTGCCTCGGGCTTCTTGGCAACGGTGTTTTTAACGTCGGAAAAATGTGCTTTGTTCGCCACAAAATTTTTTATCCAAAATATTTAAGCCTATACAATATACATGTCGTTTGAGAGCGAAAATTTGCGATAAGAACCTATTTTTTCTTCTATGCAGAAAACTCACCCTCAGCTATTTACTATTTTTTTTTTCTTTCTTGTTTTTCCTTATTGTTTTCACGCTGGTAAATACGGATCCTAGTCCGCTGTCTTTGAACTTAACTTTGTTAAAAAAAAAAATTTAAAAAAATCACACTTGCAAAAAAAACAAAAGTAAAATTTTTTTGACTGAGGGCTTGCGAAAAAAAGGAACTTCCTTCAGCCCTTCCAAAGCGACACTTCCCAACACCTTTTGACATCCAACTGAACATGAATTGTGTCCTACCGCTCCCTTATATAGCATGTGAAAAGTCTCCAAAAAAAACCCACGCGCACCTACACCCACATGAAAGTTTACATTAGGAGTTGGCGTTACTTTCAGAATTTTCTTTATATTTTCAATTTAATTCAAAATATTCTGAATTGACTTTTAAAATGTAAGTTAGAATTTTTCACGAATAGATGTGCTAAAAAGTGATTTTTCTAAATAAAACAACTAGAAATATCTGATCTTCGAATATTCACGCCATCCAGAAGCTTTATGTAGTTGTGCTCCTTAACGTGTAAGTATTGGTAGCGTATCTTCGAATACCTAACTCATGCTGTTAGAACCATGTGTCAAGATCACTTTTGACAAATGCATGGTCTTACAATTCTATGCATCGAATTTCACCTGTCTGCGTAGCCTCATTCTAAGGTGTCTACGACCTAGCCCCGAAGCACAGGTTCGAATCCTATCCAAAGCTTTTCTGTATTTTTTTTTCTTTTTATATATATGTTTTTTTTTTTTTTTTTTCATTAACATCATTTCTTGAAAGATATAGTTTCATTTTTCTTCTTTAAATAGAGTCTTAAGATTTTTACTCAATCCAATCTTACATCTTAGTTCCGACTCAAGAAAATTGATTCATTCTATTGGATTTTTCGTTTAACAATTCTCAGCTTTGAAATTTGAATGTATTTTAAGAGAGCTATAATTGAGCTAATATGGTTTTTGTTGGTTTCTACGAAAAGGTTCTTGTCTGAGATTACGTTCTACAACTTTGAATGGTAGCTGTGCCCCTGTTCTGTAACTATCGCATCGATAAAATTCGTCGAGAAATGGTGAGATTTGAAACGAAATTGGTTTTATCGCATCATCGGGGTTCTGTAAGCGATGACAGGCGATAACTTTATCACGTGAAACGAACTGGAATGAAAATACTGGAAAGGCGGTAAGAACGGGTTTCTGTATAGTCAAAAGTCGATATTCTTTTCATTTTATACCTCAAATTTTATCACTGGGTTCGTAGCAGGCGATAAGACAAGAGGATGATTATGGCTGAGAACAAAAAGGTAAAATTAATATAAAAATATTGAAATGTTAGGGACTTATATTAAAATTTAAATTTATAGAGATGTACGCGAATATCAAAAGCGCAAAAAGAACTGTTGGTAGACTTCATGCTGCAAAATAAACGAGCGAATTCCTAAACGCAAGATTTGCCAAGCAAGTCTAATGCTAAGCAAAAATAATCCCAAATAAAATTTGCAATGCAATTAAAAGTATGCAAGTGTTTTTTGATAGCTGCACAAATTCGCTTACAACTGCGGAAAAAAGCAATATACTACGTTTTGGGACATTCTGCTTTGAAGGGATTTTCTTGTCGGCTTTAGGAACTGATTGCTTCACATAATTTGTGCAATACTTGCGTTTAGGAACTCGCCCAACCTTTTGCTAAAGGCCAGACTGCTCACTTTAATTTACACAACAAATTTCATAAACAAGATTGAGAGATAGACTTATCGCCTTCCATTGGAAATTCCAGTCAAACTGAAACCGAAACTGAAAGTTATCGCATGCACTTATAGAAACCCAGTTCCTTCCAGGGGCGATAAAGAGGGAATGAATCGTTTCATTTTTTAACGATGCGATAACTTATCGCCAAAGATACAGAACAGAGGCACGAAACGATTTGGAAAAAATTTGTCGGTGTTGGTTTCCCACAAAACACTTTCATTTCTGGAAAGCAATTGCCAGAAGGAAAATGAAAAGGAGCAACTATAGCAAGACATCGACCCACGCCTGAGAACTTGTCTCATGTTCAGGCTAGCTAGCTGGGCTATTCATAATCTAACTGAATAAGACTATCACAACGTCAGACATCTTTTATACATAGGGATTTCGTCTACGAACCTATGAAGGATAAAAAGATAAACCTATATGGAAATTAGCTGGCGTTGGAAGCGCAATTGGAAGAAGGCTAGAAAGCGCATGATACGATAAAAACAGTAAAGTTATGCTATAATATTAACTTAGTCCTTTTCAAATACGAGCAATAATCAAAATCAAAGAAACTCTGTTCGAATCAAGTTTAAAGAAGATCAAAGGGGGATAAGGTTAAATAATGAGTTCAACCTACTTCTTTATATCTTTGGAGCGGAAATTTCCTATTATTTTCCCAGATTCATCTTCCAACTCGTAGATACTGTTCCCTACAACTCTCCGTATTCTTGCCTTAGTGAATTTTTGGCATAGCTTGGCACTTCTTTTCTTGGATGCGTCACTCAAGATGAAATTTCGTTTGAACACCACATTACCTACTTAATACACAACATTTTTACTGCGAGTGTGATATCTGTGTTCGTACTGACTATGAGCTTTTTCCAGCGCAAGTTGGATATCATTACGAAGGATATTCAATTTACAGCTTTTCGGAAGTACATTTATTTCAGAATTATTCACGTTGCCAAGTTTCCTCAACAATTTAATTTCGGAACCGTGCTCAACCATTTTATGACCAAACATAGCTTCGTAAGGGGTAATTTCTATTGCAGAATGAACTGCAGTTCGCAAGGCACAGCTGATGGCAGGCAAATGGGCATCCCAATCCCTCTGGTCGCTACTCAAATATGACCGGATCGCTGCAAGTATGGAGCGATTCACCCTCTCACTAGCGTTAGCCTGTGGAGCGTACGAAGCAGTTCTCACATGCTGAACTCCATGTGTTTCTAGTAGTTTTGAGAAACTTGAACTAATGAATTGTTTTCCATTGTCTGTCAATATATCTAGACTCGGGAACTCCAAATACACAAAATATGTAATACAAGAATTGTATTGCTGATTCGGACGTTGCTTTCCTTAGGCACGAATTTCGTAAGTTGGTCTAAAGCGACAATAATATAGCAGTTACCTTTCTTGGAACGAGGATATGGTCCATGAAAAGCATCTACAGCTTCTTCATTAAATTCGAGCTTTTTGCCTTTCTTCAACGTATCAGTAATGCTGGTGGCTAAGGTAGCGTAATCACGCACAAATCTCCTATACCAACCTGACATTCCTAAAAACCTACGAACCTGACGTTGAGTCTCTGGGATATGGATTTCTCTAACCGCTACAGCTTTATCCGGATCTGTCTTTAAGCAACCATTACTAACAATGTAACCTAAGAATTTCAGCAGCTTATAGCAAAATTTGGATTTTTGAACATTGATCGTTAAACCAGCTGCGCTTAATCTGCTAGCGAGCCACATTAGAATTTTTACGTGTTCATCAAAGGTTCGTGAAATAACAAGAAGGTCGTCAACATAGGGAAACACATTTGTTTTTAAATCAGGAGTCACAACCTTGTCCATGGGTCGACACATTCGCTGAACACCACCGCTTAGACCAGGAGGCATGACTACGAATTCCAACAGAGGTTTGCCTGGCACGGTAAACGCAGTCTTTTCCCTTGACGACTTCTCGAGTGGGATCTTTAGAAAGGCATCTTTTAGATCAACACTCGATATGAAGACCGTATCACCCACACGGGACAATGATCCCTCGATCGGATGAAGGGGATATGCATCATTCTTGGAAACAGCATTAACTTTCCGGTAGTCAAGGCACAGTTTTTTTTCCCGGGTTTGCGTACCAAAACTACAGGAGAGCTCCACGCGCTGTTGCTTTCCTGTATGATACCCATCTCCAACATCCTATCAAGCTGATCATACATCAGTTTTTGCACCGCTGGGGAAACAGGGTAATGACGTTGTTTAATCGGCTGGACATCTCCCGTATCAATAACATGGTCCTCCAGAGCCTCTGCGCACTTGTTGTAATTATATGATGTGTTCTCAACTGCAATGTCCGAAACTAGCTGCGGAGCGATATTGAATGTTTTCCAAAAACTTATTCCTAAGTATAACTGTTGCTTAAGTGACGGAACTAAAAATATATCTATGCTCGCTATCTGATCCTTGTACTGTATAGAAGCTTGAAACTTTCCCTCAATTGCTTGAGTCTTCCCGTCTGCTGTTTTCACTTGAGAAGAAAAATGCTTGTACGGAATCTTCAATTTTTCCAGCAGTTCATTACCTCCTTGACCTAGCCAACTGGTGCTGGCACCAATATCGAGTAGACCTAAGATTTTTTCACCACCAATATTCACTTCAGCATATGGACGAGGATCGTCCGATAGACATAATACTGTAGATTCATTAGAATGGAGACATTTTTTTCGAGACTTCGTTCTTTCGTGGATTCTCTTAATTCTTCTAGAAACTAAGGGTGTCTGGTAACCAAAAATTTTCTTCCTAGCTAAATGATATCCAACAATACGTTCATGAAGAGGTTTTCGTGACGAGAATGATTTTTTTGAACGATTGGTAAGATCTTCCGAAAGTTCGACCGGTATTTTTCTCTTTTAAATCTTAACTGGCTTTTCAACTACATTTGGGTTATGAGGGGGCTTAACTGAACTTAATTTGATTCCCGGATCTTGTTGATCGAGCAAAACGCTGCGGGGAACAAGTTGCTCTTTCTGAAGTTTCCCGGGCACTTGGGATTTTGACATTTTGGAGACGTCGTATCCTCCTTTCCGCACTTAAAACAAAACAGGGCTCTCTGAGGAACTGGGCATTCGACAAAGCTGTGTCCTACCTCCTTGCAGTTCCATCATTTGAAATTGCTGGTATCTCTCTGGGCCTGGAATGCTTCAATGCTTCTGATGTTTGCGGTATCAGGCTTCTTAGCCGTCTCTTATTCACTTATATGTTTTCAAAACTGAGGCGTAATTGAAATTTTTCTATGTACATCCTGTTCATATATGTACTTCTCAATCTTCCTACAGACATATGCGATCTCCTGCAGACTAGACGTTTGATATGTTAGCAATAATTCTCCTGTTTGTCTACGAACATTTAGTTTTATTAGCCCGGTAAGCTCAAAATCAGGTTTTGGAACTTGTAACCTTGTGTTAAGTTGTTGCAATGCCATGTAGAAATCATCAAACTTCTCGTTTGGCATTTGGCGACGATCAATCATTTTCCTAGAAAGCTCTGAATCTGATTCTAGGGTACGAAACTGTTCTATCAGTGCAAAACGTAACGTGAACCAATCTGCGACACTATCTCTTGCCATGATGCTCCATAACATTCTTTAAGACGCTCTAGACGAAAAATGAATTCATCCACTGTCATATTGGTGTTGTCGAACTTCAGGCCACACTTGTGGAAACTGTGGCTATGAGGTCTAGAAGCAGAGGACGATGGGGTATTCTCTCTTCGAGGATCTACTCTTGATGAGACCGGAGGATCACTAAGGTATATTTGAATTAAGCTACATCCCTCAAACTTGGAGAAAGGTGAGAGTAGTATTCATACCAAAAGCTGACAATAGATCAAACTCAGACCCAAAATCCTTCAGACCAATCAGTCTCACATCCTTCTTTCTAAAGGTCATGGAAAAAGTGATTGATTTACACATTCGCAATACGGCCTTAATAGCAAATCCTCTCAATGCTAACCAATTCGCTTACCAAACTGGTAAATCCACTGTAACAGCTCTTCATCAGCTGGTCAGCAAAATTGAGAAAGCGTTTGCTAAGAAAGACATCATACTCTGCTCTTTTCTTGATATTTCTGGCGCCTTTGACAATACTACGTACTTGTCAATTCAAACCGTTGCAACTGTCAAAGGAATTGACACACCAACCATTAAATGGATTGACTCTATGTTAAGTGGCAGAATCATCTCCACCACACTAGGTCAAACATCAATAACAGTTAATGCTGTTAAAGGCTGTCCCCAAGGGGGTGTTTTATCTCCCCTACTCTGGTCAATTGTAATAGATCAGCTCTTGGATGACCTCAATAAGCTGGGCCTTGATACACAAGGCTACGCTGATGACCTAGTCATCTCTATTCAAGGCAATCAAGAAGCACAGGTCACAAACCGTATGCAAAGTGCCCTGAACAAAGTTAATGACTGGTGCAATAAAGAAGGGCTTAAGGTCAACCCCACCAAAACAGTCATCATTCCATTCACCAGGAGACGTAAAATCGATCTCCAAACACTATCCCTAAATAGTGTTCAAATTAATTTTTCCAAAGAGGTCAAATATCTAGGAGTAACCCTGGATAATAAACTCAATTGGAAACTTCATCTAGACAAAACCATAGCAAAAGCAACAAATGCTTTCTGGGCCTGTTCTACACTCTTTGGTAAAAAGTGGGGACCTAGGCCAAAAATGATTTACTGGACTTACCTCACTATTATCACACCCATCATAACCTATGCTTCGCTGATCTGGTGGCAAAAAACAGAACAAGTTTATGCCCGCAAATCTTTGCAAAAGTTACAAAGACTAACCTGTGTAGATATCACAGGTGCAATGCGCACCTGCCCAACTTTAGCGTTAGAAAGTTTATTAAATTTTCCTCCGCTACATCAAAGAGTAGAGAAGACTGCTGCACTAAGAAAGCTTCATCTCACTAACTACTCGAGAAAGGAAAACTTACAAGGACATGTGAGTATTTTGCAGGTGCTCCCAATACTGAAATCGCCTGCAGCCCACTCCTCGGACTTTATGCCTAAACGCATAATGTTACATCACCCCTTTGAAGTAATCTTTTCAAACCGCTCAGCATGGAAGAACCCTGTAATTCTTACAAATAACTTCCAATACATCTGGTATACTGACGGTTCAAAAACAAACAACGGTGTACGTGCAGGGATTTACGGTCCCAACTTTAAATCATCTACATCCCTTGGTAACACAACTACTATCTTTCAGGCAGAGGTAATGGCTATAGAATTCTGTATTGGGGAATGCATTAGAAGAAACCTCCGAAGATCAAGTATCCTAATCTGCTCTGACAGTCAGGCAGCACTAAAGGCTCTGTCCTCTAGTTTGGAACTGGAACTGCCTGACATGTATAGTTCAATTAGCTACTCACAATAAAATAACTCTTTCATGGGTGCCTGGTCATGAAGACGTACCGGGTAACGAAGAGGCTGACCGACTTGCTAGACTTGGCTCTCAGTCCTAATTCAAAGGCCCTGAACCCTACTGTGGTCTCCCAATCAGTAGCCTTAAAAACGAATTAGCTACCTGGGAACGACAGAACATGATCAGCACCTGGAACAACTCAAATGGCCATCGTCAGTCAAAACTATTCATTGAATTATCCCACAAACGTATGTATGAAAGAAATTCTTAACATGAGCAAACGTGACGCAAAGTTACTTACGGACTTCTTCGCTGGACACTGCTCTCTCAAGTATCATCTTAAAAACATGGGCATCAGCCAAGATGACACCTGTCGTCTCTGTCTTGAAGACATAGAAACAGCTGAACACATTTTATGTGAATGCCCTGCCTTAGCTAGATCCAGGCTTGAAATATTCAATAAAGGGTTCCCCTGTCCCATTGATATCAGAAACACCTCTTCCTCAAAGATTCTTAGGTTCTTACATGACCTCAGCTTCGAATGAGCTAACCTATACACTACGTGTTTTTAAACCTAAGGGAACAGCACAAAAGATCTTTCAGGTCGACGTGCTTGTAAAGGTAATTTTCACCTTCAGCCTACATAATTTAAAAAAAGAAGGTATATTTCGTTTAATTGTGCAATAAACTCATCAGCCGTGAAATTGTCGAAATTTTCCTGCGCTTTTTGAGGGTTTAAAGAAGATGCATTGACTCGTTCTTGAAGCTGTGCCGAAGCTAAAGCTGCACTGGTTTCACTACGTCTATGACTTTCGTTGTTCATTCGAGCAGGAGGAGTTCGCGTTGAGCAAGATGATTGGTTGCTGACATCTCTTGCCGTATAGTAGCAATCAACTCTTTCCTCATTTCCGTTGTGTTCTTCTCCATCTCACGTTGTATCATCTTTAAATCTTCTGCTCTTGAAAGGCCGACCATTGCTGAAACTATTCTTTGAATGTATTCAGAAAACTCTTCTTCCCCTGTAGACTGATTCTCTGGTTGTCTAACATGTACAGAATCCTGGGAAGTTCCCGCAATTCTTGTTGAGAATTTAATCCTACGCGTGAGGTAGCACCCGTGCTTTCTCGCACGCCAGCTTCTGCATTGAAGCTTTTCGAACTCGGACCAGCGTTAGACAAGTTCATTGTAGAAATATTCAACGCGTCCCTATTCGTAGTAGAATTGTCCAAGGCCTTCAAAATGTTTGCAGTATCTCTGCTCTTTTTGTTTTTTCTAAGGTCGTAATAGCTGTTTGGCCTAGGATCCCGATTAGGTAAAGACATTTTGAAAAAAGATATTCGAAAAAAAAATTAAAACTAAAAAGACTAAAAAAAAAAAATAACTCAAAAATTCTTCTTAGCAAAGGACGATTTCAAAAATCCTAAGAGAAGAATAAATTCTTACTAAACGAAAAAAAAAAGAAATTTAGGCGAGAGGTTATTTCAAAAAGAAGTATTCGAAAAAAAACCGAAAAAAAAATCTGACTAAATGTATCAAACTATCTTAAGGATTTTGTGGACGTGACTTTGTGGGAAGTAACAAAGACAACAGGAACGAAAACTCACTTATGCAAAAATAGAAATCTGAATGTTTATCTGAACAAGATTTTTCTCAAATTTGTTCAACCAATACGATACTATAATACCATAAATTATAAGTTATCTGTAAAGGAAAATAGCACATCACAACGAACTAGACAGGCTATGTCACGCTATCGGTTGATGGCCTTCAAAAACAGCTGAACTAGAACATTGCGTCTTGAGCCGATCAATGTACTTGAAAAATTTAAAAAAAAAAAAGGATGTATCATATAGTTGAGTTTAACTTCTCGCAACAGACCAAATGAGGATCTCACCCATTTGCTGGACGTCAAAGCTAAACACAAACAAAAGCGACTGAGGAAAAGGAACGCAAAAATAAAAATAGGATTATGGGGAATACACACGCAACAGTCTAACCGAGGAGTCACCCAGTTACTGGACATGCTTATCTCTTAAAAAGAGTAGAAAAGGAATAAAATTAAGATTCTAAAAGGAAGTTAAATGCTTAAAATTTGGTACTATATCGATCTCACAAAAATTAAAAAAAAATCTCTAGTTCATAAAGTATGAAAATACAACTTTAACTTTTTTTTCACAAAAAGGACGAAAGGACATAATCCTTCGGGCCCCACGTTGGGCGCCACCTGTAACGTACTTCCGAGATGTCAACCGAGGAAGGAAAACGGAAACGACATACCCGAACATATACCAGAGTACCTTACACCGTATGTGTCCAGAGCCAAACCAGAATTCCAAATAAACCACTCTCTTTATATGCTTCCATCACTACTCTACTCAGCGCTTACGGGAAGACTTAAAGATACTGGAGGCAAAAGCGAATGGTTGTCCAGGATGAGAAAGCTTGGTATGCTTGCAAAGGCCAATTAGACTAGCTCGACGGATGGGCGGGGTTTTTGCTATCTGAAACCTGAACGGGCGTTACGTATTCATGCCAAAAATAAAAAGTCCGAAAATTCGCGTGAAGTCGAAGAATAATGTCCTATATACATACATATATTTATCCTGTTTCCAACTATTATTTGCATAAGTGAGGAGAGCAAAGATGAAATAGCTCGTCTGAGGGTTGTCCCACCCCTGTACTCACACACTGTAATCAGTTGTGGTACTAACCTGGTTTCCTCTTCCTCGATATTCACGGAAACTTCTAATTTACAAAGAGAAAGTGATAGTATTCACTTTATGTTAACATGGTTGTCGCGTCTACCGCACTCCGTTCTTCCCTAACCAAAGCCACGTCCACATTTAGCGTTTTACCAACGAGTCATAATCCAAAAACTACTCCAAAAAAATAGTATCTTCCCAATTTATGTTATTCACTGATAATAAAAAAAAAAATAACAAAGCGAACGAAAATCGAAAATGACCAAATAAAAATAAGGAGTTTCAATGTTATCATTACAAATTTTAATAGAATAAAAAAAAGGAATATATATGTATATCTTAAAACTAGAAGAGTAACAAGTGTACCAAAAAGAGAAAGGTTATTAATCTCAAATAAAAGATCTATAAATCTTGACCTTTAAATAATGTTTCTCAATAATATCTCAAAACTTATGTAAATCTCAATAAAGTTACAGGCCCTCACTCTCTTCTGTTTCGACAAAAAAAAATGAGAGCAGCTATAAAAACGTTTATCTAGTGAATCGATTTGATTCCACTATAACACTATTAAAGATATCTATGTAAGCGACTTCAATAACCAAGTTCAAAGTCCTCGATATAAATGAGCAACCTTCTGTTGCATACATTCGAGAGCTTGTATTGACTTTATAATATCTTCATTAGAACTTTAACTCACTTAAATCTAAATTCAAAAAAGTCACTATAATTTGGCTCAAATTTACACTCAAAAAATTCCACTCTAATTCTTGTTTCAAAATTCGTTCAATTTTACTAATTTAGATCGAAAAAAAAAGATTCACTCACCCCAAATTATGTTTAATACCTTTTGATTTTGTTGTAACATTTGTGTTATTTTTTTTGTTGTTGTAGCATCCTGGATGGTGTGCACAGCATCAGCAGGGAAATACGCAGAATTATTGATTGTAGTTGTATGTTTACCTGTGTTTATGGTTAAGTGTACCTGTATGGTTGATTAAAGAAAGTTAATAAATTTGAACGAACTGTACATAAGGCTCACAAAAAAAATTAAAAAATAAGGAAATAGCAAAAAAGAAGTACTTAGCTTTTGTGATCTTTAATTATTGAGAAAAAAAGATAAATGTACTATACTGTATGTGTGTTGCGAAAGTTTTAGTTAGTTTTTTTTTTTTTTTGACTATGAGCGCTTGGCTGATGTATGTAAGTTGTACGATGAATGGTTCTGATGCTGATGACGTAATGAAGGTGATGTTGATGTAGTGTTGAAAGTTATGGCTTACATTCTCTTCTTTATGGGGATTCTCTCAGGTGTGTCTTCTGTTGTTAAAGGGGTTCTGTTTTTTAAAGGTGTGTGAAGGAGTCACAGCCAACGAGCTATTAAATAATTGCTGTAAAGCAACTAACAGGTTGTCAACCTTCGACTATGCCTCGATATCCGATCCTCTCAAATTCGGCTGCATTGCATAGAAATGCATAACACTTGACTTGCTTGTGTATCTATAGAGTGCATTCTACTCGGAACAATGTGAATCCCAACGGCAGGCCACTGCTAGCCGACAGAAGTAATAAGGGATCATATTGCTTTGACTGCATGCGCGCTGTTTATGTCACAGCAATAGTCTTTGGGTATGAGCATTTGTTTATGATATAGGTCATTGGCGCTCACCCAAAAGAATGTGATGACGAAGCGTTTTAATCGGATATCGAAGTGTGGTCGATTGTTCGATAACCAAAATTGGAGCATAATGACTGTGTATAAATAGGGTATGAATCTGAGAATAAATTGTCATTAGTGTTCGTGGACTCGATCGAACATACTCCCTGGTTTTAGTTAATATAAGGCATTGACCCGACGACAATTCCTGGGTAGTTCTGAGTGTTTCCACTACCATACCTTAACTTTGCAGTTAGTGCGAAGAGGTTTGAGCCTACAGCAGTGAATGCTTGGCGAGTTGGTAGTTTCGGAACACAGCGACATTACATGGCGATCTTGCCAGGAGTTGTTCGAAAGAGTGCCAGGAGTTGTTCGAAAGACTGCCAGGAGTGTGTTCTGTTCTGAGAGATTGTTTGACAAAGTCAAAGTTTTCCGTTCAATTAAAACTTTTATTTTTTTTTTTTCAAAGTCATAAAAAAATTTTTCGCGCCATAATAAAAATGTCTTACGAATACCTGAAGGTAACGGGACATGGTAGAATGGTTGGCTTCTTAATGAAGAAGTAAACAGTACTAAAGAAACTGATGATCGCTTATTGCGAGCGCAGACGTCTTCCCATGGATGTCGTTAATTTTCAGTACAATGGACGTATAATCCAAGAATACGACACACCATATTCACTGGAAATAGAACAGGATAGCACAATTGAAGTCCACCTAGAACAGGCGGATGGTGCCTCATATTTACGTAAAAAAATATATTATAAAACAATTCGCTAAATAAATTTAATAAGAACTCAGAACAAACAACAACGACAAAACTATTGGCCCGTGTCCTCTGTACATACAAGAGTACAGAAGGCATGTACATAAACACAAAAACACACCAACAAAGATGACTACAGTTAAACACAAATTACAAAAACCAAACAACATCATGAGGGCGATCAAAAGAAGCAGCACAAACAACGTTCTAAATTTTTACCGAACACTACATTGCTTCCATCGCAAAGAGTTCCACAGGAAAAAGCGGATTTGTTCTCATATTGATTATATTATATACTAGAGTACTACAACTACTACATTTAGAATTAGTTATTTTAGGAAATAGTTTTTTTTTTTTTTGTTTACGAAAAGAGAAGCACAAGAAACATTACAACGTTATCAAAGATGAGAAATTTCCATTAATTTTTAACCATATTCTTTTTATTTTTGGCGATTTTTTTTACTCCTTCTTTTGATTTTTGAAATTGGGTTAAACTACCTATTAAATACATATTGTCACACAGTACGTTTTCAAGGTTTCTATCAATATCGGGTCTAACATATTCAAAATGTTTTGTGTATCCTGACAATCTTATAGTATTCAAAAAAAAAAAAAGAATACAAATTTAGAACACCACAATAAAAATTTAATTGAAGTATTCGAAAGATTGAGAGAAGTAAATCTCAAACTACATCCAAGTAAATGTGCTTTGCTTAGAAAAGAAGTTTTATATCTAGGTCATATAATATCAGACAAAGGTATTATACCAGATCCATCAAAATCCATAGTAATGAAAAATTATCCAGTCCCACAAAATGCAGACGAAGTAAGGAGATTTGTAGCATTTGCTAACTACTATAGAAAGTTCATACCAAATTTTGCAACACTAGCAATTCCTTTAAACCGTTTATTAAGAAAGAACGTAGAATTTAAATTTTCCGAAGATTGCAATACCTCATTTAATTTGCTAAAAAAATTCCTAATAAGCCCAAATATTTTACAGTTTCCAAATTTTGAAAAAGAATTCATACTCCGAACAGACGCCTCTGGATTTGCCTTAGGTGCTGTTATATCAAATTTTGATGATAAACCCATCGCATACGCAAGTAAATCATTAAATAAAGCCGAAAAGAATTACAGCACTATAAAAAAAGAATTGCTCGCTATAGTATGGGCGGTAAAACATTTCAGACCGTATCTTTTCGGAAGACGTTTCAAAATACTAACGGACCATAGACCACTAGTACTACTAGTTCACCAAAAGAACCTTCAAGTAGATTAACGAAATTTAGGCTAATATAAGAGGAATATAACTTTACTGTGGAGTATTCACCAGGCAAAGACAACTGCACTGCGGATTCATTAAGTAGAATACAACTAAAGTCAGAGGACTTACAGAATTTATTTGTGTGTGTCACAACAAGAGCAAAAGCTAGAAATTCAAATTTAAAAGAAGAAAACCCAACAACAAGTAAATTAGAGAGAGAAAAAATAATAAGTGAACTTCTTAAACCGCCAGAAAAGGTGTTACGGTAAAATTTCCCGGAACAAAAACTATTCTTGCTATGGCTTTATTTTCATTCTTTTTATCCTCTCTTTTCCACCTTAACCTTCCCATCCTTTTTTTTGACCTCACCATTACTCCGTTGTTTGCTCTTAGCAGTGTGAATGTAACATCGCTTTGAGCAAATGACAAAAACAGGTAGCCCAAATCAGCGGATGAGCTGAGGTATTGATCAGTATGTCGAGCTAGAAGGACTCTGGAGAGTCACATACAAAACCTATAACACAAAAGCGTCAACATAAAATACACCATACACACACCACACAAAAGTTCACTTTACACAACATCACACAGAATACACATCATACATGATCTAATGAGCTCATAATTGCGAAGGACAAAACATCATCTTTTGAAATAACGTAAAGTAGTATGGCGTTAAGCCCACCCTAAGTTATCTATGGCAAGGTATAAAAAGGTTGGAACGATAAGTGTTCATCCCCTCATCCTTAAATCTGCAAAAGGGTCCACCAGAGTCAGGTTAGGGTCCGCGATATAAAAGATTTCCTCCTCCTATAGGTTTCCTCAAAAGAATTTGTTATTCAAAAAAAAAAATAGTAAATTGATCTTTAGTCTTCTTAGATTCACTTTTCACGCGTAGTAGAGTAACTGAGAAAATGCTCAGATTCAACTTGTTTTCAATTTATTAAATTTTGATGTTTTCTCAAAAAGGTTTTGATATAGGGTTTTAGGTGGTCTGGACTCACCCATCAAGTTTGGCAAGTGTTGGATGACACCAACCACTTGTCGAACTTTCGAACTTGGTGATTGGCAAGAAAACCGCAAGTTTTGGACGACACCAACAACTTGTCGAACTCTGCGAATGTGTGTGTAAACTTTTGTTGGTATTCGACAGCGATGGCTCAGCACGCCAACGGTGGCTGATGTCGAGACACTGAATCCACAAAAGTGATTGGATGAGTGTATGAATGTATGCGTGCATGAGAGCGGGGTTGAGGCCAGGCATGACGCTAGGCTTGAAGTGGGAGACACTTCTTGGCTAGCTGACAAGCGAATTAGAGGTTTTTGATATTGAGTGAGAAAAATCTGAAAGTGGAAAAAAAAATTGAAAACAAGTTTTTTTTATTCTTTGAGTTTTTAGCGAGTTTTTTTAACAAGTTCTTTTTAGAATCTTTGAAAAGTGAGTTTAGGAAGGAAAAAGGAACAAGGCTAACAGAATCGTCAGGACGGGACGATAATTTGGAAAATACGAGGGAAAAGACAGGAGGAGGACATTTTGAAAAGCTAAGTAGAGTGTTATACATAGAAATACATAATTCTTAGTGCGTAGTTTAAAGATTGTTTTTTTAAACATTTTTCTGCGTGGACCTTTTTTTTATTTGAATTTACCACAAGATTGTCTGGCTCGCGCCCCTTTTAATTTCAACCCCATTTTGGAGTTTTTCGGGACCGAATTTTAACGGTCCAACCTTTTGTACCTTCGTTCTTTGTTCTTGAAAGACATTTGAAGGTCTTTTTAACTTTTATATACATATATAGTATACTGTCTCTATTGATTTCTATTTACTTCTTTTAATCCTGTAAAAACAACTTTATTTTTTTTAAAAGATTTGGGTTTTTAATCCTGGTTCGCCAAGGTTTTCCCAACAATAAAATCATTAAACAAATCTTTCTTTCTTTTTTTTTATTTCATATTCCTTTTTATTCAACATTTTTCAATCAAGGTTTGGAAATTCCTTCCTTTTAAAAATTTCCTGGCGCCCATTAAAGTCTAGGACACCCTGTCCTGATTTATCAATAAAAATAATTCAATCATTTTTTTTAATCTTATACTTTTTTACCACACGCATTTTTTTTATACGCGATCATTTTTTAGCTACTGTAAACCCAGCCCAGCTGAGTAGCCGTGGAGTAGCCGCATATCATTTTTTATTGCACTTTTTTTTGCTCCCCCCGTCGAGTTTGACAGTTGTCATTCTCGACTATAATTTCGCGGCACCGGTTGTGCATTTATTTTAACAATTTAACATTTTGCAAATTTGGATTCGTATATCCATAAGTACCGCGGTTTATTAGTTTCGTTGCATCATAAATAATAGTCTAAATTAATTGAGGAAAAAAAAGTGTAATAAATTGGCGTCCACAACGTGGGGCGATTCGTGATAGTTTTGCATATACGTTTGTACATACATACATACGTATAGACATTTTGGCTTCGGGGAAGTGAAGTGCATATTCCTAGTTTATTTTTTATATTTTTTCCTGTGTCAAGATCTTTTTACTTTTTGATTTGTTTTCCCTAGGTGAAGTGTGTTGCTAGTAAATACAGTGGTTGACGGCGAAGACCCCATCTGAACATTCCTTGGGCAACGGGGGAAACTCCAATATCGTTGTGGTATTAAATTGGTCTGTATTCGACAGAACCAGTGCCAAGTAAGGTTTTTATTTTTTTTACTCTTTTGTTTTATTGGTTTTTGAAGTGCATTTTACATTTTGAAGTTTGAAATATAAATTAGTATTTTGTTTTCACATATTTGCATAACATTAGTATTTTGGTAACATATTCATTTTATTCACGTAGGGTGGTTTGCATTGCCACAGTGAACTTTGAATTGCATAGGCGAGAATATTAAAGGCACCTGTATTGGCTGTCAATTGAAATGATTTTTTTTGTTCGACGTTGTCTTTTTATTAGCGTTTCTAATCGTTTTAGAATTGATTTCATATACGCGTATTCACACTATATACATATATTTTATTTCGGCATTGTTTTTGGTTTTATATATTTTTTTTTTCACATCCTCCGATTGAGGTGAGCTGAATTTTTAAGACTTAGGATTAAATAATAATTAGTTGAGTTTTCGTTAGAATTTGATTCCTTGAAGTTGAATCGTTGTTGAAATATCGGTTTGTGAGTCTGATTTGTTTGTTTTGTCTTTTTAGATTAGTTTTTTTGTATTCTACCACAAGTCGGGAAGTCTTATTTTGATTTTAAACTGCTTTCATTGTTTTTGCTAGTTTTTTTTTTTTGAACATTTCTTTCTTAGTATTGTATTAGTATTGTATTATTATGGATATAAATAGGTTAGCTCAGGACGAATTGGCATATGAAATGCAATGTAGGGGCCTAGATGTAGGAACGGTTGATGAGATGCGAAAGTCTCTAAGGGGTGCTAGGTTGTTAGAGAGAAGAGGTTCTTTGGGTGCTCCTGCAAAGTATCCTTTCACTTTTGAAGAAGATGTGAAAGCGGTTGAGGGCAAATTAGTAGAGATTTTGAAATTATTAGAGAATCCGCCAATTGCGAGAAAATCGAAAGAGTATGCGAAGGTAGTAGCCAAAGTAGAATGGTCGTTAGGTAGATTAGATAGGTCGCAACCTGATGAGGGAGAGGAAGAAAAATAGAGGTTAGGTTTGAAAAATAAATTAGTTATGGCTTTAGAAGATTTAGAGGAGGAAGTTGAAGTAGGAATAGTGGATGAAGCTCAGCGTTCGTTAGATACTCCCAACGCTAATGCAGGGATAGATATAGGGCTAGAATTAGGAACATCAACAACAGTAGCAGCATCAACATCGTCGGGATCAACAACAACAACATCAACAGCAGTAGTACCAACAGCAACAGTACAATCAGTAGCAGTACAGTCAGTAGAAGTACCATCAGTCTTTGTAGGAGAGAGTAGGGCCACAGAGAACAACGTAGTAGAGCAGGTTTTCGTTGGTAGGGAAAAATTTGAAAATATTTCCAAGTGGGATGTTAAGTTTACTGGAGAGCGTTGTGGTGCTTCAGTAAACGCATTCCTAGAAAGAGTAGAGGAGCTAAGACAAGCTAGGGGGTTTTCAGAAACCAAACTTTTTAGGGCAGCCGTTGAACTTTTCACAGGGAAAGCATTGTTGTGGTATAGGGCGGTAAGAGTAACCATCAATTCATGGGAAGAACTAGTCAGGGAACTGAAACTAGAATTCTTGCCCCCGAATTATGATGACTTGTTGCTCGATGAGATTAGGCGTCGCACGCAAGGCAAAGATGAGACCATCGGAGTCTACGTAGCGACAATGTTGAATATGTTCGGAAGGCTTTCTGAACCTATTTCGGAGGGTAGAAGGTTGGGGATGATTCAAAAGAATCTTACTCCCTTTTACCAAACACAGCTTGGTTTGGCTAAACCTAGTTGTGTCTCTGATTTAGTTAGCTTAAGGCGTAGTCTTGAAACTGTTAGGGCTAATGTAGAATCGTATGTTCCACCCCCCAATATGAAAAACCGAAACCTACTAGAGCCGGATCTGGCTATGTGGGTGTTGATACCCCCGATGTTCTGGTTGTTTCCGATAACAACCGAAAAAGTCGCGAAATTGCTGTGCGTACGGCTCCATCAACGGATGGTAGACCTGAACGCGGGTGTTTTAATTGCAATGGGTTGGGCCATTTTGCAAACAAGTGTTCTGCTCCTAGGCGTTGCTTTGGTTGTGGTAAGCAGGGAGTTGCTCGAAGCAACTGCCCTAGTTGTTCGGGAAACGTGAGACGCGCTCTTGGGTCAGTAGGACGAGAGCGTCGTTGAAGCAGGCTAGGTCGCCTACTGGCGATCAGTCGGCGGAAGTGCATGTAGGTTTTGCACTTGAACACAAAGGTAGTGATAGAAGACCGTATCTTGGTGTTAGGGTTTATGGAGTAAGATTGTTAGGTTTATTAGATTCAGGTGCTTCACGCACAATTATATGTAGGGATGGGTGGGATATTTTAGCAGGGTTAGGGATTAAGTTAGAGAAAAACAAAATTGGTAGGGTTACATTAGCTGATGGAAAAGGAGTTGAAGTTATAGGAGTAGTATCGCTTCCTCTTAGTATTGAGGGGAAAGTGGTACTTATAGAGTGTCTCGTCATTCCCAGTATCCCTCACATGCTGATTTTAGGAGCAGATTTTTGGGCTCTGTCGGGCATTGTTCCGGATTTAAAATCAGGGGAGCGGGACTTTTCGGCGCAAGATGCTTTGGCGTCAGTATCGGACGCAATACATCTGTCGGATCTAGACGAGACACAGGAGTTAGAGTTAGGTAGATTTTTAGATAGGGTTTTTAGCAAAATGCCAGAGGGATTAGGGTGCACACGAATGGTGGAGCACAAAATTAGGACCCAGTCAGAACCTATAAAACAGCGTTATTATCCGGTTTCCCAAGCCATCCAGAAGTTCATTGATAAGGAGTTAGATGAGATGTTACGGGATGGGGTCATCGAAAAGTCTAACAGTTGTTGGGCTTCTCCCATTGTGATGGTGAAAAAGAAGGATAACACTTATAGGTTCTGCATTGATTATAGGAAACTCAATGGAGTTACAGATAGGGACGCTTATCCCCTCCCATATATTTCAGCAATTTTAGATAGGCTTAGTAATGCAAAGTTTCTTTCATCCTTGGACATTAAGTCTGCATATTGGCAAATTCCTATGGAGGAGGAATCCAGGAAATAAACGGCTTTTACAGTCCCTGGTCGCGGTCTCTTCCAATTCCTGCGAATGCCATTCGGGTTGCACAATGCACCTGCGACCTGGCAGAGATTCATCGATAATGTCCTTGGTCCAGAGTTAGAACCTTTTGCATTCGTCTATCTCGATGATATTATCATCGTGACAGACAGTTTTGAAAGACATATAGAAATTTTAGGTGAGGTTTTTAAAAGATTGATTCAGGCAGGTTTAAAAGTAGGTAGAGAAAAATGCAATTTTTGTAGGCCATCTTTAAAATTCCTGGGCTATGTTGTGGACCGCAACGGTTTACATATGGACCCAGAAAAAGTAGAGAGCATGTTAGGAATCCCTGCACCGAAAACGGTAAAGGAAGTTAGGTCTTTTATAGGGACAGTTTCTTGGTATAGGAGGTTTTTACCAAATTTTGCTAGTTTGGTAAAACCATTAACTGATTTATTAAAGAAGAGTAGGAAGTTTGTATGGACCGAAGAGTGTGAAGAGAGTTTCAGGAAGGCCAAAGAATGTTTAGTGGCAGCTCCGATCCTGACCTGCCCGGATTTTACGAAGCCATTTGTTGTTCAAACAGATGCTTCGGATTTCGGGGTTGGAGCAGTTCTCAGTCAGACGTTCGACGATGGAGAGAAGGTGGTCTGCTACTTGAGCAGATCGCTTAACAGATGCGAACGAAATTATTCCACCACGGAAAAAGAATGCCTTGCTGTTCTTTGGGCAATAGAGAAACTCAGACCATTCTTGGAGGGAGTTAGGTTAACTGTGATTACGGATCATTATTCATTGGTCTGGCTCAGTAAATTAAAAGATCCTGTAGGTAGGCTGGCGCGATGGGCTGTTAGATTACAACAGTTTGATTTTGAGATTGTTCACAGGTAAGGCAAGGACCATGTTGTTCCAGACATGCTTTCAAGAAGCGTACCGGTTTTATCCGGGATTTCGGAAAACAGTTTGGATCCTTGGCTTGTGAATATGAGGAACAAAATCGAAGAGAATCCATTAGCATTTCCAGCATGGAGGATAGAAAATGGGGTTTTATATAAATATGTTAGGGCAAAACACATTTTAGTTAGGGATAGTAATGAATGGAAGAGAGTTGTAGGTAAAAGTGATAGGAAAAAGATTCTTGAGGATTGCCATGACAATCCACTCGCAGGGCATATGGGGGTTAGGAAAACATTTGCTAGGGTAGAGGAAAGGTTTTATTGGCCTAAGATGAGGTCAGATATAACAAGATACGTCAAAAACTGCAAAGTGTGTCAAAGTGTGAAGCCAGTGCATGACAAACCGGCTGGTCTGATGACGGAGAGAAAAGGGGTTACCAATCCGTTCGAAATGATTTGTATTGACCTTGTCGGTCCTCTTCCAAAATCGAGTAGGGGTTCTATGCACATTCTTACTGTAGTTGATTATTTTACCAAGTTTCCTTTACTGTTCCCTTTACGGTCTGCCACAGCGAAGGCTGTGTGCAAAGAAGTGGAAGACAATGTTTTCTTATTGTTTGGGGTTCCAAAAATCGTTATTTGTGATAATGGTCCGCAATTCAAAAGTAGGGAGTTGAAGTCCTTATGTGAAGGGTATAGGTCTACGTTGAAATTCACTGCACACTACCATCCACAGGCGAATCCCGCAGAGCAGATAAATCAAATACTGAAAACGACACTAAGAGCTTATGTGTCGGACAACCACAGGGATTGGGATTCTCAGTTGGCGAAAGTGGCCTGTAGTATACGCACTTCCCAACATGAGGTATTAGGGGTATCACCATTTTACGCTATATTCGGGAGGACGATGGTTACCTCCGGGTCAGGGCTCGCGAGCGCCACACCTCCCGACAAGTCTTTAAACCATAATACAACCGGGGGACAAATGGACATGGGCGAGATAGAAACTAGATTTAGGAAGCTTAGGGAAGACATAGGTAAAAAGTTAGAAGCAGCAGCCAAGAAGTCGACGAAAATTTACAATCTTCGCAGAAGGGACGTGAAGTACTTCCCAAACGAGTTGGTTTGGAGAAGAAATTTCACCCTTTCTGATGCCGCTAATTACTATGCCGCTAAGCTGGCTCCAAAGTTTGTTGGGCCATTTAAAATCAAAAAAAGAGTATCGCCATGGACTTATGTCCTAATGGACAAAAATGGTGCTGAAAAAGGTACTTGGCACGTGAAAGACCTTAAGCCATACCACGATGACCCCGAAGAATCCTGAAGTGAGTCGTGTAACCGGATGAGGTTGCACAAAACGATACTGAGAGCCCCAAAGCTCTGTGATGTACATTTACTCTCGCCAAGAGCGATTGAGACTTGGTTGTGTCGTCTATTAGTGTGTGTACTCCATTTTGTTGTGTTGTCTAACCATCATTTTTCCCATTACTTCGGCTTTTCTTTTGAAAAGCCCAGTTTTCTCTCTTTAGTAGGTAAGGGTGGAGTTTGTTACGGTAAAATGTCCCGGAACAAAAACTATTCTTGCTATGGCTTTATTTTCATTCTTTTTATCCTCTCTTTTCCACCTTAACCTTCCCATCCTATTTTTTGACCTCACCATTACTCCGTTGTTTGCGCAGTGTGAATGTAACATCGCTTTGAGCAAATGACAAAAACAGGTAGCCCAAATCAGCGGATGAGCTGAGGTATTGATCAGTATGTCGAGCTAGAAGGACTCTGGAGAGTCACATACAAAACCTATAACACAAAAGCGTCAACATAAAATACACCATACACACACCACACAAAAGTTCACTTTACACAACATCACACAGAATACACATCATACATGATCTAATGAGCTCATAATTGCGAAGGACAAAGTATCATCTTTTGAAACAACGTAAAGTAGTATGGCGTTAAGCCCACCCTAGATTATCTATGGCAAGGTATAAAAAGTTTGGAACGATAAGTGTTCATCCCCTCATCCTTAAATCTGCAAAAGGGTCCACCAGAGTTAGGTTAGGGTCCGCGATATAAAAGATTTCCTCCTCCTATAGGTTTCCTCAAAAGAATTTGTTATTCAGAAAAAAAAAATAGTAAATTGATCTTTAGTCTTCTTTGATTCACTTTTCACGCGTAGTTGAGTAACTGAGAAAATGCTCAGATTCAACTTGTTTTCAATTTATTAAATTTCGATGTTTTCTCAAAAAGGTTTTGATATAGGGTTTTAGGTGGTCTGGACTCACCCATCAAGTTTGGCAAGTGTTGGATGACACCAACCACTTGTCGAACTTTCGAACTTGGTGATTGGCAAGAGAACCGCAAGTTTTGGACGACACCAACAACTTGTCGAACTCTGCGAATGTGTGTGTAAACTTTTGTTGGTATTCGACAGCGATGGCTCAGCACGCCAACCATGGCTGATGTCGAGACACTGAATCCACAAAAGTGATTGGATGAGTGTATGAATGTCTGCGTGCATGAGAGCGGGGTTGAGGCCAGGCATGACGCTAAGCTTGAAGTGGGAGACACTTCTTGGCTAGCTGACAAGCGAATTAGAGGTTTTTGATATTGAGTGAGAAAAATCTGAAAGTGGAAAAAAAAATTGAAAACTAGTTTTTTTTTATTCATTGAGTTTTTAGCGAGTTTTTTTAACAAGTTCTTTTTAGAATCTTTGAAAAGTGAGTTTAGGAAGGAAAAAGGAACAAGGTTAACAGAATCGTCAGGACGGGACGATAATTTGGAAAATACGAGGGAAAAGACAGGAGGAGGACATTTTGAAAAGCTTAGTAGAGTGTTATACATAGAAATACATAATTCTTAGTGCGTAGTTTAAAGATTGTTTTTTTAAACATTTTTCTGCGTGGACCTTTTTTTTATTTGAATTTACCAGAAGATTGTCTGGCTCGCGCCCCTTTTAATTTCAACCCCATTTTTGAGTTTTTCGGGACCGAATTTTAACGGTCCAACCTTTTGTACCTTCGTTCTTTGTTCTTGAAAGACATTTGAAGGTCTTTTTAACTTTTATATACATATATACTGTCTCTATTGTTTTCTATTTACTTCTTTTAATCCTGTAAAAACAACTTTATTTTTTTTTTTAAAGATTTGGGTTTTTAATCCTGGTTCGCCAAGGTTTTCCCAACAATAAAATCATTAAACAAATCTTTCTTTCTTTTTTTTCATTTCATATTCCTTTTTATCCAACATTTTTCAATCAAGGTTTGGAAATTCCTTCCTTTTAAAAATTTCCTGGCGCCCATTAAAGTCTAGGACACCCTGTCCTGATTTATCAATAAAAATAATTCAATCATTTTTTTTTTTAATCATATACTTTTTTACCACACGCATTTTTTTATACGCGATCATTTTTTAGCTACTGTGAACCCAGCCCAGGAAAAAGGAACAAGGTTAACAGAATCGTCAGGACGGGACGATAATTTGGAAAATACGAGGGAAAAGACAGGAGGAGGACATTTTGAAAAGCTAAATAGAGTGTTATACATAGAAATACATAATTCTTAGTGCGTAGTTTAAAGATTAATTTTTTAAACATTTTTCTGCATGGACCTTTTTTTTATTTGAATTTACCAGAAGATTGTCTGGCTCGCGCCCCTTTTAATTTCAACCCCATTTTGGAGTTTTTCGGGACCGAATTTTAACGGTCCAACCTTTTGTACCTTCGTTCTTTGTTCTTGAAAGACATTTGAAGGTCTTTTTAACTTTTATATACATATATACTGTCTCTTCTGATTTCTATTTACTTCTTTTAATCCTGTAAGAACAACTTTATTTTTTTTTTAAAGATTTGGGTTTTTAATCCTGGTTCGCCAAGGTTTTCCCAACAATAAAATCATTAAACAAATCTTTCTTTCTTTTTTTTCATTTCATATTCCTTTTTATTCAACATTTTTCAATCAAGGTTTGGAAATTCCTTCCTTTTAAAAATTTCCTGGCGCCCATTAAAGTCTAGGACACCCTGTCCTGATTTATCAATAAAAATAATTCAATCATTTTTTTTTTAATCATATACTTTTTTACCACACGCATTTTTTTTATACGCGATCATTTTTTAGCTACTGTGAACCCAGCCCAGCTTTGCACTTTAGTATAGTTCGCATTGCTTTGTTTTGCAATACCTGCATACGCTGTCTTATGTAGTTAGGACTTCCAAACAAAATCGTAGAGCAGTACAAAAAATGTGGTAAAACTATCGCGTTATGTAGCATGATGGCATTTTGCATCGATAAAACAGGTCTTATACGCCCAAGGAACCCCACTTTTTTCGCAATTTTTGTGCATAAATGTTTTGCATGGTCTTTAAAATTTAGCTCACTATCTAATATTACACCCAGATATTTAATGCTCTGAACACACTCTGTTTGACAACCATTTATACATACTGTCACAGGGTCACGACATTTAATCTTCATACATTTAGTTTTACTAACATTTAAACAAAGTTTGTTTGCTTTCAACCACATATTGATATTTTCTAGATCCGAGTTCATTTTTAAGCACATGTCATTTAAATCTTTTCCCGAAATGTATAATAATGTATCATCCGCAAACAAAACTATTTTACAATGATTAAGAACACTTTTAGCATCGTTTATATAAAGCAAGAAAAGGGAAACACCCAAGAGTGAACCCTGAGGGACCCCTAATTTAACCTCTATTGAGTCGGAGGTCTCATCGCCGAATTTGGTTCTTTGGTATCTGTCATTTAGGTACGAATGAAACCATTTGTACTCTGTGTCACGTATGCCATAAAGCTTGAGTTTATCTAATAATATGTTCCGATCAATCGTTTCGAACGCTCGTTTAAAGTCTAGAAAAACTGCTATCACTCTTTTACCTTGGTCAATGTCTTTTCTCCATTCGTTTGTGATGTAATTTAACGCAGTTTCACAAGAGTGACCACTACGAAAACCAGACTGCTCTATATTTAAAATTCTGTTGTTCTCGACATATGCTGTAAGTTGATCACTCACTACACGTTCCAGGATTTTTTCAAACATCGGTAACATGTTAATGGGGCGAAAATGCTCACAATTACTTTATCCTACCACTTTTTCAACGGGTACAACCATTGATTCCTTCCAACGGGTTGGAAAAATTCCATTTTTAAGTGATTCTAACTTCATTAAAGCTGGACCTAATATTTCTATTGAATTATATATTATGTCTCTATTTATACCATAAATGTCCTTTTTATTATTGCACTTTTTTATCACATTAGATAGAGCTCTATGATCACAGAATTTAAACTTAAATCTATTAGTAATGTTTATCACAGATGATTCATATTGCACGTAGGGAATCGAACTATTTATATCACAGATGCTTTCTAAAAAGTAAGTATTGAACTTATTAGCAATTATCTTGGGGTCTTTCACTTTTTCGTGACCAAATTCAACGCTATTTACACACTTCCTTTTACCATCGTCCTTTAAAACAAAAGTTTTAAGCATTTTCCAAACTGACTTTTGATCTCCAGATTTTGTTTCTATTTGTCCATATATGTAGTTATTCTTTGATTCTTTAATTTTTTCCTTATATTTTTTACAAATATCTCTGTACCTTGTCCAGTTCTCTATCGTGTTATTGTATGATGCTATCCTATAAGGTATAAGCTATTATCTTATCCTTTTTTAAACGTTGAAGCTCTGGGGTAAACCATTTGTGTTCATCGTGTTTTTTAACAACTTTTTCAATTGTTATTGCATAGACACATGCTTTTATCTTGATATCGAACATTTCGAAAAGATCTTCACTGTTCTCAATGAAAAATAAATCAGAGAAACCTACTTGTTGCAACATATTATCAAATTTTTTCTTTGAATAATCGAGAAATCTGCACTTTCGATTTTGAATTTGATTGATTTCCCTATTTAAAACATGAATCTTGATGGTTTCATGGTCTGTTATTTTATTATCACAGTCTATTTTTACATTAACTTTATTGCACAATTCCGTTATCGTTATTACATAGTCAATTAAAGTTTTTGAGTTTTCGGTTATTCTTGTCGGTTCTCTTACTAGCTGGGAAAGACCTTGATCCAGAATTGAATCTTCCATTTTTGATTTGTTATTATCATCCGTTAATAAGTCAATATTGAAATCACCCATTATAATAACATTTTTATCATTTTCGAAAAACTGTACGCACCAATTCGAGTATAATTCTAAAAAATCGTTAACGCTAGAACTTGGGGACCTGTATATGACTCCAATTGACGAATTTTCATTTTGTATGCGTATTTTCACTTTTAAAAACCATGCAATTAAATCAAACTTACTTACATTTTTTACGGTGTAGTCTATGCCATTTTTTATATACATACTAACACCACCAGTGTGCCGGGACAACGAAGGACAATTAACATAATAATAGTTTTTAATTTTTGTTTCACATTTTTCAATATTTACAGTTACTCGAGCTTCAGACAGGACAATTATATCAGGGGAACACTTAAGTATTAATAATTCTAATTCACTTTTATTCGCTAATAGGCTTTGTATGTTTAGATAGTATATGACGGTTTTTCCTTTATACTTTGAAAGTGGTTGCTACCACTGTTTGTTCCTCTCTACACTGATCTTACGCTTATAGACTTTACACTCACTATCAAAGGCATTATGATCAACTTCAAAATTAAATTTTAAGTCATTGTTAGCTTTAACACAATTTACACATTTTAAACGTCTGATTGGCACTCGGATCCAGTATGCGACCCTGCACATTTAAAACAAACTTTTTCCGCACTTGAGCAATTTTCACTAGTATGGTTAAATCCTAAACATTTGTAGCATCTTCTAACATGCAACCCATCTTTAACTTCACATTGATCCCAACCTACGCTTATCTTTCCCATTTGCATTGCTTTGTTATAACCTTCGGCATCTAATTCAATCACTACATTAAAGGAATCATTCCTTCTAAACTTATTTTTCCATTGGGCTTTAACTTGCATATCAGAGCTTTTCAAGAAATCGTTTTGCTCTTTTAAACACTTTATAATATCACCACTTTCCATTTTCTCAGACATATTAATTATTTTTATTCTTGGTTTTTTTTTTTTACTAAAACATTCACATTATATTTATCTCCTAACTTTACTTCGATGTCGCCTTTGAGTTTTTCCATTGACTCGTCATTAGAACATGCAACAAATACCGCACCACTATTTAATTTTTTAATACCTGAAACTTGAGCACCACTATTTGAGGGACGAACATTTGATTTTATTGCATTTTTTGTTATATCTGCACTTTGGGTGCTTTTTGGCTCAATCATTACTGATGCACTTTTCTTTAAAACATTAGCATACAATGGTGGATCTTTTTTTGAAGATTCGGTAAACAAAACTTTATTTTTCACAACACTCGCTTTTTTTATTTCATTTATTACTTCTCTTTTTTCTTCACTCAGCTGCTTCACTCCATCGAGAATTTTTCCAATGTTTACGTTTTGGGATTCAAGACGTTTGTTTTGGTCACACATCATACTTGCTATTTCACTTACTTTATTAACAGCTAGGTTCCACATTTCACTTTCACGTGAAATGAAATCGAAATCGATCGAAATTAAGTTTGGGTGTTCTGCATTTCACTTTTATCGATATCGATTTCATATTTTTCGAAATCAAAGTGAAACGAAATCGTTGTGTTCCACAATTCGATTTCGTCGGTTTCCAAGTGATTTGAAATCACCCTAATTTATCTGAGTGGAATGGTAGAAGAAAGCGTTTAAAATGTAGGTAAGTAAAAAAAAATCCGTTGCAACCACACAAAATTTGTTTGTTTTACCAGAAATTTGTTTTGAACAAGGGGAAAGCTTAAAAATACTGCACAGAAGGAAATATTCATGAACTTTATGAGCCAACATAAAGATTTTGCCCAAAGATTTATGAAAGGAAATCGTGTCGTGGCAGATTCTTTGTGGGAAAGACAGAAAGACACAAGATGTAAAAAAAGTCAGTAATAATAAAAAGAATCATTTGAAACAAATTTATCAATGAAAACACTTAAATTTTACTTGCCACATATCAATACAAACGTTGCATTTGCAATTTCTAATGGATTAGAAATGTCTCTCAATCTACTACTTTTTGTTTTCTCTGTCGCATATCTATCTTTTCTTTTTGATTTCCAAAACCGAAGCAATAAGAACAGCACTCATATTCAATTCTCTGACCAGGAAACTCAAGAAACTATTGAAATCAAATAAATTGAGTTTCAGATTAGATGACAGTTATCAGCTGTTTTCAATTTCACTTGAAGTGATTTCGAAAAGTTTTCGAACTGATGAAATCGATCGAAATGCAGAACACTAAAAATAAATTCACTCGATTTGCATTTTCGGTTTCGGTTTCATTTCACTCGATTTCTGGAACCTAGCTGTAAGCATCAAATTAACATATTCACGACACTTTTTACACATATATAGATAGCACTCCCTCTTTCTCATTTATCAAGTTAAAATCATACTCCGTCAGTTGCACACACTTAAGGTGGTATAATGTTCCACAAATACCATTACAATGGACATATTTTTGGCTTTTTAACGGCCCACCACACTCATTGCAACTTGCACTCATCGTGCCTGTGTATTAACACAAACACCAAACTAAACAGCCGCAAGCAACAGTCTCACTTAAGCCGTAATTTGAGTCTTTTTTCTCAACGAACTTCTATTTGAACTAAATTTTCTTCAATTTGTTTAAATGAAAATACTTTGGCACTTTGCACTTTTTTCCTTTTTCCATGCATTGAACAGATCTGCTTATGTTTTGACTTGATCTATTTTACACACGGATACTTGCACATTAATTATAACTCAAAATTATTGATAGTAAATCACGAGCGCACTACAAACACGTCTTGTCACTTACGCTTCACGTTAAGAGCCACAAGGCATGGTTGTGAGAAATGCGCTAGGCCCAGGGGCTCCCCGCTCTGTTGCGCCACCCTATTTATTTATTTATTTTTTTTTTAAAGAAAAAGATAGAAGAAATATTCAAAGGAAATAAAATAAAAGTGCACATAATTGAAGATAAAATAAAAGTAACGGACCCTGGAAAACAAAAACTTATACTCAATGACTACCACATGTTACCGACAAGTGGACATGCCGGAATAAATCGCATGTTGCGGAATATAAAGAAAAAATATTTTTGGACAGGAATGCAAAACGATGTGACGACATACGTTAAGCACTGCCCAATGTGTCAGCGAAACAAACACATACAACCAAAAAATTAACCGATGACTATTACTACGACAGCAGAAACATGCTTCGACAAAATATAAAATAATTTAATATCTTTTTATAATTAATTTCTTTATTTTTCAATAATACAAATGACTTCTTCTATGAGGAGGTTACACGTTCTTCAATTGGCTCTCACGATAAAACTGACTGAAAGCTCTCCTGAATGAAAAAATAAAAACCACACATCAACGGTACGGTTATGATCAAAGCTTATCACTAGTTAATTTTGCGGTGTGTTGTTCAAAATGATTTCTTTAGTAGAACGGGATTATGACTTGCAGAATCAAAGATTATAATTCAAACAGCATCCACACTCAATAGTAGGGTGACCAGCTCCTTCTTAAACGAAGACGTCCTCGGCTTCATCCAATTGCCCATTGATTGAATTTATACATATTGTTATTTTTTGCAAAAGGATTACATCAACGATTAACAAAATCTTAATAAAGCTGCACATATGTTCACAAAACTTTAATGAAAAATTGACTTTAACATAATCAATATTTATAAAAGCTAATGATACAACAATAACAAAAATAACTGAAAAACATAATGAATTTAATAAAACTGAAACAGTTATACAAAAAAACACAAAAATATGAAAGATATTCTTTGATAGAACAAAGTATAGTTACAATTCAAATTGATAAATTTCTTAACAAAAATATACGTGACAAATTAATTTGTATGTTAAAGGAAGTATAACTCCTTTTGGCTTCCATTTGAATTTTCTTGATTACAAGATCACTATATAAAGAGAGAAAACAAAACAAGCATTCTGTTGCAAGACTTTCAACATCATCCAATTTTTAAGGAAACTCTCTTAAATTTTCTTTGTGAACCTTCCGGTTGTCTATTAAAACTGTAGATCCCAGGTCTCTCTGAATAACTTTTTCAATAAATAGTGGTCTAAATTTATTACCAATTCTCTTATTTGTTCGAACAAAAACCTTTTCTCCTGGCTTAAACGTTCGCGTTTGCCTATGTTGATTATGATACTTCAAATTCTTACTTTGCGTTTCGGCTATCTTGGCCTTTATTTCATTTTTTAAGAGCAAGGGAATTGAATGGATAATATCCACTGGAGAGTAGTTGGTGACTGAATGAATCGTCCTATTATACTTAACAGTGGCAAGTAATAGGAGCTCAGTAGTATCATTGATGTTTTTTTCTAGTTTAACACACCGTGCTATTTCTGAAAGCGTGCTGTGAAACCTTTCTACCTGTCCATTTGAAGTACTGTGAAAGGGTGGTGTATTAAACATGTCTATGTCAAAATGGTCCCTTAACAATGACCTAATGCTCTGTGAAACGAAAGATTTTTCGTTGTCGCAAATAATAGTTTTTGTATTTTTAAAAAAGTTAAGCATTTCTAAAATTGGTTCTTTGATGTCGACTATCGAACGCAATCTTATGGGTTTTACAATTGCAAATTTCGAAAACTTATCAACACAAGTTAAGAAGTGAGATCCTGCTGTTGAATAAATTTCAAGATGCAATATTTCACCACAATTGCTTGGAATAGGAGTTTTGGCTATTTCTGGCTTTGGTGAATGTCTTTGGTATTTAGCTATGTGACAAATCTTACAGTTTAAAACAATTTCTTTAAGCCTTTGTCTTATTCTAGGAAAATAGTACTCATTCAAAACTTGCTTCATATTTTCGCGCGCAGATCGGTGGGCGCGATTATGTTCGGTTGAAAGGATTTCCATTTGATCGTCAGGGTTAAAAACGTCAGTCACCATTTTAATAGTATGAACAAACTTAACCGAAGGAAACGACATTTTAAGTCTGTTCTGAATTTGAGCTAGATCGCAAAATATGGCATTAACAACATTCGGATTTATAACTTCTTTCAATATAAGGAATAGGTTATCATAGTTAGTAAATGTGATTGAGTGCCTTAATTGAATCTTGAACATTATTTTTGTTGTCTTCAGTTGTACCGACCCTTCATTTATTATCAGTTGGTTTCTGAAGCAATTTACAGGGTTCAGCACACTTGTAATGGTTTGAGTCATAGAAGCTTCGCTGTGAACTGTAAATGAGCAAGAGTTTTGTTGTTCCTCTAAAGAATTAATGTACTGTCTGGACAATGCATCAGCAACATAATTTTCCCTGCCTGGTTTGTAGTAGAAGGTTGGTGCGAATTCCTCAACAAACGCCCTCCACCTTTTAATTTTTGCATTCTTTTGTCTGAAATGGCATATGTCAAGGGCTGGTGATCAGCGTAAATATTTAGGCGATTAAAGCCATATAAATAGTTACGCAACTTCTGTAATGACCACACTATGGCCAAAAGCTCTCGCTCGTTGGTGGCGAAGATAATGTTCGAGATATCATCGTTATCGGTCGCCCACTTTGCGAGAGAACAGCCCCAAGCGCATGAAAGGAAGCGTCAGTTGTCAAATCAAAAGGCTTTTCAAAATTCGGATACAAAAGAAGCACATCTTCCGAAGCCAAAATTTTTTTAATCCTTTCAAATGCTTGTCGTGCTGAGAAATCTAATTCAATCTTCATGTTCTTAGATTGGCTCTTTCCTATATTGCCATTTTCACCTCGTAAGTAGTTTGTCAGAGGTTTTGCAATCTGGGCATAGTCTTTAGTGAAACGTCTGTAGTATCCAGACAGTCCGAGAAAGGACCGCAAACTACGTAGTGTTCTAGGAATTTCGTAGCCTACAATGTCCTTAACTTTGTCTTGACATGTTTTTATTCCCTTACTGGACACCACAAACCCCAAAAATTCTACTTCATCCCTGAAGAAATGAGACTTTGCTGGTTCTACTCGCATGTTGGCCTCAAACAATAAGTTTAAAATTTTTTCGATGTCTTTAAGGTGCTCTTTTTGGGTTTTGGAAAAAATTATTACATCGTCAATGTAAACATGGCAGCACTTACCAATTTCTGGTCTCAAAACATCGTCTATTGCCCTTTGAAAAATGCTGGGGGCATTTTTTAGTCCAAATGGAAGCCTACAAAACTCATATTTTCCATTGTTTATGCTGAAAGCCGTTTTCTCCCTATCACGTTCACATAATTTAATTTGATGGAAGCCTGATTTCAGGTCCAATGTTGTGAAAAATGAAGCTTTCCCAAGATTAGCTAAAATTACAGCTGTGTTTGGAATAGGGTATTTGTCGCTGACTGTCTTAGAATTTAGCTTTCGAAAGTCAATCACGAGTCGCATCTTGCGCTTACCATTCTCATCTGTACCCTTTTTATCAACGATCCAGAGTCCAGACTGGGTTGTTATAGGGAGAGCGTGATGGACGAATAATCTCATTTTTCAGTAAGTCTGCAATTTCAGTGTTTACAAAATCAATTGCGGACATTGGGTAGGGATAAGCTTTTGAATAAATTGGCTCATTATCAGTAGTTCGAATTGCAGCAACAACTTTGGTGTTAAAGGGTAATTTTTCAGTCGAATCCGCAAATACTCTCGACTTCCGAGAAAGCATCAAACTAAGCTCTTCATTTTTTTCTTTTGCATTAATTTCACACGGTAATGAAATGTTGTTTACGTCTCTACAATAAAAGTACAGCAATCTTTCTTTACCTAGTTCGTAACTTAAGACCCCATCCACAAGGTCTAAGTTTGCACCTATTTCGGTTAAGAAGTCAAAACCTATGATACCATCAAATGTCTTAAGATTTGGAAGTAGAAAAAATGTGGCATTTCTATTAAAAATATTTATAACACACTTAGACGTTATTTTGTCTGTCCCATGTATTGATTTTACAGAAAAAGGTTTCTCAATCTGTTTGATGCCTTTAAGAGTATTGGAATGCTTAATATAATTCTTGGAGGTGCCTGTATCAATTAAAAGCCTTATTTTCTCTCCTGCCTTGGTTCGACCAACGTAGGGCAGAAGAGACTTTCCCCTAAAAAATTGATTTCATCTAAAGTTTCTGAAGCACCGTTGATTTCTTTATTTCCTAAATCGTCTTCCTCATCGTCTGAAGCAAACAATTCCGTATCACAGCTATAATCCACGAACTCATTGTGGTTCACACCATATTTGCAGGCACACTTTTCATTTTCTTCGCTCAAGACTGGCCCAACTACTACCTGATTCAAATGATTCACTCTCTGTAGCTTTGGAAGGGTTTGTCGTTCTGAATCGCGACGACGCTTTAGAAGATGGTCATTGTTGATGGGCCTTTGGACTTGCTCAAAATCTCGCACAGGTCTTTGATTTTTATAAGGATTTTTTCCGGATCCTTGAAGATAATTCTGATTTGAGGCCGTAGGTCTTTGAATGCAATCTTGATTTGATACACCGTTTTGAAATGTACTCATATTTCTGTAACGTGAAAACGACGGATCTACTTCCATTGGGGTGGCCGGAGAATGCCTTTGGCTAGCTGTAACTGGCCTATAGAGTGCAACATTGTGTGAACTACAATGATTTGAATTGCTTTTTTGTGTGGATCTTACTAGAAGTTCATTCCGGTTAACAAAAGAACTAGCAAATGTGTATCTTGCCTGATTCTTGAGCAAGGGCAAGAGCACTAGGCATGTCTGAAGGCTGCGACGAAAACAAGATATCACACATTGGCTTACGCAAACCAGATATAAATATTCGTAACGCATCCTGCCTATACTTTTCACTAAGGGATTCTATCAGGTTCTTGTTTCCATCATAGAGCATTATTGTTTTATTAATAATTAACGTTTGCTTCTTCTCAACTTCATCATAAAATTCTGCAATGGACAACTTACCTTGCCGCAGAGTGGACATTTCCTGTTCAATCAGATAAACGGGTCTTTTGTCAGCATACGTGAAATCTAAACGAGAAATTATTGCTTTGAAATTGAGAACGGTATTAAAAGAAGATAAGACTTGATTTGCCGAACCAACAATTTTGTTTCTAATTATAGCTACCGCTTGGTAGTGCTTTGAACTTCCTTCATAACCCTCATACAATTTATAAGCAGCAAAGGCAGCTTGACGCCACGAAATGTACCGTATTTGCTCTCCTGAAAACTCAGGCAACGTTTTTACTAAATCTAATGTCTCTTCACAAACCCTACCAGCTTCAATATAAACGGGATGACGGATGATGTACCTCAACGATGGAAGGTGTTTCAAGTGCTCTAAGTCGAGTTGTTAATTCTTCGATTGTGCTACTAAAAGCCTGTCTTGTCTGCTCGGTTGCCACATGAACAGCGGTTGCTATGATAGCATTTATTTGTGCGTTGTCCATTTTAAAAATATAAAGAAGGAAAGCAAACAAAAATACTAAAGGAGTAATACTTTCACAAAAACAGAAAAGTAGATAATGAAAATGAGATTAACTATGATATAATAACTGTAATAAGGAGATAAGTTTTAACTGTTATAAATTATTCATGTGAAAAAAAAAATATGTAAGATTCTTATTAGAACAAGCTAATAACAGCTATGTTAGATGTTTTTGTTGGTTGTCTGACGCTGTGGGTACTATTTCGCAATTTTTTTTTTTTTAGCTATTTTTTATATTATTGCATGCATTTTGGGTAGTTCATATATTTGTAAATGATGCCATTTGTTGCATTTTTTTCAGCACTTTTAGTTCTTTCCCTAGGTAGTACGTATTTTAGTTCTTGTTTTTTTAATTTAGCTTTTCAATACTTTTCCTTAGTTTGTAAGTCTTTTTTTATTCACCAATTGGGATATTTTATTTTTGTAGCTTTAATGATTTGATTGGACTTTTTTTTTACCGTTTTTGTTGCTTCGAAATTTCGAGAACTAGGCTTTTCATTCAATGAATATGCTGGTCGATTTCAAAGATCGCAACACTTAAATAAAGTAAGATTTCATTTGCATCCGGCCAAACGTTGGCACAGCGACACGATCTTATTGATTTTATATAGTTTATTTTTTACTTCGATTTTTCGAGAACTGGATTGTCATTTAAAAAAGTTAATGTTTCAAATCAATTTTTAAAGATCGCAACACTTTGATAAAGTTGGGCGCCAAATAATTTAATATCTTTTTATAGTTAATTTCTTTATTTTTCAATAATACAAATGACTTCTTCTATGAGGAGGTTACACGTTCTTCAATTGGCTCTCACGATAAAACTGACTGAAAGCTCTCCTGAACGAAAAAATAAAAACCACACATCAACGGTACGGTTATGATCAAAGCTTATCACTAGTTAATTTTGCGGTGTGTTGTTCAAAATGATTTCTTTAGTAGAACGGGATTATGACTTGCAGAATCAAAGATTATAATTCAAACAGCATCCACACTCAATAGTAGGGTGACCAGCTCCTTCTTAAACGAAGACGTCCTCGGCTTCATCCAATTGCCCATTGATTGAATTTATACATATTGTTATTTTTTGCAAAAGGATTACATCAACGATTAACAAAATCTTAATAAAGCTGCACATATGTTCACAAAACTCTAATGAAAAATTGACTTTAACATAATCAATATTTATAAAAGCTAATCATACAACAATAACAAAAATAACTGAAAAACATAATGAATTTAATAAAACTGAAACAGTTATACAAAAACACACAAAAATATGAAAGATATTCTTTGATAGAACAAAGTATAGTTACAATTCAAATTGATAAATTTCTTAACAAAAATATACGTGACAAATTAATTTGTATGTTAAAGGAAGTATAACTCCTTTTGGCTTCCATTTGAATTTTCTTGATTACAAGATCACTATATAAAGAGAGAAAACAAAACAAGCATTCTGTTGCAAGACTTTCAACATCATCCAATTTTTAAGGAAACTCTCTTAAATTTTCTTTGTGAACCTTCCGGTTGTCTATTAAAACTGTAGATTCCAGGTCTCTCTGAATAACTTTTTCAATAAATAGTGGTCTAAATTTATTACCAATTCGCTTATTTGTTCGAACAAAAACCTTTTCTCCTGGCTTAAACGTTCGCGTTTGCCTATGTTGATTATGATACTTCAAATTCTTACTTTGCGTTTCGGCTATCTTGGCCTTTATTTCATTTTTTAAGAGCAAGGGAATTGAATGGATAATATCCACTGGAGAGTAGTTGGTGACTGAATGAATCGTCCTATTATACTTAACAGTGGCAAGTAATAGGAGCTCAGTAGTATCATTGATGTTTTTTTCTAGTTTAACACACCGTGCTATTTCTGAAAGCGTGCTGTGAAACCTTTCTACCTGTCCATTTGAGGTACTGTGAAAGGGTGGTGTATTAAACATGTCTATGTCTATGTCAAAATGGTCCCTTAACAATGACCTAATGCTCTGTGAAACGAAAGATTTTTCGTTGTCGCAAATAATAGTTTTTGTATTTTTAAAAAAGTTAAGCATTTCTAAAATTGGTTCTTTGATGTCGACTATCGAACGCGATCTTATGGGTTTTACAATTGCAAATTTCGAAAACTTATCAACACAAGTTAAGAAGTGAGATCCTGCTGTTGAATAAATGTCAAGATGCAATATTTCACCACAATTGCTTGGAATAGGAGTTTTGGCTATTTCTGGCTTTGGTGAATGTCTTTGGTATTTAGCTATGTGACAAATCTTACAGTTTAAAACAATTTCTTTAAGCCTTTGTCTTATTCTAGGAAAATAGTACTCATTCAAAATTTGCTTCATATTTTCGCGCGCAGATCGGTGGGCGCGATTATGTTCGGTTGAAAGGATTTCCATTTGATCGTCAGGGTTAAAAACGTCAGTCACCATTTTAATAGTATGAACAAACTTAACCGAAGGAAACGACATTTTAAGTCTGTTCTGAATTTGAGCTAGAAGTGGTAGATCGCAAAATATGGCATTAACAACATTCGGATTTATAACTTCTTTCAATATAAGGAATAGGTTATCATAGTTAGTAAATGTGATTGAGTGCCTTAATTGAATCTTGAACATTATTTTTGTTGTCTTCAGTTGTACCGACCCTTCATTTATTATCAGTTGGTTTCTGAAGCAATTTACAGGGTTCAGCACACTTGTAATGGTTTGAGTCATAGAAGCTTCGCTGTGAACTGTAAATGAGCAAGAGTTTTGTTGTTCCTCTAAAGAATTAATGTACTGTCTGGACAATGCATCAGCAACATAATTTTCCCTGCCTGGTTTGTAGTAGAAGGTTGGTGCGAATTCCTCAACAAACGCCCTCCACCTTTTAATTTTTGCATTCTTTTGTCTGAAATGGCATATGTCAAGGGCTGGTGATCAGCGTAAATATTTAGGCGATTAAAGCCATATAAATAGTTACGCAACTTCTGTAATGACCACACTATGGCCAAAAGCTCTCGCTCGTTGGTGGCGAAGATAATGTTCGAGATATCATCGTTATCGGTCGCCCACTTTGCGAGAGAACAGCCCCAAGCGCATGAAAGGAAGCGTCAGTTGTCAAATCAAAAGGCTTTTCAAAATCCGGATACAAAAGAAGCACATCTTCCGAAGCCAAAATTTTTTTAATCCTTTCAAATGCTTGTCGTGCTGAGAAATCTAATTCAATCTTCATGTTCTTAGATTGGCTCTTTCCTATATTGCCATTTTCACCTCGTAAGTAGTTTGTCAGAGGTTTTGCAATCTGGGCATAGTCTTTAGTGAAACGTCTGTAGTATCAGTCCGAGAAAGGACCGCAAACTACGTAGTGTTCTAGGAATTTCGTAGCCTACAATGTCCTTAACTTTGTCTTGACATGTTTTTATTCCCTTACTGGACACCACAAACCCCAAAAATTCTACTTCATCCCTGAAGAAATGAGACTTTGCTGGTTCTACTCGCATGTTGGCCTCAAACAATAAGTTTAAAATTTTTTCGATGTCTTTAAGGTGCTCTTTTTGGGTTTTGGAAAAAATTATTACATCGTCAATGTAAACATGGCAGCACTTACCAATTTCTGGTCTCAAAACATCGTCTATTGCCCTTTGAAAAATGCTGGAGGCATTTTTTAGTCCAAATGGAAGCCTACAAAACTCATATTTTCCATTGTTTATGCTGAAAGCCGTTTTCTCCCTATCACGTTCACATAATTTAATTTGATGGAAGCCTGATTTCAGGTCCAATGTTGTGAAAAATGAAGCTTTCCCAAGATTAGCTAAAATTACAGCTGTGTTTGGAATAGGGTATTTGTCGCTGACTGTCTTAGAATTTAGCTTTCGAAAGCCAATCACGAGTCGCATCTTGCGCTTACCATTCTCATCTGTACCCTTTTTATCAACGATCCAGACTGGGTTGTTATAGGGAGAGCGTGATGGACGAATAATCTCATTTTTCAGTAAGTCTGCAATTTCAGTGTTTACAAAATCAATTGCGGACATTGGGTAGGGATAAGCTTTTGAATAAATTGGCTCATTATCAGTAGTTCGAATTGCAGCAACAACTTTGGTGTTAAAGGGTAAATTTTCAGTCGAATCCGCAAATACTCTCGACTTCCGAGAAAGCATCAAACTAAGCTCTTCATTTTTTTCTTTTGCATTAATTTCACACGGTAATGAAATGTTGTTTACGTCTCTACAATAAAAGTACAGCAATCTTTCTTTACCTAGTTTGTAACTTAAGACCCCATCCACAAGGTCTAAGTTTGCACCTATTTCGGTTAAGAAGTCAAAACCTATGATACCATCAAATGTCTTAAGATTTGGAAGTAGAAAAAATGTGGCATTTCTATTAAAAATATTTATAACACACTTAGACGTTATTTTGTCTGTCCCATGTATTGATTTTACAGAAAAAGGTTTCTCAATCTGTTTGATGCCTTTAAGAGTATTGGAATGCTTAATATAATTCTTGGAGGTGCCTGTATCAATTAAAAGCCTTATTTTCTCTCCTGCCTTGGTTCGACCAACGTAGGGCAGAAGAGACTTTCCCCTAAAAAATTGATTTCATCTAAAGTTTCTGAAGCACCGTTGATTTCTTTATTTCCTAAATCGTCTTCCTCATCGTCTGAAGCAAACAATTCCGTATCACAGTTATAATCCACGAACTCATTGTGGTTCACACCATATTTGCAGGCACACTTTTCATTTTCTTCGCTCAAGACTGGCCCAACTACTACCTGATTCAAATGATTCACTCTCTGTAGCTTTGGAAGGGTTTGACGTTCTGAATCGCGACGACGCTTTAGAAGATGGTCATTGTTGATGAGCCTTTGGACTTGCTCAAAATCTCGCACAGGTCTTTGATTTTTATAAGGATTTTTTCCGGATCCTTGAAGATAATTCTGATTTGAGGCCGTAGGTCTTTGAATGCAATCTTGATTTGATACACCGTTTTGAAATGTACTCATATTTCTGTAACGTGAAAACGACGGATCTACTTCCATTGGGGTGGCCGGAGAATGCCTTTGGCTAGCTGTAACTGGCCTATAGAGTGCAACATTGTGTGAACTACAATGATTTGAATTGCTTTTTTGTGTGGATCTTACTAGAAGTTCATTCCGGTTAACAAAAGAACTAGCAAATGTGTATCTTGCCTGATTCTTGAGCAAGGGCAAGAGCACTAGGCATGTCTGAAGGCTGCGACGAAAACAAGATATCACACATTGGCTTACGCAAACCAGATATAAATATTCGTAACGCATCCTGCCTATACTTTTCACTAAGGGATTCTATCAGGTTCTTGTTTCCATCATAGAGCATTATTGTTTTATTAATAATTAACGTTTGCTTCTTCTCAACTTCATCATAAAATTCTGCAATGGACAACTTACCTTGCCGCAGAGTGGACATTTCCTGTTCAATCAGATAAACGGGTCTTTTGTCAGCATACGTGAAATCTAAACGAGAAATTATTGCTTTGAAATTGAGAACGGTATTAAAAGAAGATAAGACTTGATTTGCCGAACCAACAATTTTGTTTCTAATTATAGCTACCGCTTGGTAGTGCTTTGAACTTCCTTCATAACCCTCATACAATTTATAAGCAGCAAAGGCAGCTTGACGCCACGAAATGTACCGTATTTGCTCTCCTGAAAACTCAGGCAACGTTTTTACTAAATCTAATGTCTCTTCACAAACCCTACCAGCTTCAATATAAACTGGATGATGTACCTCAACGATAGAAGGTGTTTCAAGTGCTCTAAGTCGAGTTGCTAATTCTTCGATTGTGCTACTAAAAGCCTGTCTTGTCTGCTCGGTTGCCACATGAACAGCGGTTGCTATGATAGCATTTATTTGTGCGTTGTCCATTTTAAAAATATAAAGAAGGAAAGCAAACAAAAATACTAAAGGAGTAATACTTTCACAAAAACAGAAAAGTAAATAATGAAAATGAGATTAACTATGATATAATAACTGTAATAAGGAGATAAGTTTTAACTGTTATAAATTATTCATGTGAAAAAAAAATATGTTAGATTCTTATTAGAACAAGCTAATAACAGCTATGTTAGATGTTTTTGTTGGTTGTCTGACGCTGTGGGTACTATTTCGCAATTTTTTTTTTTTTTTTAGCTATTTTTTATATTATTGCATGCATTTTGGGTAGTTCATATATTTGTAAATGATGCCATTTGTTGCATTATTTTCAGCACTTTTAGTTCTTTCCCTAGGTAGTACGTATTTTAGTTCTTGTTTTTTTAATTTAGCTTTTCAATACTTTTCCTTAGTTTGTAAGTCTTTTTTTATTCACCAATTGGGATATTTTATTTTTGTAGCTTTAATGATTTGATTGGACTTTTTTTTTACCGTTTTTGTTGCTTCGAAATTTCGAGAACTAGGCTTTTCATTCAATGAATATACTGGTCGATTTTATATAGTTTATTTTTTACTTCGATTTTTCGAGAACTGGATTGTCATTTAAAAAAGTTAATGTTTCAAATCAATTTTTAAAGATCGCAACACTTTGATAAAGTTGGGCGCCAAATAATTTAATATCTTTTTATAGTTAATTTCTTTATTTTTCAATAATACAAATGACTTCTTCTATGAGGAGGTTACACGTTCTTCAATTGGCTCTCACGATAAAACTGACTGAAAGCTCTCCTGAACGAAAAAATAAAAACCACACATCAACGGTACGGTTATGATCAAAGCTTATCACTAGTTAATTTTGCGGTGTGTTGTTCAAAATGATTTCTTTAGTAGAACGGGATTATGACTTGCAGAATCAAAGATTATAATTCAAACAGCATCCACACTCAATAGTAGGGTGACCAGCGTATCATAACTTATATCTTGATCTAGTTGGACCTCTTGACGAGACGGAAGATGGATCAAAATATATATTAACACTACAAGACGAACTTAAGAAGTTTACAGAAGTCATTGCTATACCAAATAAAGAAACTAATACGGTAGCTAAAGGACTTGTAGAAGGCTTTATCCTAAAGTATGGGGTCCCTACTACCATAGCATCTGACCAAGGTTAGGTTAGGTTAGGTTAAAATGGCTGCCAGGAAAACAACTGACACACTTAGACCAAGTATTAGGTCCATTGTGATACCATAATAAGTTAAGTGAGGAAACACCACACTTAACAGAACCATTTGGAGCTTTTGATAAAGCGAAAAAGATGCAGGATATCTGTGCTTGCCAGATCGTTTAGATCATCGAGGAAATATTTTCCTAGATGCCGTTTTCTTTTTGAGGAGAGTGCAGGACATGAGCAGAGGAGGTGTTGAATAGTCTCCTCCTCCTCCTCATCTAGGCAACTTCTGCAGAAGTCATTAGAGGGAACGCCGAGTCTTATGGCGTGTCTTCCTATCAGACAATGTCCGGTGATGACATTTATTACGGAGCTAAAGTGCAATCTGGTTATGGATAGCAAATGTCTTGTGCGTTTTGGATCTAGTCCTGGCCATAACTGTTTTGTTGCCACACACGTGGTGATGCTGTTCCACCAATGATTTGTTCTATCCATTGCCTCTTGCTTTAGCATAAGTTTACATGTAGCGATGGGTATACCAATATTCAACCTGCTGGTTGAGAGCGGTAGAACGGTTCCTTTTCTGGCGAGTTCATCGGCTTTGCAGTTTCCCATGATATCTCTGTGCCCCGGCACCCAAAGAAGGTGAATATTGAACTGTTCAGCCATCTCCTTAAGAGATAGGCGACAGTTAAGGGCGGTTACTGAGTTCGTGGAAACGGCACCGAGTGATTTGAGGGCTGCTTGACTGTCAGAGAAAATCCGGATATTCGTTGAGGATATCACGTTTTCTTTTAGCCATGATAGGACCTCCTTGATCGCCAGAATTTCCGCTTGGAACACGCTACAATGGTTAGGGAGGCGGAATGAGAGACTTACATTAAGTCGGTTTGAGTACACTCCGTAGCCGACCCCTTCTTCTGTCTTTGACCCATCTGTATAGAAGTGAATTGAATCATCTCTCAAAAGTTCTTCGTCTTCCCAGGCCATTCTTGGTGGGATTGAGACTTGGAACTTATTATCAAAAACCAGTTGGGGGACGGTGTAGTCGGAGTGGCATGGGATTGATCTGAATAAACTCAAGATTGAAGCGTGACCGATGTTGTTATCGGTCCATTGGGAGATAGCTCTCATACGAATGGCTGCATTAGCGGCCATTTGTTTGCTGAAGATATCTAGTGGTATGAGATTAAGGAGTATGTTTAGGGCAGCTGAGGGTGTTGATCTCAGTGCTCCGCTAATACATAAACAAGCTGTACGTTGGACCTTGCTTAAATTATCGCAGTAGGTCCTTTTATCCAGAGCGGTCCACCATACCACTACTCCGTATGTGAGTATTGGTCTGATGACCGCGGTGTAGAGCCAGTGGGTGATTTGGGGGGAGAAACCCCATTTAGTGCCAATGGCCTTTTTACAGGAAAACAGGGTTACGGTAGATTTCCTGATTCTTTCCTCTATATTGGCTTTCCAGTTTAGCTTTTTGTCTAGGATAATACCAAGATATCTAGCTTCGTTGGAGAGTTGAAGTGGGATTCCATTTATTGATGGAGTTGTTAGTTGAGGAATTTTGTATTTCCTGGTGAAGAGAACGAGTTCGGTTTTCTGAGGGTTGACCCCTAGATCACTTTTTCTCGCCCATTTTACTAGTTTGTTTAGAGCGGTTTGCATCAGATCCATAAGGACGTGAGCATGTTTGCCGGATACCGCAATGGAGACGTCATCTGCATAAGCAATCACTTTGAATCCCTCAGCTTCTAGGTCAACTAGAAGTTCATTGACGACTAAATTCCATAGAAGAGGGGATAGGACTCCGCCTTGCGGTGTTCCTCTACTGACAGATCTCTTTGCAGAGAAGTTTCCTAGAGTAGAGTTGATTCTCCTGCTTTTTAGCATTAGATTTATCAACTCCACTATAGAACCATCTACTTTGAGCTTCGTCAGTGCCTTTGTAATTGCAGAGTTGCTGACGTTATTGAAGGCGCCCTCTATGTCGAGGAAAGCAACCAGAGTGAATTCTTTGTGATGGAGGGAATATTCTATAGTACGAACCAAGGTGTGTAGGGCCGTTTCTACAGATTTTCCCTTACAGTAGGCGTGTTGTGCTGTAGATAGCAATTTTGGATCTATAGCTATACGCAGGTGGATATCGATCAGTCGTTCTAAAGTTTTAAGAAGGAATGATGATAGACTTATTGGTCGGAGATCTTTCGGATTTACGTGGGATGATTTCCCAGCCTTGGGTATAAACACAACCTTGACCTCTCGCCACTGCGTGGGGATATAGTTCAAGGTGATACAGCCGATAAGAATTACTTCGAGGACAGGGATAATAATGTCCGCGGCCTTTTGAAGTTCGGCTGGAATTATACCATCAGGTCCAGGGGATTTGTATGGGTCAAAGCTGTTAATGGCCCAAGTTAGTTTTTCCCTTGTAATCAGATCGGGGGTGTTAGTTATTATGCTACCTGATTCTGTGGAATCATAGTTACATAAGTTCTTGGAGCTACCTGGAAAGTGAGTGTCCAGAAGCAGATTGAGCGTTTCTTCGCAGGATTCTGTCCAGCCGTCAGCTGTTTTCAGACTGCTAGGCATGGTCGGACTTTTTGAGAGGATTTTTCTTAATCTAGAAGCTTCTGAAGTATCTTCTATTTTTCCACAGAAGTTTCTCCAGGAAGTTCTTTTATTTTTCCTCAGTTGATATTTATAAGTTTTGAGGGATTCCTTGTAGGAGTCCCAGTCTATTAAACTTTTAGATTGTTTAGCTCGGTTGAAGAATTTTCTACATTCTTTCCTGAGCGGTTCTAGCCCCGAGCTCCACCACAGTGGTTTCTGTTTTCCTCTTATTTTTATAAGAGGACAGGATTTCTGTAGTGAATAGTTAAGGGCAGTGGTAAGATCATTGACTTTTTTGTCTAGATCATGTTTGTTTGTAGGGTTTTGTAAAAGTTCAGGTTTAATAAACTTTTTCAAAGTTACCCGATATTTTTCCCAATCAGTTTTCCGGTAATTTCGGAAGATTGGTTGCTTAGGAGGTTCCTCATTAAGATCAAATTGAATGTATCTATGATCCGAAAAGGAGTGTTCAGTCGATACTTTCCAATTAGTGATCCTATGATGAACCGAGTCGGAGACAAGAGTTATATCTAGAACTTCTTGTCTATTTCTGGTAATAAATGTTGGTTCATTGCCAGTGTTGCTTACTATAAGGTTAGTACTCAAAATAAAATCAAAAAGTGACTCACCCCTTTCATTTATATCAGTACTTCCCCATACTGTATGATGCGCGTTTGCGTCACATCCAATGATGAGGCAGATCTTCTGCCGTACTGCTGCAGCGACAATCTTTTTCATTAATTCGCCGGGAGGAGAGCCAGGCTGGTCATGGCCGAGATATGCTGATACCAGCCAGTAGGTGTTATCACTGGTTTGATATCTTGCAGTGGTTACATCACAATTGCTGTAATCAGGGAGTAAAAATACATTAGTGCTACTTCTTACCAATATGCAGGATCTGGGTTCACCTTTGTCCTTCATATACAGTAGAGTATATCCAGGAGCCCTTAGTCCATGAACGATAGATTTGTTGATCCATGGCTCTTGGATAAGGACAACATCTTCCCCTCTTTTGTTCAGGCGGAGAAGAAGGGAGGCCGAGGCCTGTTTGGAGTGTTGGAGATTAATCTGTGTTAACTGCACCATCTTGGCAACAGCTAAGCAGACTAACCCCCACCACGGTTTGGTTTAGGTCGTCTTCGGACTCACTTCCTGAAGTTGATCGTAACAGATCATCTTCCTTTAGGCCGTTTTCGGACATTGAGTCGGTTTCATCCTCTTCGGATGTTACGGAGGAAGCACTAGAGGGATCCACTTCCATCTCTGGGAGTTTTTCACCTTCGGAACTTTCCTTACTTATTGTGTTTGGAGGAGCGTTTGCGCTTTCCTCATCTTTTTTGTATATTTTGAGAGGGATGGTCGCCCATCCGAACCTAATCTTTCCCTGGGTTGCAGCTAGAGGGGCCATCGACTCTTTATTGATGACTATAATAGCCGATCTGTGGGGGCCGTCAGGTTCCTCTACCTTTGCTACCTTCCAGTCATGAGTCGGTAGGGATGGGTTGCCAAATTGGATCATCTTGAGGATGATTTCTTTGTCGGAGAGTTCTGCTGGTAGTCTGATACGAGCTCTTGGTCTGCACGGGATTTCCTCCTTAGCAACAACCTCAAGCTTTGCACCAGGCCAGAGATCTACTAGGCGGCTGATTGCAAGCTTATACAGATTGCACGATCTCTCTCCCTCAAAGGCAATAAGTTTGACTCGCCCCTGGTACCACCCTGCGTCCTCAAAGGTTGCAGGTTCCCCTGGATTCTCCATCATGAGAGTCCAATAGGAGGCCTGGAGCTTGTTCATGACTATTGTCCACTGGTCAAAAGAGATCGTGCCATCTGCATTGCTTCTATCAATTATGGCTACTATAGTTTTGTCCTTTAACACTTCGCTAAAGGACAAGTCTTTTCTGGTGGAGGTGCTGGTCTGCACCTTGGTACGCTTAGGTTCCGGAATGGTTCCTTCGCAGGATCGATTTCTTTTAGAGGAATCGTTGGGGGGGATTTTGGCAATGATGCTCTTTGCCCACGAGAGTTTGGCGTCAGCATCAGAAGCCCTCTTACTCATTGGTGTTTCACCAATGACCTTGACGAGCCTCAATGCATTCCGTCGTTCTCTACGACTTGGGTTTGGGAGCTTCTCTTCCCCACTGTTAGCAGAGCATATTTCAGCGCCACTCCCAGCGGGAAGGGAAATTGCCTTCATGCTCGTGAGGGGGGGGTTCTTCCTCTCCGTCGGATCGTAATTCACGGCGCCGTGAGTTGGAACAGACCCCTCCGTGCACTCAGGAAGGTGGGGTTGGGTTGTGGGATTGGGAGTGCAACAGAGATTCACTGTTACACGGTCAGTTTTACGGGCACTTGTTTCCGCGTTCGGTGAAGTGCTGGCGTGGCAATCAGAGCGTACACAGTAATTCACTGCTTCTTCTTTGTTCGCCACGGGCAGTTCCACCAAATTTGGAGGTCGTGTACTACCAGTGTAGGCGATTGCACCTTTTTCACTGGCTGTAGCGTCTAGGATAGTGGATGTTCCCCCTTCCCCGGATGGTTTTTCAACCCTTCCAGTGAGTAAGGTCGATCCACAGTCCCCACCGCTCTTCGCTTCTTTTTTATACTCGTTAATAAAATTTGTCACTGGCGACTTATCCTCTTTCGAGGCCAAGCCATCGCCGGCAGTCGCGACTCCTGCCGACTTTTGGACGTATATCCCCGTCCGTTTTTTATTTCTTTTTATTAACTTTTCCATTTTTTTTCATTGTCAAGTTTTCTAACATTGAGGTTATTTTTGAGTTACTTTAGTTGAGAGGATTCCGCAGCTGGATTGCTGGAGATCCCCTCGTAAGCACCCTCACCACGACAAGGTCAACTCATGGAGGGTCTGACCAAGGTACAGAATCAATAAATAGAGTTTTCAAAGATCTATGTAAGTTATTAAAGATAGAACAATTGCAATCCACCGCTTATCACCATGAAAGCATTGGAGCACTAGAAAATTCTCATAAAGTTTTAGGAGCATACCTTTGGAGTTATGTAGAAGAAAAACATACAGATTGGAACAACTGGTTGCCATACTATGTTTTCTGTTACAACACTTCAGTACATTCAGAAACTGGATTCACCCCATTTGAATTAGTATTTGGAAGACAATGTAATTTGCCTTCAAATCTTACAAAGAAAATTGAACCAGTGTACAACTACGAAGAATATGTGATAGACTTAAAACACAGACTACAAATTGCTCATAAGGATGCTAGGGATACGTAAAAATAGGTAAATAGATAGGTAAAAATAGGAAATTGATTGTATTTGTGAAAGAAAATGTAGAAATATGAAATTGATTTTATGGATGTTATTGGGTAATTAATTTGTGAAATTGTGAAAAAAAAAATGTAAAAATAAGAAATTGATTGAATGTATGTTATTGTTTAATTTGTGAAATTGTGAAATAAATGTGAATGAATAAATAGGTTAAAACCAGTTTAGGCATATATATACTGGTATTGTAAAAAAAAAAAAATCTATAAAAAAAAGAGAGAGACACATATACATACATATTGTCAAAACGAATGTTCTAATATAAAAATAATTGAAAATTAAGGCTAAGAATAGAATTAATATCACCTTAAACTAATTATTATAAGAAACTATACTCAATGCATTGATCTAAGTATAGTACCCATTGATCTAAGTATAGTAATAAAAAAAATAAAGTTTTGAAATATGTACATTAAATTAAAAACAGACGTATTGAAAAAAAAAGTATATTCTAAGACGTCTTATAATCAAATTATAGTAGCTAATGTAAATATGAAAAAAAAAGAGAATATTGTATTGTGAATAAAATAGAAAGAAAAAAACAAATATATCTACCAAATACTGCATGACATACAATGAAAAAAAAAAAAAGAGAGAATTAGATTTTGAAATGTAAATATCGCAAATGATACCAAACACTGACTAATATGTAATGAAAAATAAACTAATCAAAATATAATAACTTATGTAAATATCACAAAAGATACCAAAATATTAACTAAAAGTAAACATCCAGAAATAGCCACAATGTTCAATCCAATATGACAAAAGAGAAAATTTTTTATTGAATTCATACTCCCATAATTGTAAAATAGTCGTGGAAAAGAAGAAATCAACAGATATCTTGATTTCTCCTTTTTCCCCAGGAAGGGTGGTGTGAAGGAGTCACAGCCAACGAGCTATTTAATAATTGCTCTAAAGCAACTAACAGGTTATCAACCTTCGACTGTGCCTCGATATCCGATCCTCTCACATTCGCTGCATTGCATAGAAATGCATATCACTTGACTTGCTTGTGTATCTATAGAGTGCATTCTACTCGGAACAATATGATTCCCAACGGCAGGCCACTGCCAGCCGACAAAAGTAATAAGGGATCATATTGCTTTGACTGCATGCGCGCTGTTTATGTCACAGCAATAGTCTTTGGGTATGAGCATTTGTTTATGATATAGGTCATTGGCGCTCACCCAAAAGAATGTGATGACGAAGCGTTTTAATCGGATATCGAAGTGTGGTCGATTGTTCGATAACCAGAATTGGAGCATAACTGTGTATAAATAGGGTATAAATCTGAGAATAAATTGTCATTAGTGATCGTGGACTCGATCGAACATACTCCCTGGTTTTAGTTAATATAAGGCATTGAGCCGACGACAATTCCTGGGTAGTTCTGAGTGTTTCCACTACCATACCTCAACTTTGCAGTTAGTGCGAAGAGGTTTGAGCCTACAGCAGTGAATGCTTGGCGAGTTGGTAGTTTAGGAACCAGGAAACATTACAGGTGAGTACGATGTATATTGGTTGCTGCGATACTTTTTCTTAAATTTTCTGGATGCGGTGATCGTTATGTTGATGGAACGATCAGTTTAGGTTAACGGATTTGTTCGGGTTGGATTTTTGCTGGTGTCTCTTTTTTTCTTACTGGAGAGTGCAGTGTGGCTAGTTTGCCTCGGGCTTCTTGTCGACGGTGTTTTACTTTTACGTCGGAAAAATGTGCTTTGTTCGCCACAAAATTTTTTATCCAAAATATTAAAGCCTATACAAGTCGTTTGAGAGCGAAAATTAGCGATAAGAACCTATTTTTTTCTTCTACATATTTACTATTATTTTTTCTTTCTTGTTTTTCCTTATTGTTTTCACGCTGGTAAATACGGATCCTAGTCCGCTGTCTTTGAACTTTACTTTGTTAAAATAAAAAAAAATTTAAAAAAATCACACTTGCAAAAAAAACAAAAGTAAAATTTTTTTGACTGAGGGCTTGCGAAAAAAAGGAACTTCCTTCAGCCCTTCCAAAGCGACACTCCCCAACACCTTTTGACATCCAACTGAACATGAATTGTGTCCTACCGCTCCCTTATATAGCATGTGAAAAGTCTCCAAAAAAAACCCACGCGCACCTACACCCACATGAAAGTTTACATTAGGAGTTGGCGTTACTTTCAGAATTTTCTTTATATTTTCCTCAATTTAATTCAAAATATTCTGAATTGACTTTTAAAATGTAAGTTAGAATTTTTCACGAATAGATGTGCTAAAAAGTGATTTTTCTAAATAAAACAACTAAAAATATCTGATCTTCGAATATTCACGCCATCCAGAAGCTTTATGTAGTTGTGCTCCTTAACGTGTAAGTATTGGTAGCGTATCTTCGAATACCTAACTCATGCTGTTAGAACCATGTGTCAAGATCACTTTTGACAAATGCATGGTCTTACAATTCTATGCATCGAATTTCACCTGTCTGCGTAGCCTCATTCTAAGGTGTCTACGACCTAGCCCCGAAGCACAGGTTCGAATCCTATCCAAAGCTTTTCTGTATTTTTTTTTTTCTTTTTATATATATGTTTTTTTTTTTTTTCATTAACATCATTTCTTGAAAGATATAGTTTCATTTTTCTTCTTTAAATAGAGTCTTAAGATTTTTACTCAATCCAATCTTACATCTTAGTTCCGACTCAAGAAAATTGACTCATTCTATTGGATTTTTAGTTTAACAATTCTCAGCTTTGAAATTTGAATGTATTTTAAGAGAGCTATAATTGAGCTAATATGGTTTTTGTTGGTTTCTACGAAAAGGTTCTTGTCTGAGATTACGTTCTACAACTTTGAATGGTAGCTGTGCCCCTGTTCTGTAACTATCGCATCGATAAAATTCGTCGAGAAATGGTGAGATTTGAAACGAAATTGGTTTTATCGCATCATCGGGGTTCTGTAAGCGATGACAGGCGATAACTTTATCACGTGAAACGAACTGGAAAGGCGGTAAGAACGGGTTTCTGTATAGTCAAAAGTCGATATTCTTTTCATTTTATACCTCAAATTTTATCACTGGGTTCGTAGCAGGCGATAAGACAAGAGGATGATTATGGCTGAGAACAAAAAGGTAAAATTAATATAAAAATATTGAAATGTTAGGGACTTATATTAAAATTTAAATTTTTAGAGATGTTCGCGAATATCAAAAGCGCAAAAAGAACTGTTGGTAGACTTCATGCTGCAAAATAAACGAGCGAATTCCTAAACGCAAGATTTGCCAAGCAAGTCTAATGCTAAGCAAAAATAATCCCAAATAAAATTTGCAATGCAATTAAAAGTATGCAAGTGTTTTTTGATAGCTGCACAAATTCGCTTACAACTGCGGAAAAAAGCAATATACTACGTTTTGGGACATTCTGCTTTGAAGGGATTTTCTTGTCGGCTTTAGGAACTGATTGCTTCACATAATTTGTGCAAGACTTGCGTTTAGGAACTCGCCCAACCTTTTGCTAAAGGCCAGACTGCTCACTTTAATTTACACAACAAATTTCATAAACAAGATTGAGAGATAGACTTATCGCCTTCCATTGGAAATTCCAGTCAAACTGAAACCGAAACTGAAAGTTATCGCATGCACTTATAGAAACCCAGTTCTTTCCAGTGCCCCTGTTCTGTAACTATCGCATCGATAAAATTCGTCGAGAAACGGTGAGATTTGAAACGAAATTGGTTTTATCGCATCATCGGGGTTCTGTAAGCGATGACAGGCGATAACTTTATCACGCGAAACGAACTGGAATGAAAATACTGGAAAGGCGGTAAAAACGGGTTTCTGTATAGTCAAAAGTCGATATCCTTTTCATTTTATACGTCAAATTTTATCACTGGGTTCGTAGCAGGCGATAAGACAAGAGGATGATTATGGCTGAGCACAAAAAGGTAAAATTAATATAAAAATATTGAAATGTTAGGGACTTATATTAATATTTAAATTTTTAGAGATGTACGCGAATATCAAAAGCGAAAAAGAACTGTTGGTAGACTTCATGCTGCAAAATAAACGAGCGAATTCCTAAACGCAAGATTTGCCAAGCAAGTCTAATGCTAAGCAAAAATAATCCCAAATAAAATTTGCAATGCAATTAAAAGTATGCAAGTGTTTTTTGATAGCTGCACAAATTCACTAATTACAACTGCGGAAAAAAAGCAATATATGTACTACGTTTTGGGACATTCTGCTTTGAAGGGATTTTCTTGTCGGCATTTAGGAATTGATTGCTTCACATAATTTGTGCAAAACTTGCGTTTAGGAACTCGCCCAACCTTTTGCTAAAGGCCAGACTGCTCACTTTAATTTACACAACAAATTTCATAAACAAGATTGAGAGATAGACTTATCGCCTTCCATTGGAAATTCCAGTCAAACTGAAACCGAAACTGAAAGTTATCGCATGCACTTATAGAAACCCAGTTCTTTCCAGGGGCGATAAAGAGGGAATGAATCGTCTCATTTTTTAACGATGCGATAACTTATCGCCAAAGATACAGAACAGGGGCACAGGGGCGATAAAGAGGGAATGAATAGTTTCATTTTTTAACGATGCGATAACTTATCGCCAAAGATACAGAACAGAGGCACTGGAATCGATTTGGAAAAAATTTGTCGATGTTGGTTTCCCACAAAACACTTTCATTTCTGGAAAGCAATTGCCAGAAGGAAAATGAAAAGGAGCAACTATAGCAAGACATCGACCCACGCCTGAGAACTTGTCTCATGTTCAGGCTAGCTAGCTGGGCTATTCATAATCTAACTGAATAAGACTATCACAACGTCAGACATCTTATATACATAGGGATTTCGTCTACGAACTTATGAAGGATAAAAGGACAAACCTATATGGAGATTAGCTGGCGTTGGAAGCGCAATTGGAAGAAGGCTAGAAGGCGCATGATACTGTAATGTGCACCCAACATTTCATGCTAATTTCCTAACTGAAAACGTTAAACCGAAAACACAAGTGCTGGTAACGCTATAATGGAGTGCTATAATGGAAGACGTTGTTTGTGAGTGAGTGTGTGCGTGTGTCCAGAAAAATACCGGGAGGGGAACTTGTCTAGACATCATGGTTCATAGAAAAACTACCAGAAATCTCTCGATGTTTCACACTTCTATATAAAGAGGGAGCTGACGCAACCAGAGGTCAGTTTTGATTATAGAGTGATAAAGTGAAGAGTAAATTGTCTACAAGTGATAGTCCAAAAGTCGAGTTGAGATCGAATAAAGTTTAGATACTGAATAAAAGTGGTTGAAATAAATTGAAAAGTGAAGTTCTATTTTTCGAACTAAGCGCACGTTACATTGGTGTCAGAAGTGCAAATAAAACTTATTTGATAAAAAAAAAGATTAGTAAAGTGTAAAAAAAAAGAAGTTAAATACAGTGCTCCCCGGTTAATTGCGTCACCTTAAATGCACAACTTTAGACGCATTTAACAGGGGAACGCAATTAAAAGAATCCCGCTTAATTGATCTGCTGTCCCATTTAGAAAAACCCCGCTTAATTGAAATGAAAACGCAATAAAGCGATTTTTTTTACGACTTTGGCAAGAAAGTCAAGAAGAACCTTTTTAATGAAAATCAAAATTTTATTGAACGGAAAATCCTAACTAATATTATAAATGTGAAAGTCACTCTGTCTGTCCGGATTTCTATGTTACCGTCTCCTGCCCAAACTACAGAACTGATTTAAATGAAATTTTGTACAGAGATAGTCTAGAACCTGAAGAAGGACATAGGCTGTACATTTTATCCCTATATTCCCACGGGAGCAAGAACGTATACGAGAACTTTGACACTACAGCACCGATATAAAAAACTCTTCCACCGTTGGAACGCTCCATAATCCCCGAGCAACATTAACTTTTACTCATTCCCATATTCCTTACGGGAATGGTCACCATGTTTCTACGGGAACGGGAGTCTTTACTAATATTATAAGTACAAAGTTAAATCTGTCTGTCTATTTCTCTTTGTTACCATTAACCGCCCAAACTATAGAACCTATTTATATGAATTTTGGTACATAGACAGTCTAGAACCTGAGGATGGACATATATGTTAAGCAATATGTTTTATCCCTGTATTCCCATGGGAACGGGAACTTGGAAAATACAGCACACATTTCAAAAAATATCCTCCGTTAGACGACCCTCATATTCCCACGGGAATGGAAGACTTTAGTAACATTATAAATCCGAAATGAACTCTGCCTGTCTGTTTTTCTTTGTTTATATTTACCGCCCAAGCTATTGCACCGATTTATATGAATTTTGGTACAGAGATAGTCTAGAACCTGAAGATGGACATCCTTACTAATTTTACAAGTCTAAAAACGTTTTGATTCCCCGTTTTCCTTTAATTTCCACTTATTGATCATTATAAATAAGGCTCAGACGCTTTAAGTTGCAGGTGTTCGCTTAGATAAAAATCCCATTGCAACTTTATGCGGCAGAATCACGTGTATCAATCCCACAAAACCTTTTTATTTCGCAAAAGATGGAAAAAATAAGAACGTCGTGTGCAAACATATACTTAAATAAAATAATATAACAATGGTTTACTAAAACGCTTGAATGTGTCTTATTTGCAAAATAAGTAGCCTAAAAAATTAAGAATGCTGCCGAAAGTCACTATTCCACGCGGACGAAGTCGCGGGCACAGCTAGTTAACATATAATGGTAAGACATAAAAAAAGAACAAAACAATTTCAGCCTAGAAATGATTGAAAAGGAACAATTTTTCATAATGTACACAACACATAAATTATGAATTGGTACATAATCCGTGCGTATATCTTTAGCAAGCGTACAAGAGGGAATTAGTCAGATTTGCTTTTTATTTGGCTAGAACATTATATCATGGTAAGAATCTGTAATTTTCACCTGCATTGTTTCCTTACACATTTTCAAGATTTTAATTTGCAGTCGCTAAACTCTGATGTTTCAGCAAACAATAGGCTCGTTCGTTGAACTTTACCCAGGGTTGACCCAAGTTTTCTTGACAATCTTATGAGTTGTCAAAAAAACCTGGGTTTTCCAATTCTCAAAAAACGCAAAGCCACAAAATCACCACACATCCCTGTCATTTGAATAAAAATACATGCCATTTGACAGCCCTCAACTCGCCACAGCAAAAACCTAGGGTGAGTTGAGGGAAAACACAGGTCAACCCCAGGGCTAAAAAGCACCAGGGTTTTAACGAACAAACCTAATAATAAATAGGTGTGTTTCTTTACTGAAAATTCGCACGAAATGCACCGAAATTCGGTGAAAGTCAGTCTAATCCTGTTCCAGCACAGCGATTTTTCGTAGCAGTGCACAAAAGAGAGTGCTCACGAGAGAGTAAAAAATCTCACAACGATTTAAGTCATGTCAATTTGACTATTAACTTGTAATCGCGCAACAATGCCACCAATTCATCATCAATCATTTAAGGTGTAAGCAAAAAGTGACTTCAATGATTTGGTTTTTTTCGTTCAATTAACCGGGCAATTTTGCTTCAAATTGAAAAAAGAGTTTTGATTTTTGGACCATTTAACCGGGAAACGCAATTAAGCGGAATGCATTTAAACGGGAAATTTTATGTATATTTCTTATGTGATCTTTTTTTTGCCTAGGATTCAGGTCAATTAAACGGGTAACGCAACTAAGCGGGGGGTATTTATCCGGGGATTACTGTACAGTGAAAATGGGTAAGTTGTTGGAAGAGCTCAACTGCATTGAGCTTAAAAGTGAGTTAGGTAAGCGAAATCTTTTAGAGCGGGATCGAAAAATGAGCTCGTCCTGCGCTTGCGCAACTATTTAGAACAGCAAGGTGAAGACGTTAACACTTTTGTTTTTGAAACAGAAGTGGAGGAAGAGAAAGTAAGTGAAAGTGTAGATTTTTCTAGTATAATGAAGCTATTATTAGAACAAAGAAACGAACAAAAGAAAATGATTGAAGAGCAACGAAACGAGCAAAAGAAGGAACAGCAGAATATTCTCGAAAAACTTGAAAAATTACAAAAGAAGCTCATTGAAGAGCAACAGCTTAATATTCTCGGACGTCTGGAAGAGCAACGAAACGATCAAAAGAAGTAACAGCAGAATGTTCTCGAACAACTGGAAGCCCAACGAAACGAACAAAAGAAAGAACAACAGAATATTCTCGAAAGACTTGAGGCGCAACAGAATGTTTTGGAAGGTCAGAAAAACATTCTAGAAGGCAAATTGGGCAACATTAAGAAAAATGTATGTGCCATTGACGAACGCGTTGAAGGTGTAGAAAAACAGCTTTCTGTTATAGAGAATCGTTTCGAAGGCGTAGAAAGTCGATGTGATGTTCTCACCAAGGAATTAGACCAGTTCCGGAAAATCAAAATTCGAGAATCTGCTAGAGAGTTTGTAAAGAAAAAGGAGATGAAACCGCCAACATTTGATGGACAGTCTTCTTGGCCAGTCTACAAGAGACAATTTGAGGCAGCCGCGACAACAAATGGCTGGGATGACGAAGACAAGTACATAGCACTGACTCTTGCTCTTAGAGAACCAGCAGCTGAATTACTTCAAACAGTTCCAGCTGGTAAGAGCGGTGACCTCAGTTCTCTCGTGGCAGCTATAGATAAACGCTTTGGAGATAGCCACTTGAAAGAAGTCTTCCGAGTCCAACTCAATAACAGAGTCCAGAAAAGGGGTGCAAGTCTATAGCAGCTCCAAGCAGACGTCGAAAGACTGGTTCACCTGGCATACCCGGATGCTGGAAAAGAAATCATTAACCAGCTTGCTGTTGAGTCCTTCGTTCGTGCCATTTCCGATATACATCTTCAGAGGTCTGTGCGAACTGCTAGAACACGTACTCTTTCTGAAACCTTAGCATTCGCATTGACAATTGAAGCAGCAGAACAGGCTTCTCATGGAGTACATCGACTTAGAGAAGCCATAGTCGAAGAATGCTCGTGCCAAAGAGCTGAAATACAAAAGATCCAGCGGAGCGGACTAGCAAGATGTTGGAACTGCAACAAGACCGGGCACTTACAGCGTCAATGCTGACTACCACCAAATAAAGCCGGTTGTCAACATTGTGGAAGCAAGAGATCCAACCCAGAGCGAGGTAACAACAACACCAGCGTTGCCTATCAGCCCGTTTCCCATCAGGGAAAACGAGTAAGAACCAACTTCGAGGAGCAGAGGCTGGTTTCTTGTATCGATGGCCCCAGAACCACCATCCAGGTTTCTCAGACCAAGCGATACAACAAAAGTCTGACTGTGGAGACTGATATTAACGGGAACAAACATGTGGCTACCATCGACACCGGTGCCACAGCCTCCATAGTACGTCGAGACCTGGTAAAGACGACGTGGCTTCATAACACCAATAGCTACCGTCTAAGAACCGCAACGGGAGAAGCAGCAAGAGTATATGGAGAAGTGTGTCTTAAGATCCGACTGGCCGATCTAGTGTTTACTCATCAATTCCTGGTGGCAGATATATGTGACGAGTGCATCATTGGAATCGACTTTATGAAACAGCACGGAGTTATTTTAGACATCGGTAATCAGGTTTTGAAGTACCAAAATAAGGAACTTCCAATGACCTATTCGACCGAAAGTACGTCGACACTGAGAACTGTCATCACGGAAGATCTGATTCTGCCTCCTTCTTCTGAAGTGTTCGTTTGGACAAAACTGGAAGGTTAGTTTAGAAGAATGGTCCCCGTACGATTACTAAACACCAGACCGTACGATGTAAGGTTGAAGAAAGGAGAAGTCGTTGGACGTTGCGAATCGGTTGCAGCAATTACGAAGATCACAGACGAAGCCCCGAGAAAAACTATAACTCCGGAGGAGCTCAAAACCATCAGAGCTAAAATACTGAATTCATCCAACCTTGATCACCAACAAACAAGGATGGCTGAAAATCTCCTACAAGAGTACACTGACATCTTCGCATCGCAAAAGGGACAATATGGTAGGACACAGTTGGTGCAGCATCACATCAACACAGGAGATGCAAGACCGATTAGTCAACCCGCAAGACGCCTTCCACTGGCCAAACAAGGTGAGGTTGAGGAAATAATAACAGCAAAGTCCTTGGGCATCACCAGTGGTGCTAGTGAAAAAGAAAGACGGAAGAACTCGCTTTTGTCTAGACTAACGAAGGCTGAATGATGTGACTAAGAAGGACAGCTATCCCCTGCCCAGAATCAGTGATACCCTGGATGCCATGGAGGGAGCCCAGTGGTTCTCGACGCTGGACTTGAAGAGTGGATATTGGCAAGTTGACATCCACCCTGATGATCTTGAAAAGACGGCGTTTTCTACAGGTAATGGGCTCTGGCAGTTCAAAGTAATGCCGTTTGAGCTATGCAACGCTCCGGCAACATTCGAGCGTTTGATGGAGTGCGTTCTTCAAGGACTGACGTGGAAAGCTTGCCTAGTCTACTTGGACGATGTCATTGTTTACGGGAAAACATTTGACCAACATTGCAAGAACCTAAAAGCCGTGTTTCAGAGGCTTCGAGAGGCTAACCTTAAACTGAATCCGGAAAAATGTGCACTTTTCAAAACCGAAGTTAAGTATTTGGGACACATCATCTCTTCCCAAGGAGTGAAGACTGACCCTGAAAAAGTTGACTCCGTCAAAAATTGGCCAACACCACAGGACAAACATCAACTCCGAAGTTTTCTGGGTCTTGCCACATATTACCGACGTTTTGTTAAGAACTTTGCTGGAGTTGCAAAGAGTTTGCATCAGCTCACCGAAAAAGAAAAGTAGTTTAAATGGTCAGGTGAGTGCGAGAAATCTTTTCAGGAACTCAAATACCGCTTCTGTAACGCTCCAGTGCTGGCACATCCAACACCTGGCAAAACGTTCATCGTCGACGCTGATGCAAGCAACGTTGGAATCGGGGCGGTACTATCCTAAGTGCATGATGGCGAAGAGAAAGTGGTGGCATATTACAGCAAGGTCCTCTCGAAGCCCGAAAGAAACTACTGCGTGACCAGAAGGGAACTGCTAGCTCTTATCTTGGCAACAAAGCACTTCCATAAGTACATCTATGAACAGAAATTCCTTCTGCGGACAGACCATGGTGCTCTGAACTGGCTGTTGAGCTTCAAAAATCCAGAAGGTCAAGTCGCAAGGTGGATAGAAAGACTGCAGACTTATGATTACCAGATTCAACACCGCAGAGGAAAGTTGCACTCAAACGCCGACGCATTATCCCGAAGACCTTGCAAAGTGGATTGTAGGCGGCAAGAAGAAAAAGAAAATATTACCGCTCAGCGACTAAGAGCTGACCCAAAATGCGGATGGAGCAATGAGGAAGTGAGGACTGCTCAACAGGAGGATCCAGATATCAAACCCATTCTCGCATGGAAATAAAATGAAGAGAAACCTGAATGGGGAGACATTTCTGACAGGAGTCCAGTTCTCAAAGCCTATTGGGCACAGTGGGACTCACTATATGTGCAAGAAGGTGTCCTCAGGCGAAGATGGGAATCCGCTGACGGTAAGTCATATGTGATGCAGCTGATCGTACCGCAATCGAAAGTCAGTGAATTTCTTCGGGAGATGCACGATGGACCTTCTGGAGGCCACTTGAGAGTAAACAAAACCCTGGAGAAGGTGCGAAATCGGTTCTACTGGTTACATGCTAGAGATGACGTGGAGAAGTGGTGCCGAACATGTGACAAGTGTGCTGCAACTAAAGGACCGGGTAGGAAGATTCAAGGTAAAATGCATCAGTACAACGTTGGATCGCCTTTTGAGAGGATTGCAGTAGACGTGGCTGGGCCTTTTCCAGAGACCAACGCTGGAAATAAGTACATTCTGGTTGTAATGTACTACTTAAGCAAGTGGCCTGAGGCGTATGCCATCCCAAATCAAAAGGCCAAAACGGTGGTCGACCAGATTGTGTTTAACTGGGTGAGTAGGTTTGGTGTTCCTATGGAACTCCATTCCAAACAAGGGAGAAACTATGAGTCAAACATCTTCCAAGGAGTGTGCGGACTACTTGGCATTAAGAAGACTAGAACCACACCGCTTCATTCACAGTCTGATGAGATGGTTGAAAGATTCAACCGGACCTTGAAAGAACACCTCACCAAGGTCGTGCGCGACTACCAAAGAGACTGGGATAGGCACGTACCGCTATTCCTGATGGCTTATAGAAGTGCAGTACATAGCTCGACAGGACAAACACCATCTGATATCCTGTTCGGGAAAACCATGCGGCTGCCCAGCGAACTTAAATTTGGATGCCCCACAGAGGAGCCACAGGTCACGAACGAGTATGTGGACGACCTCAAGGAGAGACTCGCTGACATCCATTAAAGAACAAGGGAACGGATGAAAACCTACAGCGACCGGATGAAGACACGGTACGACACAAACGGCAGGATTCCAAGCAGGAGATCGTGTATGGCTTTATAATCCTCATCGTCAAAAGGGATTGTCACCGAAACTTCAGCAGAACTGGGAAGGTCCTTATACAGTTGTCACGAGGATTAACGACGTGGTCTACCGCATCCAAAGAGAACTAAGAGGCAAGTTAAAAGTAGTGCATTGTGACCGGCTGCATCGATATAGTGGCGAGGGTGGAAATGGAATTATTCGGGACGAACAATGTTAAGGAGGGGGCAGTGTAATGTGCACCCAACATTTCATGCTAATTTCCTAATTGAAAACGTTAAACCGAAAACACAAGTGCTGGTAACGCTATAATGGAGTGCTATAATGGAAGACGTTGTTTGTGAATGAGTGTGTGTGTGTGCAGAAAAATACCGGGAGGGGAACTTGTCTAGACATCATGGCTCATAGAAAAACTACCAGAAATCTCTCGATGTTTCACACTTCTATATAAAGAGGGAGCTGACGCAAACAGAGGTCAGTTTTGATTATAGAGTGATAAAGTGAAGAGTAAATTGTCTACAAGTGATAGTCCAAAAGTCGAGTTGAGATCGAATAAAGTTTAGATACTGAATAAAAGTGGTTGAAATAAATTGAAAAGTGAAGTTTTATTTTTCGAACTAAGCGCACGTTACAATACGATAACAACAGTAAAGTTTTGCGATAATATTAACTTAGTCGTTTTCAAATACAAGCAATAATCAAAATCAAAGAAAGTCTGTTCGAATAAAGTTTCAAGAAGATCAGAGGGGGATAAGGTTAAATAATGAGTTCAACCTACTTCTTTATATCTTTGGAGTGGAAATTTCCTATTATTTTCCCAGATTCATCTTCCAACTCGTAGATACTGTTCCCTACAACTCTCCGTGTTCTTGCCTTAGTGAATTTTTGGCATAGCTTGGCACTTCTTTTCTTGGATGCGTCACTCAAGATGAAATTTCGTTTGAACACCACATCACCTACTTCATACACAAAATTTTTACTACGAGTGTTATATCTGTGTTCGTACTGACTATGAGCTTTTTCCAGCGCAAGTTGGATATCATTATGAAGGATATTCAATTTACAGCTTTTCGGAAGTACATTTATTTCAGAATTATTCACGTTGCCAAGTTTCCTCAACAATTTAAATTCGGAACCATGCTCAACCATTTTATGACTGTTGAAAATAACAATATAAAACAAAAGTAAATTGCAATGTAAATGAAGTATATAAAGATTATGAATTTAAATCCCTATAGCTATCTCTGTCTAGTTTGAATTAATGCCTATATAAGGAAGCTTAAAGTCAAATTTCAACTAGTTGTAAAAACATTCTTTGACCCGAACAGTTGTCCGGTTTCTAAATAAACAAATAGAATTCGAAGTTGTCTTAATTATTGAATCGCAGTTGTATCAGGATTTTTCAAATTGGTGCCGAAACCCGGGACGTTTTTTTTTTTTGGAAAAATTGATTTACAAGTGCGTGCTGGCTTTCGTAGCCAAATATCGAAAATCGTAAAAGAAGTCAACGAGTTTTTACATAATCCGGAATCGCGAGTGAGTGATGACACATTAAAAATGGAAATCTTGGAGGAAGAATTAGCCTCCTTCCTACAAAGATTGCGAAACGCACACAACCAGCTTTGTGCCGTTAATAAAATTATCATCGAAAAGGAAATGGAAGATAAAAATCCAGAAAAAATCGCGGAATACGAAGATGTGGCAGTAGGAGTAATATCTCGTCTCGAAGTACGACTCTCCAAGTTAACCGAGCGCATTAATCCTGGAGGAAAGGCTCCTACAGATGATCTTAGTTTTCATACAACGAAGTCAAATCATAATTTTCAATTACCAAAGCTGCAATTAAAAACATTTTCCGGTGAGTTCCAAGAATGGATTCCCTTTTGGGAAAACTTTAAGTCAACCATTCATGAGAATTGTTCATTAACTGGCAATGAAAAGTTTAACTACCTGCAATCCGTTTTAAAAGGAGAAGCAGCTAAATCAATAGCCGGTCTTACACCTTCAGATGCCTGCTATGATGGTGCCATATCACTCCTACAGGAAGAATACGGTGATAATGAAAAACTGGTAGATCGCCTGATGCAACAGTTAATGACGCTTCCACCAGTACATAATAAAAATGATTCCGTTGCACTACGCCAGCTGTACAATGTTGTGATATCTTCTAGCCCAGGGTTTCCCAAACTATTTTGAGCCACAGACCCCTTTTCCAAAATGAACTGACACCGTAGACCCCCAAAGCAAAATCACTTTAAAAATCCTGTCTCAAGTTTTTTAGTTACTTTTATAGGTACCTAGTACCTAAGCAAGTTTTGCAGTAGTGCAGAAAGAAAAGTTTTTGAGATAACAATAAAACATGACATTACGATGATAGCAGGTATGAAATTCAATAAATATGAAGTGTAGTTCAAAGTTTATTAATGCAAGTTTTCAAAAATCATGCTCTTAATTGAGAATAAATTATTATTTCTTGATTTTAAAAATTAATGCGATGGATGAATTTGGTGACTTTCTACCAATCTAGCTAGATCTGATTTAATATTGGTAAGTTGCAGCCTCAAGTCTCCGCGTGCGTTGACTTTCAAACGGTTTCTTTTTTTCGTCAAAATGTTTGCAACCACACTGAAGCCTTTTTCAACTAAATATGATGATGGAAAAGCGATAAGATATTTTTCAGCAATGTTCCACAATGCAGTATATTGAGTTTCAATGCTGCGCTGCAACCAGAACTTCTGGTAGCTTTCGTTGAACTTTAGCTTAAGCTCTTCGTCAGTTTGGATGGTGATCAACATTGTCACATTGGCTTCTTCCATGGCTGTTATGCTGTACGGATTTATTATCTACTAAGGAATTTGTAAATTCTAAAGATCCTCAAACCTTTTGGAAAAATCTTTATGAAGCGCGGCCAAGTGAGTGACATATGATAAAATAACATCGTCTTGAAGGATTTCTGTTGACTTCGACAAATACGGAAACTGTGAGTATTCTTTTCTGTTTAAATTTTGTATAGAAAGAATAAGTTTCCCCACAAAAGCCGCTTTAATGGATTTTGTTTTGATCAAGTTGAGATCGTCACCCTGCAGCTGCAACTTGACTTTGTTGAACATGTCGAAGATATCAGTCATGTTATAAGTATCCGTCATAGAATTTTTCAGAAACTCCAACACAGACCCGAAAATAGCTGAAAATCTTGCTAAGCAAAAGTAAGTTAGTAAAGACTTCGTCGTTATCCTCACAAAGCTTAGCAAATAACCGAGAGTTCAATGAATTGCTTCGAATCTTGTTGACAGCATTTATAACGTATTGCAAAGACTGGTGCAATCTAGGACTCAGATTTTTTGCTACTAAATGTTGTCTGTGAATCACGCAATAAATCACCAGTACATCAGGCGATTGCCGCTTTAAGTGAGTTATAAAGCCACGATGACGACCAACCATAGATGGTGCTCCAGCGGTCGCAACAGAAATAATGTTTCTCCATGGAATAGCTTTTTCGGTAAAAAAAAAAACGTTCCACTGCCTGAAAAATGGATTCTCCTCTGGTATCAGTTTCCAGATAAATGGCAAAAAGCAGCTTTTAGCACATATTTTCATCTTTGATATATCGCACGTATCCTAACAACAGAGCTTCATTGCCGGGTAATATAGACTCGTCTCTTGGTCTGCAATATTGCATAAAATGTTTTCCACGTCGCGACCCATCTCGTCTATTCGTCTGTGACGGTGTTATTGCTCAAGTGTATTCTTTTTATAATATCCTGAGCGTGCTTATGCAAAACATTGCAATGGCTGGAAAAATAAGATGCTCACCAATTGTGTGAGGCTTCCCCGACTTCGCTATTGGCAAAGATATATTGTAGGACGCTCTCAAGCCATCAACGTCTTGCATAGAAGATGATGCAAACATCGATGTTATGGAGGGCCTTTTCTCCAGTTTTTCCTTAAGTGCTTGGAAAAATGATAATGGTTTACTTTTTTTGTCAACATGAACTCTTGATAAGTGGTCCTTAATTTTTAAAGGCTTCATGGCATCGTTACTAAATATTTTTTCAAATATGAGACACATCGGCAAGTGTTGATTTGATGGAGACAAAATAAATCCAAACTTTAAGTAGTCCAAACTGTATTGTCCACATTTTTTTTTGAAGTGAAACTTCTTATGCGACTTGCAAACATGAAAGCGTTACACTTCCGCGTTACACTTAAGCGTTACACTTAAGCGTTACACTTCCGTGTTCTATTGCATACTTTTTGAAGTGAAACTTCTTATGCGACTTGCAAACATGAAAGCGTTACATGAAAGCGTTACATGAAAGCGTTACATGAAAGCGTTACACTCCCGTGTTACACTCCCGTGTTAACTCCACGCACTATTTTTTGAAGTGAAACTTCTTATGCGACTTGCAAACATGAAAGCGTTACATGAAAGCGTTACATGAAAGCGTTACATGAAAGCGTTACACTCCCGTGTTACACTCCCGTGTTAACTCCACGCACTATTTTTGAAGTGAAACTTCTTATGCGACTTGCAAACATGAAAGCGTTACATGAAAGCGTTACACGAAAGCGTTACATGAAAGCGTTACACTCCCGTGTTACACTCCCGTGTTAACTCCACGCACTATTTTTGAAGTGAAACTTCTTATGCGACTTGCAAACATGAAAGCGTTACACTTCCGCGTTACACTTAAGCGTTACACTTAAGCGTTACACTTCCGTGTTCTATTGCATACTTTTTGAAGTGAAACTTCTTATGCGACTTGCAAACATGAAAGCGTTACATGAAAGCGTTACATGAAAGCGTTACACTCCCGTGTTACACTCCCGTGTTAACTCCACGCACTATTTTTTGAAGTGAAACTTCTTATGCGACTTGCAAACATGAAAGCGTTACATGAAAGCGTTACATGAAAGCGTTACATGAAAGCGTTACATGAAAGCGTTACACTCCCGTGTTACACTCCCGTGTTAACTCCACGCACTATTTTTTTGAAGTGAAACTTCTTATGCGACTTGCAAACATGCAGCGTTACACTTCCGTGTTACATGCAGCGTTACACTTCCGTGTAAAACATATTCAGTCGTAAAATGAAAAGTCGATCAGTGTTGAGTTTTACTCTTTTCTCCAATGAAACGATAGAAAATATCTAAAGCAGTTTCTTTTAATTTGTATAATATACATAAATGTATGTAAATATGTATGTTGATAAGTGCTTACTAAATGTGTAAATCGATTGAGTTAAATTATTCTAACAAAAAAACCAATTGTTAATTTTCTCCTCGAATGTGCTGACTGCGGAATTTTATTAGGAAGACAATATACATATGTATGTATGTATGTACAAATCAGAGCTTTTGGTGAGTGGTAACTGTAAGATTTTATTAGAATTTTAATATATGTAGTAATGAGTATGTAGTAGTTAGCGGAGGTATAATCATGTATATATAAGCAATTTCCATTTAAGCCCGGCCCAAAAATGTTCGATCATGTCTAAACATGTTTGATCATGTCTAAACGTGCTTGATCATGTCTAAACATGTTTGATCATGTCTAAACATGTTTGATCATGTCTAAACATGTTTGATCATGTCTAAACATGTTTGATCATGTCTAAACATCTTTGATCATGTCTAAACATGTTTGATCATGTCAAAACATGTATGTAAATGTTCTCTTGGGCTTAGGTGTTAAGACTGCGGTCTTCATTGTCAGTCAGCTACCACTGACACTGGCCAATCAACGGTTTCAGAAAGGTTCCTGGTATTCTATTCCATACATAAGTACTATGTATGTATACATAGATCTTTAAAATCCTAGTTTTCGTCCTCTAATCTCCACCAAAAAATAAAAAATTGTTCTATGAAATGGTGTTAAGTAGCTATCCCGTGAAAATTAACTCCGATCCATCTCTTTTCTTTTTCTTTTAAAGAAACAATACGAGTTCACTAAAATCAGTTTCTACCCCTTCCTATTTTCATTTTCATATTAGGAGGTTTCACTTCTTCCGCGCGGAGGGACTCCACGCACTATTTTTTTTTTTATTTATAGAATTGCAAAAGTAACGCAACACAATCTTTAAAGTTTAAAATAAGAAAATGTGTAAGAGGTCGATTGCAAAACTTGTCGACCCCCAAATTCAGATTTCGTTTTTGTCGACCCCCGAGAAGCTGATATCGACCCCAAGGGGTCGATATCGACCACTTTGGGAATCACTGTCTAGCCGTTCGCTAACGGCCCTAGGTATCCCATCATCGCATTATTATATAATGTTAAAATCAATTTTGCTCAGATGTATGCCAAATGAACTTCGCATACAATACCACCGGTTACAAAAATCGAAAGGAGAAGACAATGTTGAGTCTGCAACGGAAGGTGACTCTACTCTTTCATTTGATGGTGATAGACAAGTCAAAAACATATTGCTCTATAGCGGCGTCCACACTGTCCAATTTGTTTGTCAAACTTCGAGTTTGTCAAACAAATTGGTTATACTCTGTCCAACAAAGATTGTCAGTACAGGCCTTATGGGAGAGCTTTTTTCGAAACTGTGGTGCCTGTCAACGCTCTCAGGACACCACACAAGTAATAATGTACGTAGCGCCCACTGAAATAAAAACAACCCACTGACCTACCTATGAGTTTTTCATGTAGTTTTAATAAAAATTTTGCGATAGTCCCCCATACAACTTGTCTGCCACACAGTCGATGGCAGAATGACTTGTGTTTGCTATTCAACCCTCGTTTATTTGCTGAGTGCAATGAGAATGCGTACATTCAGACGGCGTTGCCATGACCAAATTTGACCGAAATAATACAACTCTTCCTTCAGAGTTTGTTAAAGAACTTTGAAAAATAATGCTTTTCTGAAGCTTTTGAGATAAATTTAATATGTAAGTACTGCCATCAGTGTATGTTGTTTTACTTTTTTCTTTTGTGTGCAAATACGTTATAATGCAACTATATAATGATATTTCTCACTTTGGTTGTACAGAAAAGCCATTTAAATCCGTTATGAAAAATGATGTCGGACGTTGGAAATGAAAAATATATTGAACGACAATATTATTTTCATGCACGTGTGTCGCCACTGATTACAACTGTCTTTCAGGAAGGATTCGTTATGATGGATGATGTATGTTTTCACCGAAGAAGCCACAGAAAGGCTAGTTATAAATCTGAACGAAGATAGTAGCACTAGCAACTACTCGTCAGATTGTAATTAAGATCTTTTTCTATATTGAATAGATGTAAGTATCCAATTATTTAAATTAAAATTATTTTATGATGTTTTTGTTATGAAATGTATATTTTTATATTGTTAAATAGATTATTTTTAAATAAATGAAGTTATATTTATTTTTTGTTATTTATGTTGTTTTTGTTAAAAAAGGATTAGGCCTACTGGGGATACCTTTTAAAAAAAACGCACCTATTATCTTACCTCATGGTGGTGTGGAAAAAGATGATCAAATTTTTGTTTAAATCGTAATTGTGAAATTAAAAAGCAAAAGTGGTAGCGCTGGTACTTTTCTCTCTCATTTTGAAGCGATTTAGTATGATTTTTTATACATGCTATGGGAACGCTGAAAGAGCTTTCACGTGTGATAGACTTATGCAATATGTTGCAGCCAAAGTGAGATGCCAACGTCCTATCTTCCCTGTACTGACAATCTTTGTTGGACAGAGTATAGTGTGGCCGCTCATCAACAGGCTTGTCAAATTTGTTGGATGGTTTTCAAAATTTTTTGATATTTTTGCAAGTTGGACAACAAATTGGATGAGTGTGGACGCAAGTCGTCAAACTTGGAAGAAATTTCATTTCAAAAATGTTTTCAAGTAGTGCACATCGCACGGAAAGAACATTTTTCTTTGTTCGGTAGGTACATTCATGAGGAATTTATGATGGTGTCAGGTAGTGCTAGTGCACCTCGCAAGGAAAAAATGTTGGGTAGATTGAAAATGGATTTTATGATATTTTCAGGTAGTGGACCTCGCACGGAAAAATTTCTTTTTGGTAGGCACATTGAAATAGGAATTTACGATACTTTCAGGTAATGGGCGTCACATGGAAAAATATTTTTTCCTTGATGGGCACTTGAGGGTTTTAGGTAGTGCACCAAGCAAGGAAAAAATGTTGGGCAGATTGAAAATGGATTTTAATGAGGGTTTTAGGTAGCGCACCTAGCAAGGAAAAAATGTTTTTTTTTGTTGGGCAGATTAAATATTGAATTTATGATACCTCGAATATATGACCTCGCACGGAAAAAAATTTTTTCCTTGATGCAAAATGCAAATTACGATAAATTGATAATATAAAAAGTTTGGTAGCACCTAAATGTAATTATCATTTAATTACTATAAAGTAAAGGGATGCTTTTGTTTATAGCTTATATTTTAAAATAAGGTGCGTCCATCCTGAGATAGTTTATATAGTCATCTGGTGCAGTCAGTTTCAATTCGTTCAACAAATTGGAGGAAGAATATTTTGGGCGCTTTTTAATTCATTCCTTGGTCCAAATCATTTTCCTTTTATTTTGTTGCTTTTCTTTTTCTGCTTGTTCATCGCACTCTATAATCACCAAAGCTGCTACAATTACGTCTGCCATGATCAAAATTCTAAAAAGAACTGATTATTTCCAAATTCCAAATGTTTTCAGGTACCTAGTGCACATCACATGCACGGAAAGAATATTTTTTCTACAGCTTATAATTTAAATTAAAGTCGATTATCTCCAAATGTTTTCAGGTAGCGCACATCGTACGGAAAGAATATTTTTTCTTCGTTGTGCACATTTATGATGTTTTCAGGTAGTTTCCTCTTTAGTTCCTACACACTGTCTTTTGTTTTTCTTGCTTTTCTAAAATTACATCCCTAAATTGCGCTGCTACTGCTATGTCCTTCATGGTTGAAATTCAGACCAGAATGAAGTTGGACAACAAGTTTGATCAGTGTGGACGCAATGGGTATTTTCCGTCCAACTTTTCATCCAACAAATTTGACAAACAAATTGGACAGTGTGGACAGGGCTATTCTCAAACAAGAAGTGGAATCAATTGAAAGATCCGCAGTGGGAAAAACTACAAAACCACCACCACAAGTACATAAACATAACGAAATGTCTACAGCAGCTGGTCTGCTCACGACTACTATGTTCCCCTGCGTAATATGTAAATCAACTGCACATGCCACGGAAGAGTGTACATGTGATCGTTCGATGTCAGAGAAAAAGAATTTGCTGAAAAAAGAAGGTAGATGCTTTCAGTGTACGCGCAAGGGACATACGTTAAAATTCTGTCGAGTCAAAATTATGTGTAAGCTATGTAAGAAGAATCACGCGAAAAAAAAAAGTTTTATTTTCCGAGAAATTTCGAACATCTTAAAATTTTGCATAGGTGGCAACCCTACAAATGGGCGTGGCCATTAGAAATTTTGGCTATGCACTAAGATTGGTATTAGTAGGATTTGTGCCAAATTTCAAGTATCTACCTCTTTTGGTTGATTTAATGCCAGCTTTTCGTCATTTCGCCCCACTGTGCGTCGCGTCGTTTGTAATAACCCGAATACACAAAAAGAACAAACCGCTAAGAAAGGCGACAAACTAGCCGTAAATTTATTTGTGGCCAGTGAATTAAAGTCATTTAATGTATATTTGCAAACGGCGCGTGTTATTCTGCCTTCTCCATCTAATAATAAGAAATTATTTGTCCGAGTAATAATCGACGGTGGATCTCAAAGATCTTATGTTACGCAGAATATTGTTGACAAATTAAATTTAGTTTTCGTGGGAAATATAAAACTTTCAATCATTCCTTTCGGTAATACGAACTGTCCAACCCCCAAGAACTTTAAATTAGTGAACATAGACATTCAAAGCCAATTCAGTGTTAAACGCATTAAAATACTAGCGGTTGTAGTGCCCGAAATTTGTTTCGACTGTGTAATGGCTCCGGAGGCGAATACATTTCAATTTAATTTAGCGGATTCTAATCCTGATAATTTTGTCCAAGAAGATGGAATTGGCTTGATGATAGGTGCGGATTACTACTGGGCTGTTCACGACAACAGAACTCAAAAACTGAGCAGCAGATTGGCAGCGGTTTCCAACCTTTTCGGCTGGACTATACATGGTCAAAACTCGGTAAGTTCATCCAGTGCTGAGTTAGAATTTTCTTCTGCTTTTGTGAACATTGCAGTAGAAAAGATGTGGGATCTGGAATCCATAGGAATTCAACCAGAGAAGGAGAAAATAACCAAATACGAGGAGCCCTGTATTGAAAGAAACCTAGAAACGAAGAGATACGAAGCTCATATACCGTGGTGTACCAATGATCCTTTAGGAAACAACAAAGATGTCGCCATCCAACGACTACGAGCACTAGCAAAACGACTCTCTAGAGATCCATCAAAGCTATTTGAATATGATGACGCCATGCACGAGTTTATTGCTGCTGGATTTGCTGAGCAGGTGGCAGACAATTTTGGTAAGAGAATTTATTATCTTCCCCACCGGCCTGTATACCGCCCTGATAAATCTACCACAAAACTTCGCATTGTTTTCGATGCTTCTTCGCATGCTGTAGGTAGCCTCTCACTTAACGACTGTATTTGGACGGGAACGAATCTCCTCCCAGAAATTTTTAAAATACTCTTGCAATTTAGACTGAGAAAGATTGCACTTACAGCTGACATTGAGAAGGCCTTCCTACAAATTTACCTAGCTGGGGAGGATAGGAATAGTCATAGGTTTCTTTGGTTTGGAGAAAAGTTTAATTCTACCAATGAATTGCCAGCCATAGTTGAGTATCGCATGACGAGGGTGACCTTTGGAGTGACTTGCAGTCCCTTTTTGCTTCCGACTACAATACAGAAGCATATCAAAAGTCTGATGCAAGAGTATCCAGAGACATGTGCTGTTCTCTTGAATTCTTTTTACATGGATGATTTGGCGTGTAGTTTGGATAGTGAATTGCAGGCTCAACGATTTCATAAAGAGGCCGTAGAAATAATGCAAAGGGGCTATATGAACTTGCGCAAATGGGTTTGTAGCTCAGGTGTTATTACAGATGCGTCATCAAAATCAGAAGTAGAGGCTAATCAGCAGGTTCTTGGGCTTAGATGGAATGTTTTTTCTGATGAGCTTTCTATAAATACGCTAAAAGAAGTTTTCCAAAAAATGACGTTTCCAACAAAAAGAAATGTCTTAAGGGTAATTGGAAGCATTTTTGATCCGTTAGGATATTTAGCTCCTATCGTCATCCGTTTGAAAATCTTATTTCAGTCATTGTGGCGTTTAAAGTTGGGATGGGATGAAACACTACCTGTCGAGCTCGCTACAGAATGGAATATTTGTACAAAGAAGTTGGCTGATGTTAGAGAGTTGTCCTTACCTCGTTGGTTAGGAATCGGTCCTAAATCTCGTTCAATAGAGGTACATATTTTTGCTGATGCCAGCCAAAAGGTCTATGGAACAGTGGCCTTTATAAGAACAGAAGATGATTCAGGCGCTGTAGATGTTCAGTTTAGTTTAGTTGTAGTAGTTTTAGTTTACCAAAACTAGACCTAACTGCAGGCTTACTTGCGTCTAGGCTCAAAGGGTATTTCCAAAAGATACGTTTTCCAGCTGATAAATATGTTTTATGGACTGATTCTCAGATAACTCTCCATTGGTTAAAGGGTGAGGCAAGAAAATGGCTATCATATGTTGCTAACCGTGTAACAGAAATAAAGAAGCACTGTGATATAAAAGAATGGAGGCACTGTCCAGGAAAACAAAATCCAGCGGATTTTCTAACAAGGGGAATATCGGTGGAAAAATTTGAAGATGCTTCTGATTGGCGATGTGGACCTGCCTGGCTCAAGAAGACCGAAAACACCTGGCCTGGTTTACAAATTTTCGAACAATGCTCTGTTTTCCTGGCTGTTGGCATAAACGACGAAGAAGATATTTCTACTGGTTTTGCTGTTGTTGAGGAACCACTAAATCCAAGTGAATCTTTCAGTTCATGGAAAAAATTATTACGCGTAACAGCTTTGGTTATTAGGGCAGTTAAATGTTTGCAATCAGAAATAATTCCACATAAATTTTTGACTGCCCCCGAACTAGAAAATGCGACAAAGTACTGGCTCAAATATTCACAAAATATTTATTTCAACGATGAAATTAAATCTTTAAAACGAAATAAAACTATTAAAGATTCGTCTTCTCTTTTATCGTTCAACCCATTCTTAGATAAAGAAGGACTACTGCGCGTTGGAAGCCGACTTCAGCAATTGGAAGGATCATTTGAGGTTATCAACCCCATCATAATCCCAAGGTCCGGCTACATTACCAGGTTATTAGTTTTCTACATTCATTAAATGACCTTACATGGTGGACTTAATGCTGTCTTGGTGAGACTAAGAGAAAAATTCTGGTTGGTTGGAGGACGACAAGTCATCAAGAAGATTGTACGAAACTGCCAGCTGTGTCAAAAGCTAAGAGGTAAACCTGCCTCTTATCCTTTCGCTCCATTGCCAAGGAAACGGCTGATGGCTTGTAGACCCTTTGAAACAGTAGGAGTAGATTTTGCTGGTCCTCTCTATACCATGGAAAAAGACAAGTGTGGTAAGGTTTACATCATGATTTTTACCTGCGCTGTTATTCGTGCGGTGCACTTAGAACTTGTATTGAATCTAACAACAGAAAGCTGTATTCTTGCCATTAGGCGATTTATTGCCAGAAGAGGTGCTCCAAAGATGATATATTCCGATAACGCCAAAACTTTCAAACGAGCTTCGAAAGATCTAGCTTGCTTAGGCAATATTTTGGACAGCGAAATATTTTACGGATTTCTTAGCAATCGTTCAATCCTATGGCGTTTTAGCGTAGAGAGATCTCCCTGGTGGGGTGGCTTTTGGGAGCGCCTAGTAAAAAGTGTTAAGGACGTCTTAAAAGTCACCATTTGGCGTGCCAAAATCCACAACGAGGAACTTACAACTCTACTTGCAGAAGCAGAATTTGTTATTAGTATGCGACCATTAACCTATATTAGTAATGATCCCCTCGATTTAACCCCTCTAACACCTCATAATTTCATTACAGGCGGTTTGGTGAATCTACCTCAAATGACAAATTAACTGATGACGTTGAGCTTCGACGAAAGTGGAAATCGAGAACCCAGCACATATCCTTTTTGTATAAAAGATGGAACAACGAATATCTTCGCCTTTTGAGATCGGCTCATCACACAAAAGCAACGCCATCAAATGAACCAAAGGTTGGAGATGTGGTTCTGGTTCATGATAACGCAAAGCCCCGATTGCACTGGAAGATGGCCGTGGTAGAATGTATTTTTCCAGGAAGAGACAACAAAGTAAGAGCAGCTGAAGTTCGTTTTCAAGACGGCACAATCATGAGACGTTCTATCCAACTCCTGTATCCTTTGGAGGTTCGTGATTCTTGGTGCCAGGAGGATGTTGAAAATAACAATATAAAACAAAAGTAAATTGCAATGTAAATGAAGTATATAAAGATTATGAATTTAAATCCCTATAGCTATCTCTGTCTAGTTTGAATTAATGCCTATATAAGGAAGCTTAAAGTCAAATTTCAACTAGTTGTAAAATCATTCTTTGACCCGAACAGTTGTCCGGTTTCTAAATAAACAAATAGAATTCGAAGTTGTCTTAATTATTGAATCGCAGTTGTATCAGGATTTTTCAAAATGACCAAACATAGCTTCGTAAGGGGTAACTTCTATCGCAGAATGAACTGCAGTTCGCAAGGCACAGCTGATGGCAGGCAAATGAGCATCCCAATCCCTCTGGTCGCTACTCAAATATGACCGGATCGCTGCAAGTATGAAGCGATTCACCCTCTCACTAGCGTTAGATAGATAGTGTTATTTCGTTATAAATTACATTTGAATATTGTTATCACACATTATATAAAACAGAGATTTGATAATATCATATTTATCTTTCTTCTGAAACAGTTTTTTTTGACAAAGAGAAAAAAAAGACGATGAGAGTAATGATTTGAGTTTAGAAGGAAAACACGAACAAAAACCTTCAATTAAAGAATATTGCACAGAAGGTGTTGACTTGATAACTCAAGGAATGACATTTTTTTTTTACAAAACAATTGAAATATTTAATAAATAAAAAAATATTAAGCAGGATTGACCAGTAAATACAAAAATGAAGCATGACAATAAATTCACAAAAAATAACAAAACTTATTACAAGAATTAGTTATCCAACAAGTAAATAAATAAGTAATTAGAAAAAATAAATAAAGATAAATACGCAAAATAAATAAATATCTGTCCGAGATTAAATGAAACGAAGCGGTTGATGGGTGAACATAAACTGCTTTATTATCATTATGACACTAAATCTATATACTTAAAACTAAGAGAGAGAGAGAGACATAATAATTGACTTATGTACTAAATAGCTGACACCTTAACCTGAGAGCTTAACTTATTGGACATATATAACACTTTTCCCTTCTATAAATAAAGAACCTATTTTATGTTTTCCCTTTTTAATTTATGGTCCCTACTCTGATATATACATTTTATTAATTTTTTTTTTTTTTTTTTTTTTTTTTTTTTTTTTTAATTCAATAACTTATAGCGATAATAAAAGTACTAAATATATAATTCATGATAATGTAGAATACATGACAATGTATTTTTAGTTTTCTTTCACTATTGTTATAAATTTCAAGATTAATTTAAGCATTTAATTTTAAGTGTCTTACTCTTGCATTTTTCAGTAATCGTTAAAGATAACAATTCAATTTTTTTTTTTTACTTAGCTTGATAGAATGAAGTCCGTTTTCTTTTTCTTTTCGATCTTCTTACACATTCAGTAACTTCATTTTCTTTATTCTTCTTTTCTTCAAAATCATCTTCTTCTTCATTACAACTTAAAAATTCTTCATCAGATGCATTTGAAGTACCCTTATTATTAGGTATAACTTCATCGGTCTTATGAAAATTATAAGACAACGGTTTTACAAATCTTACCTTCTTACTTGATATTTTACGCAACTGTCTTCCATGACAAACAATGTTTCTATTTTGAAAATAAATTAGATATCTAACTTGACCTATCTTTTGTTTGAATAATTGCTGATCTTTTAAATTTATTATTATTTACATATCTTACATACCATACTTTATCACCATTTTAAAATATTGATTAGGCGTAGCTCCACTGCCATTATTTGATTTTTCTTTAACAATATTCTTACTTTTTAACAAACTATTATTTTTATTTTCATTCTTTTTATTTTCGTCTTCTTCGTACTCACTTTTGTTCTTTTCTTTGATTCTAAGCAAAGTTATTGGTGTGTTAATTGGTTGTTTAAAAATCATTTCGCATGGTGTTACATTAGTTACCGTTGAAGGCGTGTTGCGATACTTAAAAAGAAAATCGTCAACTTTATGTTGTAAGCTAAATCGCTTGGTTCTACTATCTAATAAATACTTTTTCAACGAACTTTTTACCGTTTGCACCGCCCTTTCTGCCAAACCATTACTTTCAGTGTGGTATGGTGGAGATTTTAACACCTTAATGTTATTGGCATAACAGAAATTTATAAAGTTAGAGTTATAGGGTGGTCCATTGTCGCTCACTAATTCAATTGGAAGGCCAAAAATAGCAAAATTAGATCGTAGGACATTAACAAGAGTTTCCGCTCTAGTATTCGGCATTATTTGCACATCCATCCACTTGGAATACGAATCCACCATAACCAAAGAATTAGTCTGATCAAAATAAAAGAAGTCTAAATGAATCCTTTGGTAAAACCTATCTGTAGTTGGCCACGAAGATAAGTGGATCTTACTGGGCTTGTTGGATGTGAAGTCACAAACTTCGCATTAACTCACGCACTTTTCAATATCACTATCGATACCTATCCACCAAACAGCCGATCTTGCCAACGATTTCATTCGGACAATTCCTACATGTCCAGAATGTAGGACATCCAACACCTTATTCTTTTTAGACTCGGGAATGACAATACGGTTACCGTAAAATAAACAACCGTCTTCTACTGATAAAGCTGCTTGTTTTTGAAAAAACTTCTTAACTTCCAAGCGTAGGATTTTTCCATACCCCATCCATTACACTATTGTAAACTTCCCTCAAGACCTTGTCATCACTAACACCTTTTGCGATATCTTCTTTCGAAATATTAATCGCATTTTCAACTGAAAAAAAATTTATTCGATTTTCAGTTACATTTGTGTTCGAGTCCATTGGTAATCGACTAAGCCCGTCAGCGTTTCCAATGCTGGTTCCTTTTTTATATATTACTTTATAGCTGTACAGGTTACATATGCCGCCCCATCTATTTTTGCACAAACTTGATTTCCAACGGAAACCAAGTTCATTTAAGATTTCATATTGCAATGTAAACACACGCTTGCACAAACTTGATTTCCAACGGAAACCAAGTTCATTTAAGATTTCATATCGCAATGTAAACACACGCATTCTTTTTGGGCACTCGTAATCGGATACCCAAAACGAATGTGCAATTCTGCTGACACATTAAAAACTAAATAAGAATAAAGGCATTGATAGAATTAAGGAATGAATAAGAAGTCAGTCTGAATCCACAGCTCAAAGAATAAAGTTCTTTTTAAAAACCTCAATCGTGATAGTAATTACTTCTCTGGCGCAGTCGGTAGGATTTTTTCAAACAGAAGAAATCTATACGAGAACGAAGTTACGCGAAAACAACTTAAGATTGTTAAAGTGTTAATCTCAGTGTTCAGTGCGTGGCAAACAAAATAAAATTGTGAAGCACGTATACGAAAAGTGAATAAACCAAAAAGTGAAGTTTTTGGATATAAGAAAATAATTTATTTTTCTTTCTTTTTCTTGAATTGCATTGACGATTCAAGGGAACTAAAAAAAAAGAAGTAAACAATCACGATTAAAAAGAAAAACACAAACTAACATTGTTAACCGCCAATAATAAAATCTAATTAACCCAAAAGTGAAGTTTTGGTATAAGAATTTCTTTTTGGTGCTCAAGTTCAAGTGAACGTTGTGAAAAAAATAAAAGTAACCACGATTAACAAAAAGGATAAAACGCTGAAATTTTGGCCGGTTATCAACAACACCATGGACCAAGAACAACTAGACCGTCTCGTGGGGGCCATTCAAGCCCTAGCAGTGCGTCCGCAACCACAACAAAGTCGGACAATCCAAATAATAAAAGAAATAGCGTACATACCGGAATTCGAAGGACAAAATGAAAGATTGACGCAGTTCGTCAGTGTGGTTGAAAACCACATCAACGGCACCAGAGCTGAAGAAAGGCAGGAGATATGGAGGGCAATATACAACTCCAAGGTGACGGGAAGAGCGAAGGAGCTGCTCATCCACAATACCACAACAACGTGGGAGGAAGCAAAAAACCTATTGAAACAACACTTCCGACCAACAATTAACTACAAGGAAATTGCCAACAAAATATCATACCTGAAAGTAATTTCTATACTAGATTTAAATAATAAAATCGAATATTTAATTAGAGAAGCGAACACATTCGCTACATATGAAAGTAATTCTGCGGAAGTTAAATCAAATTTATACGTATTGATAGTTAGTAAAATTAAACAACTAGCTATAGGGAATTTATCAAGGGACATTAGGGATATCTACGATATCCACAAAATTAAAGAGATCCTCTACTCATTTGTAGGGTACGATGATGGGAATATACTAATAGAGTCTAAAACAAACAGACAGTACAGACAAGATAGGCCGATTAATTATAGGAACACAGTAGGACAAAACAGCAGTAACTATAACCAGAATTTCCAGAGACAGACTAGTAATTTTCAAGCTAACGCCAATTCCTCAGGACAGTTTAATCCGTTCAGGCAGGCAAACAGTTTCCAAAACAACAGGCATCCCCAAGAAAATTTTCGGAATACGTCAGGGCAGTATAGGAATGGTAACACACCAAGATATAACAATTATCAACCCATTTTTAACCCTTCAGGACAGATTAGAAACGCGACACAAAACCCAGCTCCAATGTCGATAAATCAAATCGAGAATAGGGAAGAAGAAATTCACAATGTTGAGTTTTTTCTCAATTGAGCCTCGGGAACAAAATTTTTTTAGATTTAACAATTGACAATAGATAGTATAAGGCACTGTTAGACACAGGATCAACTATGAGCATTATAAATTCTAGCTCAGTAGATTGCAGTAGGTTTAAGGTATACGACAAAATAAAAATGCAGCTTAACACAATTAACAATACAACGGATGAGGTAGTTGAAAGAATCATTACCAATATTCCGGAAGAATTTAAAGAAGAAAATAAAACTGCTACCAGATGGTACAAAAGAGACTTAGGTCCAAAGCCTTATGATATTCTAATAGGCATGGACTTACTAAGTAAAATTGTTAAAACCCTTGATTTTAACAGTAAAACTCTTATATTAAAAAACAATTCAATAATCCCTCTTTACTCCGAAAAAGACATCACAGCCTTCGATTGTTTTGAGCTTATCGGAGGAGAAAAAGAATTGGACCTAAGCCATCTGAACGCAGAGGAAAAGAAAGAAATAGAAGCATTATTAAGAAAATTCAAAAAATTAGTTTACCGTGAAGGTGATCAGCTGACGAATACGGACACTATCATACACGAAATAAAAACTACCGTAGATCAATCCATACATGCTAAACTCTATAGGCTACCCCCAAAACATGAAGAAGAAGTAAAACGACAAGTGTTAGAAATGGAAAAACAGGGCATAGTAAGAAAATCAAACAGCAGATATGCCTCTCCTATTGTGGTAGTGGCAAAGAAAAAAGACAATTCTGGGCAACAAAAATTTAGATTATGCGTTGACTATAGAAAGCTTAATGAAATAACAATTGATGATAAATACCCACTCCCAAACATCGACAGCATCCTTGATAAACTAGGTAGGGCCCAATACTTTTCATCAATTGACCTTGCAAAAGGATATCATCAAATCAAAGTTCACCCCGCCGATATTCCAAAAACCGCATTTGTGACACCCAATGGCCTCTATGAATATCTTAGAATGCCTTTTGGATTGAAAAATGCGCCGGCAACGTTCCAAAGATTGATGAACCAAATACTAAGGGACTATATTAACAAAATTTGTGTTGTCTATTTAGACGACATCCTAATTTTCTCAACAAGTTTAAAAGAACATATTCAATCTTTAACCTTAATTTTCAAAAGGCTCTCAGAACATAATTTAAAGATTCAATTTGATAAATGTTCATTCATGAAAAGAAATACCGAGTTTTTAGGTCACGTACTTACAGCGGAGGGAATGAAACCGAACCCAGATAAAATACAATGTATTAAAGAATACCAATTACCCAAAACAGAGAAACAGATAAAAACATTCTTAGGTACCACAGGGTACTATAGGAAATTTGTAAAGGACTACTCAAAAATAGCTTATCCCATGGTGAAATACTTGAAAAAAGGAATGAAAATAAGTCTTAACGATCCCGAATACATCCAAACGTTTGAAACACTTAAATCAAATATTATCAAGCACCCCATACTCAAATTTCCCAATTTTGAAAAACCCTTCACACTTTTCACCGACGCTAGCAATTATGCAATAGGAGCAGTACTCACGCAGGAAGGTCAACCTGTATGTTACGGGTCAAAAACATTAAATGATCATGAAAAGAAATATTCTGCGACTGATAAAGAGTTCCTAGCAATTGTTTGGGCAGTAACTTACTATAGACCATATTTATGGGGCACAAGATTCACCATCATAACAGATCATCAACCTATTAAATATTTAAATAAGAAATATAACGGCAAAGAGTTTAGTCAGAGAAACCAGAGGTGGCTTCTAAAACTACAGGAATACCAATTCGACATAGAATATTTAAAAGGTAAGGAGAACAAAGTGGCAGATTTTTTATCAAGAATTCCAGAAGAGGAGATAGAGAAGAATAATACCGAAGAGATGTCAATCAACAATCTATCTGATATTGCAACTGTACATTCGCAAGAAGAACAACTTCTTGATCACATTCCAATTAAAGAAACAATAGTTAACAAGTACAGAACACAACTAATATTAGTAAATAAAACAGAAAGAGAGATTGAAATCATAGACAAGAGAAGAATTATTTACTTAGACATGACTAAAACTAAGGAATAATGGTCAGATCTACTAAGACGATTTATAAAACCAGGAATAACAGGTATTTTCACAGAACTTTCCTACGAAGAATTTAATAAAATTCAAAAATTACTGATAGAATTATTTAGCAATAATAGAGAAATAAAATTCATAAAAGCAACCATTAGAGCAAAGGAAATACGAACAGTAGAAGAACTTCACAAACAAATCTCATCGTATCACATAAAAGAAAGCATACACAGTGGTATAGTAGAGACGTATCATAGCCTGAAAAATAGAATTTATTATCCACAAATGTTCAGAGAAATCACTAAAGTTATAAATAATTGCAAATCCTGTATAGAAACGAAGTATGAAAGACACCCAATAAAAAAGAAATTTGAAATTAGTGAAACACCAACAAGACCAAACGAAATTTTACACATTGATATTTTTTATTTCATGAAACAACCATTTCTTACTTTAATAGACAAACTAACAAAGAAAGCTTACGCTTATCATTTACCAAATAGAAACTGGATCAAGAAAATTGAAACATTAGAAGAACATATTTCTAAATTTGGTAAACCAAAGAAAATTATAGCCGATAATGAATTCCAAGCAGAGAATCTTAAAGAATTTTTTAACCAACAAGAAAAAGATCTTCACCTTACTAAGCCCAACACACATACAGGTAATAGTGATGTTGAAAGATTTCACTCTACACTTCAGGAAAAATTAGTTTCAATGAGGAAGTTAGATTTGACATTAGTTCAGAAAGTTCATAGAGCAGTTAAGAATTATAATGACAGATATCATTCCACACTCAAAACATCTCCAAATGAAGCAATGTTTGCAGACATAGCCACTCTAAGAAAACAAATTATGACGGAAAAAGCAAATAGGACCGAAAAACTTAACAAAAACAGGGAGATATATATTGAAAACAGGCAGATAGTACCAATTAAAAATTACAAAAGAAACTATTACAAAAACGAACCTAGATACAGATTTAAAAAACTAGAAAGAGAACATCCTATTAACATTAAACGCCCTCGCATATTTGCAGACGACAATGTTAGTATACGCACTAACCATACGGATGACACCAGTAGCAGCGACCTTAACAGTCAACAAGTTAACGACTAACAATGGATATACCACTATTAACATGGGACAAACCGAACTGATAGAAAATACAAGGACAATACTGCATATCATAAACACGGACGACCTAGAACAAACTTTTAATTCTGTTAAAGGAAATGTAGAAAATCTTCAAATAAGAGACGACTGGACGATAAGTAAAATGATAGAAAACATACAAGCAAAACTTCAGGCAATAGGAATAGTAAAAATAAGACAAAGAAGAGGACTTATAAATATTATAGGCACAGCACAAAAATGGATGTTCGGAACAATGGACGATATCGACAGACAAGAAATAATAGAACACTTGAAAACAATAGAAGAGAACGATAATAACTCAATATTTAATTTAAACAAACAGATTAAAATAAATTCATATTTTAATGACACAATAATTGACCTAAAGAATATTATAGAAACAGATAGAAAACAGATAGCCCAGGTATACAAAGAATTAACAGAAAATGAGAAACGAATGATAGAACAACAACTTAAGATTAATCAAATATTAAAGTTACGTTTTTTGGAAGACAAATTGAATCAAATTGTAGATACCATAGCTCAAATAAGATTAGGTATAATTCACCCAAGCATAATGACGTCAGAAGAAATGACAGAAACAGGTTTAGACATTTACAAACTTAAAAACGCTAGAGTAGGAGTTTTAAGATACGAGAAAAATAGAATCATTATAGCAATGAAAATCCCGAGTACCTACAAACGAGTAGATCTCAAACTCATAACAGCGATCCCTACAGAAAATAATCAAGAAATAATAATCAAAGATCAATTTTTTATAGAAATGAATGAAACAAGATATGAATATAACGAAAAAATTTTATATGAAAAAGAACTTGTAAAACTTAGCAACTGCATATCGCATAACAACTGTAAATTTAAAAAAAATAGCCTTATCGAAATAAAATCATTAGACGATTACACTATTCTCTGTAAAAATATGAATAATGTTGAAATAATAAATAAGTGTGATGATCGTAAAATAAAACTAAATGGAAATTACCTAATTGTATTTAATAATTGCTCAATAGAAATACTATACCAAACATTTGGCAATATGAATATTCAACATGTAAATAGATTTTTCTATAACGAAAACATAAAGTACAATTTTACGGAAGAATTAAATTTTGAAGAAATTACTCTGAAAAACTTTGTAAACCTAGAAAGTATAAACTTACTTAAATTTCATAAAAATGTACACTATTCAGTAATATCAATATTATTTGTAACTTTGATTGTTCTTACAATTTTTATATTAAGAAAAAACAAAAAGCTAAAAATTTTAATCAAATCAAATGTCAGTAAAGAAACTCCCAAAATTCAGGAGAATTTTAACCTAAAGGGGGGAGAGGTTACATATGCCGCCCCATCTATTTTTGCACAAACTTGATTTCCAACGGAAACCAAGTTCATTTAAGATTTCATATTGCAATGTAAACACACGCTTGCACAAACTTGATTTCCAACGGAAACCAAGTTCATTTAAGATTTCATATCGCAATGTAAACACACGCATTCTTTTTGGGCACTCGTAATCGGATACCCAAAACGAATGTGCAATTCTGCTGACACATTAAAAACTAAATAAGAATAAAGGCATTGATAGAATTAAGGAATGAATAAGAAGTCAGTCTGAATCCACAGCTCAAAGAATAAAGTTCTTTTTAAAAACCTCAATCGTGATAGTAATTACTTCTCTTACATGGAGAGTTCTACTCCCCAACGTTGTAGTCTTTGGGCAGCTACGGGTGCTGACCCTTTTTTTTTCTCCCAAAATCTCTCTCAACGGCTGGTGATCAGTAAACAAAGTAAATTCTAGGCCATAAATGTATTTATGGAATTTACGAACTGCAAACATTATGGCAAGGGCTTCCTTATGAAGTTGAGAATACCCCTTTTCAGCTGCGGACAGTGTACCAGAGACGAAAAGAACTGGTTTTTCTTCGCCATTCAACATGTGGGATAAAACAGCACCCACTCCGTATCCACTCGCATCGCAAGTTACAATTATCGGTTTCGAAGGATCGTAGTGAACAAGTAAAGTGTCTTTTAGTAGCCACCCTTTACTTTCATTAAAAACCCGATCACATTCCTGACTCCAAACAAAAGGAGTTTCCTTTCGTAGTAAAGAATACAGACAGTTTAACCGGACTGAAAGATTCGGTATAAATTTTGAATAGTAGTTTAACAAACCTAAATATGATCGAAGCTGGGATAAATCTTTCGGCGCGGGGGCAGAGACAATTGCTTCTACTTTTTTGTCATTTGGTTGAATACCCTTTGAAGAAATGATATGCCCTAAGTACTCGACCTCAGATTTAAAGAACTTACACTTTTCTAATTTAACTTTCACCTCATAATATGATAAGCGTTCCAATACACTGACCAAATTTCTTTTGCAATCCTCATAAGAGGCCCCTTCTATTAAGATGTCGTCCAAATAGCATTTTGTTTTAGTCAAACCTTTCAAAATTTGATCCATGACCTGTTGAAAAATGCTAGGAGCAGAGCTGACACCAAAAGGTAACCGAGTATACTGAAATAAAACTTTTGAAGTATTTACAGTCAAATATTTTTGGGATTCTTCATCTACTGCCAACTGCTGATAAGCGCCTGCAAGGTCTAAAACACAAAAATAGGAGCAAGAATGAAGATCCGTTAAAAGGTCATCAATTCTTGGCAACGGGTATTTGTTTACTTCAATTATTTTATTAATTGTAACCTAACAGTCCACACAACCGAATGCTCCCATCTGCTTTGGGAACTACCACCACTGGCGAGGCATACGAAGAGTGACTAACTGGCCTCAATATCTTATTTTCACATAAACGTTCAATTTCTTTTTCTACTTTATCTCGTAAGCCATACGGTACGGTGTACGTTTTTAAAAAAATAGGACTAGCACTAGGTTTCATTGTTATATTCGCAGAAAAATGTTTAATTGGAAGAGAGTAATCCGTATTAAAGACATTACTGAATTTCTGACGTATTTCCTTTACAAGCAACGTAACAGGCCCCACATTGTCACTTATTTTGTTAATCAAAAAATTTTACCGCCAATTACTAAACAAAATATCCATCCAATTTCTGCCCATTAAAGGGGTAAATAGTTTATACGTTTCAATAACCAAAATTGGAAGTTGAATTCGATGTGTACCTGTACTATCAGCATGCAAAACACTTACATGCAAAACACCTACAACTCTTATCTTTGAACCGGTCACTACATAAAGCTCATCATGAACATTTAAAAGAGGTACCTACGTTAGCAAAATAATTTTGATAATCTAAATGAGAAATTACAGTTTGAGCTGCTCCCGAATCAATTTCCATTTTAATTTTTTGATCATTAATATCTATTATTTTATATAAAGGATCAGAACTTATTTTTGAAATACTATAGACTGTTTTTAAATCTAGATTCGAATATTTAGAATACAATAAATCGGATGTACCTTTATCCATATAATTGACACGACTTTTACTCCGACCTCTCCCCTGTTGCTTACCCTTCTTTGACCGTCCCCGATAACAATTTCTTGCATAGTGTCCCATACCATCGCAATTATAACACTGCACATTCTGCTTTCCTTGTTGATCATAGCCGCTTCTTGCTCGACTCGTTCCGTTATTTCGCCTTCTCTGTTGTTGTTGAAAGTTTTTTTGACTTTGACCCTATCCAATTAGTTGTGGCTAACGGATTGATTGTTAGCATCTCTTTGTTGGTTGTTTCCATCGTTTTCGCTAAATTAACAGCTTCGTCGAACTTTTTGTCTTCTTCTAACAGACGTTGTTGAATACGGGAATCTTTTAAACCGCAAACCAATTTTTCCCGTAAGGCTTCACTGAGAAATGTCTTGAAGTCACATGTTTAGGCAAGTGCTTGTAATTCCACTACATATTCTCCTATCGTTTCATTTTCTTTCTGATATCTTTTCCAAAATTTGTACCGCTCCGCAATAATGATGTTTTTGGGCTTCCAATTTGTCATAAGTTAATTTGTCATTTGCTCATAGGTAAACGATGTTGTTTTCGCCGGTGCCACTATAGACTTAAAAAGTTTATAAATATCACCACCTGCACAACTTATGAAAAATGCCACTTTCATCTTATCCTCCTCTATTTGATTCAGCGAAAGAAGTTGGTCCATTCTTTCCAAATAGGTCTCGAAATCGTCCACTCCAACCACAAAACTTTCTATCGTGCCTATTATAGGCATGGTGTTTGATTTCACCTGTACCTCACACTTATCACCAAGTTTATTCTGAGTTAGACATAATTAGGTACACGAATATTCCCAAAATTCGATTTTAATCCTCGTCGACAATTTGATCTGTCCGAGATTAAATGAAACGAAGCGGTTGGCGGGTGAACTTAAACTGCTTTATTATCGGCGCAGGGACATAAGTCCCCGGGACATAAGTCCCAAATTTTATTTTTGGGACTTATGTCCCATCTAAGTGAGACATAAGTCCCAATTTCGATTTGGGAGTTATGTCTCACTTAGAAGGGACATAAGTCCCAAAAATAAAAGTTGGGACTTTTGTCCCACCGAATATACTTTTTACAAGCTGTAACGTTTTTTTAAGAAGCTCTTCTGAAAAATTGTCTGTGTTTTTGTCAAATTCTTGAAGCTTCTTTTTTCAGAAAGCAAACTTACTACTCATTAGAAAGTAGAGATATGGTTATCCGGAATTAGGAGGTGTTATTTTACTTTAAGAATTTAGTAAACATTTTTTAGTTTAAAAAAGAAACTCAAAAAATTTTGAATTCCGTTTCGAAGGCTCTGTTCGAAATATGATTTAAGGGCAGTGGGCGATGGAAAATGTTTACTTCAATTATAGCTGAGGTATTTGCACATATAGTTCCTCCGACTTTTTACGCATTCAAAATTAGAGATATGGTTTTCCGGAATTAGGAGATAATATTTTACTTGTAGAAATTAGTAAATTTTTTTTTAATTTAAAAAAGAAACTTAAGAAATTTGAATTTTTGAGTATTTGAGAAAATAAAATTAAAAAATCGCGGCGATGGAAAATGTTTACTTCAATTATAGCTGAGGTATTTGCACATATAGTTCCTCCGTTTTTTTACGCATTCAAAATAAGAAATATGGTTTTCCGGAATTAGGAGATAATATTTTACTTGTAGAAATTAGTAAATTTTTTTAAATTTAAAATAGAAACTTAAAAAATTTTAATTTTTGAGTATTTGAGAAAATAAAATTAAAAAATAACTTAAAATCATTTGAGAGAAAGATATCAAGGACCACCAACTTTATGGCAAGCAAAAATTGTTTGGTTGCCTAGTAGAAATGTACGACGATTTACTAAGCTCTATTCCTGAAAAGTTGGGACTTATGTCCCATCTTCAACGGAAAAAAGTTGGCACTTATGTCCCGATGGCGTGGGACATAACTCCCAAATCGAAATTGGGACTTATGTCTCACTTAGATGGGACATAAGTCCCAAAAATAAAAGTTGGGACTTATGTCCCGGGGACTTATGTCCCTGCGCCTTTATTATCATTATGACACTAAATCTATATACTTAAAACTAAGAGAGAGAGAGAGACATAATGATTGACTTATGTACTAAATAGCTGACACCTTAACCTGAGAGCTTAACTTATTGAATATATATAACACTATTATTTTCCCAGATTCATCTTCCAACTCGTAGATACTGTTCCCTACAACTCTCCGTATTCTTGCCTAAGTGAATTTTTGGCATAGCTTGGCACTTCTTTTCTTGGATGCGTCACTCAAGATGAAATTTCGTTTGAACACCACATCACCTACTTCATACACAAAATTTTTACTACGAGTGTTATATCTGTGTTCGTACTGACTATGAGCTTTTTCCAGCGCAAGTTGGATATCATTATGAAGGATATTCAATTTACAGCTTTTCGGAAGTACATTTATTTCAGAATTATTCACGGTGCCAAGTTTCCTCAACAATTTAAATTCGGAACCATGCTCAACCATTTTATGACCAAACATAGCTTCGTAAGGGGTAACTTCTATCGCAGAATGAACTGCAGTTCGCAAGGCACAGCTGATGGCAGGCAAACGAGCATCCCAATCCCTCTGGTCGCTACTCAAATATGACCGGATCGCTGCAAGTATGGAGCGATTCACCCTCTCACTAGCGTTAGATAGATAGTTTTATTTCGTTATAAATTACATTTGAATATTGTTATCACACATTATATAAAACAGAGATTTGATAATATCATATTTATCTTTCTTCTGAAACAGTTTTTTTGACAAAGAGAAAAAAAAAGACGATGAGAGTAATGATTTGAGTTTAGAAGGAAAACACGAACAAAAACCTTCAATTAAAGAATATTGCACAGAAGGTGTTGACTTGATAACTCAAGGAATGACATTTTTTTTTTTTTACAAAACAAATGAAATATTTAATAAATAAAAAAATATTAAGCAGGATTGACCAGTAAATACAAAAATGAAGCATGACAATAAATTCACAAAAAATAACAAAACTTATTACAAGGATTAGTTATCCAACAAGTAAATAAATAAGTAATTAGAAAAAATAAATAAAGATAAATACGCAAAATAAATAAATAGATAAATAATAAATAAATAAATAGATATATAAATAAGTAAATAAATAAATAAATAAATAAATTAATAAAGAAATGAAAAAATAAGAAATAAATAAATAGTCTAATAGATAAATACAGTAAATAATTATAGGAATAAAATAATTAACGAATAAATAATTTAACAAATGAGTAAACAAATGAAATAAATAAGCAAACGAATAAATTTACGAAATGAAATCAACAAATTAGAATGTAAATAATTAAGTTAGTATATAATTAATCAGGAATCTAACCTTACTTCGTTTACCAGAGGATTATCGGCAAACGTACAGCGTTCTATAAAGCGTCTATTCAGCTTTTCAATAATTCTATTCGAAATTAATTCGACATTCGCTTTTTGATGCGCATCTAAGGTAGAGTGATGCCAAGGTAAACTTAGCATCATCTTAAGAACTTTGTTTTGTGACACCTGTAATTTTTTTTGGGTGACACATTGCACATTTTCCCCATACTTGGCATCCATAGAGTAGAATAGCCTGGAAAATCACTTTTAGTATTATAATTTTATTATTTTTTGAAAGAGAAGATTTCCGATTTATAAGGGGGTATAATATCCTGATCGCAATAGAGACTTTTTTCAGTGTATTTGAAGTGTGTTCACTAAAGGTTAGTTTTTTGTCTAAAGTGATTCCTAAGTATTTTACAGAGGGCTCTCAGTTAATATAACAACCGTTCACTTCTAACTGACTACTTGGGAGGAAGCAAGATTTTCTTTTTCGAATAAAAAAGATCTCTTGAATTTTTTCATGGTTCAGTTTAATTTTCCATTAAGTGTAATAGGAATTTAATATTTTTATCGCATTTTGTGGATTTCTCTCAATGTGGAGAGCACATTCATGTGATGAAAAATATTGCAGTGTCATCAGCAAATGTTTTGAGAAACTTGAACTAATAAATTGTTTTCCATTGTCTGTCAATGTGTCAATATAGACTCGGGAACTCCAAATACATAAAATATGTCCTCATAAAAGAATTGTATTGCTGATTCAGACGTTGCTTTCCTTAAGCACAAATTTCGTAAGTTGGTCTAAAGCGACAATAATATAGCAGTTACCTTTCTTGGAACGAGGATATGGTCCAAGAAAGTCAAGATAAATATGTTGAAATGGGTAGTCAACTTTAAAGGGCTTTCCCATTTGGTTACGAAGAATTTGATTTGAAGCTTTTGAAGTTTTGAAAATGTCACATTCGCCTATAAAATTCTTAACCTGTAATGCCATATTTGGCCAGAAAAATCTCTGTCGAAAGTCTGCAGTGTTTTTGCAATACCACCATGCGAAGCTTTTGGTGGTCGATGTGCCAGAGAAATCAATCGTTTTGTCAGCACCGATGGAACCCACAACTTCCATACTAAGTCGTCTTCAAGTACATCGCCTGTGCAATGGTTAACCTTCTTATACACAAAATTTTCTGAGACTTGAAGGTCTGGTAGCCAAAGATACAGAACAGAGGCACTGGAAACGATCTCTTGTCTCACCAGAGCTTCTCAAACCAAAGATTTAAATTTTGAATCATAAAAAAAATTTGTCGGGGTTGGTTGTCCACAAGCCATCTGTGAGCCACTTTATGAACAACGCCCATGGTTCGGGTCCGAGGTTGAGCCAACATCATCATTCAACAAAGGATAGAATTGCCGTCTGCCATGATACTAATTTTAATATTTTTAATTTAAATATTTTTTGCTATAATGTTACAGAACTTAAAAACAAATTATTAATGCCAGATTTTCTTAAATTAGTTTTGAGTTATGACTTCTATATATTATTGGAAACATTTGTGGAAGAGGGTAAAGAGTTACAATATCTGAAATATTTTGAAGGTTTTAATCTTCGATGGTTACCAGCTGTTAGAAATAATAGACTTGGTAGAGCTAGCGGTGGCATTCTATGCGGTATAAAAAACAACATTTTAAACAAAAATGTCAGTTTTAAAATAAGTAATTACATAATTGTAGTAGATAGTGTCATTGACGCGAAACATTACTTAATAGTTCCTTTGTACCTCAATTTCAGTAATTGGAAAAGTGAATTTGAAAATCTGCAAAACTTTCTAATAAACCAAAACAATGAAAACATCTTAATAATTGGAGATTTAAACAGTCGGATAGGAGATTTCCAAAACTCTCCTTTTATAAACGTGGATAAGTTTTCATCCAAAATGGGGTCTTTAGATGTGTGTACAAACTTAAATGGAAAATCCCTAATAGATTTGATTGAAGACTTTGGGTTTCTTATCTTAAATGGGACCTCCATAAGTGATAGTGCTGGGAATTTTACGTTTGTTTCGAATCAAGGCTGCTCTGTAATAGATTATTGCTTAGTCAAAGGGGATTGGCTAGACATTGTGAAAGATTTTGAGGTTCTTCCGGCTAATTATTCAACTCATCTCCCCATTTGAGTGTCGTGTGAGTTCAAAAACCAGGAATGCAATATCCGATGTCAAAATGTGAACGAATGCAACAGACTACGTTGGATTAAAAATAAATCGGATGTTTATACAAGAAATTTAAACCAGCATTCAATGAATATCACAAATCAGGTTATAAACACAATTGACGAAGCAACAGATTTGATAATGAGCACTATTAGAGAGTCAGCAGTTACCTATTCAAATAATAGAGGAAACGTTTCTAAATCTAGTTGGTATGACATGGAATGTACGAGAAGTAGAGAAAAATCCTTCAAGTTTCTGAAACTTTTTAGGAAAACGAATAATTTGGCTTTTAAATCCCTATATTTGCAGGCAAATATTTGCAGGCAAATAATGCGTTTAAAAAGCTATGTAGCCATAAAAAAAAGCTTTTCTCAATAAGTCAGCATTAAATCTCGTACACACAGCAGAGATCCTAGATTGTTTTGGGCTAATGTGCATATTTTAAGTGGACGCGATATGTCGGCTGTTATTTGTATTAGCGCCGATCAAATGGCATCGTATTTCGAAAAACTTTTACTGGCGGATCCAAAACAAATATCTATAAGCTTTGCGTTACCGTTCATTCAAATTGAAGAGTAAGATGCTCCATTCTCCATGCTTGAACTGCTTTTTGCATTAAACAAAATGAAAGATAGCAAGGCTCCGGGTTTAGATGGCATCCCAGCTGAGTTTTATAAAAATGCCAGCTCACAACTTCTTGAACATATTTTAGTTTTGTTCAACCGAATTTTTGACAACGAGGATATCCCAAGTTCTTTCCGATCTTCATCCATATCTGCAATTTTTAAGAAGGGTGACCTAACCTTCCTGAAAACTACATGGGAATTTCTGTCCTTAGTTCACTGCGGAAGCTATTCACTCAAATTCTTTACTTAAGACTTATTGGTTGGGCTGAAAGAAATAATAAAATAAGCTGCTTCCAAGCTGGGTTTCGAGCTAGTCTCTCCACAGTGGACCAAATCTTTACCCTCACTAGTGTTGCTCGGCGCTATATAGAGAAGAAAACAAATCTTTATGTATTTTTCGTTGATTTTAAAGCAGCCTTCGATACTATCAACCGAAGCTCATTACTATTTAAACTTTCAGGTATCGGTTTATCAACAAAATTCATAAAAGTTTATGAGCAACTGCTTTCAAATACGACTGCTGTGGTCAAAAATGGCATGCTCTTCTATTTTAAATGTACCTATCTTAATATTTTTTTTTTTGTTTTCTTAGTTTAAAAATAAATCTTTAGCGATATTACACTCAATACAATGATTAAAACTATGGACAAAAAATACAAAACAATATTAACTATCATAGATTAGCTTAACTAAACAAAACTAATAATACTTTCAATTTATATTAGTAATTTTTGATTTACTTAGCAAAAAGCTCGTAATATTTGTTATTTACAAAATAGTAAAATTATTCGACACCAAGTAGTGTGGAACTCTCACTAAAAAATGCTCGTAATCAGAACCAATCTATGAACGGTCGACAATAGACTTTTCTTTCTCAATAATATAATCGCTTTAAGGGAAGCTTAAACTTTTAAAGTTTCCCATGACTTTTAGACCATTAGGACCAGCTCGTGTGGCTCGGTTCTTCTTAATCTCCGAACATTGCCTCTCGTATTTAATACGGACTCCATTCCAGAGTTGATATGACTATGCAGTGGCTGATTGTGTGAAACAGCATGGTTTCTAACAACTTCTGTAACCGTTTCTATTTGTAGGTCACGATGTTAATCGCTATTTCTTATATACAATTGTGCATTTACTATTCCACGAAGGACTTTGTTTTGGAACTTTTGGATGATTTCAGTATTTGTTTTCTTAGCTTTGAATATTCTTGATCATTGAAGAACCGGTTTGAGATATAAGATTTTAGTATTTCGTAGTACTGCCTGGGTAGGTCCCTTTGCAGTTTATACTTTAGCCCCTCATGCCATACCTTGTCTAATGCTTGAGCAACATCTAAAAATATAGCCGAACATACTTGTATTTCTTCTAATGCTTTTTCAACTGCATCCGTTATGCTATGAACTTGATCTGTCGTTTAATGTTTACTTCTAAATCCAAACTGATGATTTGGGATTAGATTTCTTTCCTCTATGACTTTGCTTAGTCTTTGCAGTAGCAATTTTTCAAAGACTTTTGCCTTTATTGGTATAAGCAATATTGGTCTGTAAGACGTCACTTCTGTTGTAGGTGGCTTACCTTGCTTTGGTTTAACAATTACCTCAGCAATTTTCCAATGATGTGGGCATATTGGGTCTTTCGGAATGCATTTATTATGAACTGGAGTTTTATGAAGGCTTTTGATGGCATTTCTTGCATAACCTGAGCAGTTATTAGATCGAACCCAGGTGATGTTTTGACAAGGGAATGCGGATAAAAGAATTGTGATCAACACTATATTTGCTCTGCGAACAATGACGGATTGCACGAATCTCAGTGGTCTACGAGAACTTTCGTGTAAATGTCCCAGTTGATGAATTCGAATGAAAGAGTCAACTGTGGACTTCAGCAGTCAAAAACGCACAAACCCCTGAAGGAGCTACTCCAACATATTTGGTTTAAAGGTCTTTCCGGGTCTTTCAATATTAGGACAGGGTATTGAAGTAGAGATGGTGGTGGATGAGCTCCTGGTGAGCCAACGACAGCACTCACACCCCTGCAGCAGGGTACTAACACTGGCTTTTTCCAGCCCTTAATGTCCGAAGGGATCCAAAAGGACCTGGCCCTCCAGGTTGGGTTTGTGCGTAGGGTTAACTCCCCAACCACGTAAAAAAGCCCAGTTCTGAAACAACCAAAAGCCTCGGATAACTATAATGGTTTCAAAGTTGACGACCCAAGCAAACGAATGACCTCCGGAACGTAAGATCTCTCAATGGACTACGTGCAGCTGGAGAACTAGCGGAGAATTAGTTGACAAAAACAATTTAGTTTTGGGAAAAAGCTCAAACCTCATAAGGAAAAAATTACATGGTTTAAGTAAATTGACAAAAATATTACATACAATACATAATATAATTCAAAGAACTGCCTCAGTTTCCAGTGTAGATTGCCCTTGTTGTTGTAAGCCTTGCCTTCGTCATCCGCTATCCGCTATTCATTATTCTACTGAATCGTGTTTACATTTATGTTTTGGGTTTGTCCTACACTCTTGACGTAAACTAATCCACTAATAGTGATCACATTTGCCAGTATATTAGATTTGAAGAGTGATCGGGCATAATTGAATATTAGCTTGTCGTGTGCTGAAAGACTTTCCGAAACAAAGAAAGCTTGCATCAGTCCCTTGAATTCAATGTTTGATAACATAAGTTGGTTGGTGTTGCATTTGATGAAGGTGTTCAATGATTTAATCAGGGTTCTCCGCTCATACATATTCGCGGTCTTCGCGATAACAACTGGTGCATTTTTGTGTGACTTGTTTTGTTTTTGTTAAGAGTGCACTCGGAAAATATGTATCAATTTGATATTAGGGCATCCACTTAAACTGCAAATTTGGTAAAATATATCTGTTAGTTTATCGTTTTGTATATAAAGAATCCCAGATATAATTACATCTGACAAGTCATTTTTCCGGTCACTTCGAAGCAAGTCCACCGCAGTGGAACGATTTGCAGCGATTAGCTTGTCTAGTTCTTGCGTAAGAAAAGCATTTTTTTCAGACAGGTTGCTAACTTCAGCTTCCAAATATGGCATGCGGTTCTCGAACTTTTGGGTCAACAGGATTTCTCCATTTCTTTGAACTTTTTATAATTTATTTCAATAAGAGATTTTTGGATATCTTGCAAGGTGTAAGCAATATAACTATCAGCTAATCTGGCTCTCATGGTGGCACCTTCATTCGTATTTGGGAAAGACATTGAGGTTATGTTGTAATTGAAAAATTAAAGTTGAGTTCTAAACCCAGAGAAGTGATCACAATTTATATTTAAGTTAATTTAACGACAGAATAAATATTTATTATTGTGTACTGATAATTACAAGCTCCTCGAAGAAACATATTAGCAGTGCCCTAGACACGACGTGAAAATCGTTCTTTGCTATTTTAACGCAAAACTAGGGAAGGAGGACATCTTTGGAAATACAATCGGTAAGCGCATAGCCTCCACGACAAAACCTCCGCAAACGGATTGAGGCTAATGGATTTTGCTGCGGGACTAAATCTTGTTGTAAGTAGTAGACGCTTCCCGCATCTCAAAATTCATAAAGGTACATGAAGATCCCCAGATCAATGAACCGTCAACCAAATTGATCATGTTGCGATCGACACAAGGCACTATTCCAGTGTGTTAGATGTGCGAACTTTCCGAGGGGCCAACTTTGACTCGGACCACTTCCTTGTTGCAGCCAAGGTACGAATGAGGATATCTTGTTCACGACCTGCACGAACTAACGCTGTGAAGAGATATGACGTCGGAAAGCTACAATCGCAAGAGATTGCCAATGCTTTTTCCAATCGAGTGTCCCTTCAATTATCCTTGAAACCCATGCCGTCAGCATTAAGCATTGACGACCAGTGGCAGCAATGCCAAGGAGCCATCAGAACCTCTGCCTCTGAGGTTCTGGGTCTCACACGGCCACCAAAACGAAACAAATGGTTCGATGAAGAATGCAGGCAGGCAAATGCAGCCAAACAAACAGCACGACAAATGCTGATGACAGGAACGAGATTCGGAAGTCTTACCAAAAGGTAAAAAGATTCTGCCTGGGTGACAAACCCCGAACTCAAGCCTGTAAAGACCAGCAGGGAAACATAGTTGTAGAGTCACAGTCACTACTGAGGATCTGGAAAGATCATTTCTGCAGACTGCTTAACGTCGATGAGAACACAAATTCCGCTGTCAGGCAGATTGCCCCATTCAACTTGGAAGATGATCAAGAATGCCGTCCTTCCGACCTAGAGGAAAATAAGATTGCCATATGCAAACTTAAATCTAATAAGACAGCAGGTGCAGATGGCCTTGATGCCGAACTTTTCCAGGCAGCTGGAGATCAGTTGGAAAGGAGCATGCACCAGCTGATCTGCATGATATGGTCGAAAGAAAGCATGCCCGATGAATGGAACCTCAGTATAGTATGCCTGATCCTAAAGAAGGGAGACCCTCACAATTGCGCCAATTACAGAGCGAAAAGCCTCCTTAACGTCGCTTCTAAGATCTTGTCTGATGTAATATGTGAACGTATGAAACCCCATGTCAACAACTTGATAAATCCTTGTCAATGTGGTTTTAGACCAGAGAAGTCCACCGAATTTTCACATTACGGCAGATCTTGGAAAAAACCCGAGAACATAATATCGATATTAAACATCTCCTTATCGATTTAAAGGCCGCGTATGACAGCTTTTACAGAGCCGAGCTGTACAGAGCCATGTCAAGTTTCAGCATACCTGCAAAACTCGTACGACTAGATCTTTAGATTAAGTGATTTTTATTCAATATTTTATAAAAAACAATTAATAATATACAATATCAGATATAGCATGGCATTGCCGTCTGCCAGATTGACAAATAATTATATAAGTTTGGTTACATTTAACCGATTCAAAATTGCAAGTATTAAAGCAAATATAAGTTTAAATTGATCACATAATGAGTAATACAACAAAAAAAAAAAAAAAAAAAACAAAAGGATGATAACACCTGAGTGTCTTAAAACATTTCATTAATAAGCCTTTCACGGTAAGCCAGCGCCACCTTGCAGTAATTGAAGAGCTTTGGGACTTCCATTTCATTTAAGAATGATAACATCTCATCTTCGTTTAAGACATTGCAGCCAAAATAAAATCTTCTTGTTTCTTTCAACACTGGACATCTTCCAAGAAAGTGGAACACGTCTTCTCTTTCTCTCTGATTACACAAATTACATAATACCGGAAGGTCATCTCTATGGGGAACAAAGTTGAGACTTAGAAGTTCTCCACGTAGTCTTACCATCATTGATATTTGATCCACACTGTACTCATCTCGAAAATAGTTTTTAGGGCCCAGGTTGTGACATAATCTATTGTAAATCGATCTATGCACTGAACTAGTAGCTTCTTCTATATATCTTTAGCGATATTTTACATCCACAGTCTCAATTAGTTTGTAGAGAGAGCTTTTCCATTGACTGATGTTTTCTAAGTTCAGATTTAGTTGAATACCACACCACTGCGCCAGCTCCAACCACTCCGCATACCAGCTAGTTCTTCGATCAATGACTTGTAGCGCTGCCTTTCTTGGTAATCTTTCGCTAGACATGTTCAAAACCTTGATTATATAGTCTATGTGCAGCTTAAGTGTGCGAATGAAGAGCGGGGAGAGTCCTGTTTCCAACATCACAATGTAGTTGAGGGTATTCAAAGGAAGACGAAATATTCTTTTTACATAAAACCTCAAAAGTGCTTCGACAGTTTCATATTTCTTGTATCCCCATACTTGAGATCCGTAAAGCATGATCGACTCCGATGTGCTTCAAAAACACGATACTTACTACTATGGGTAATGTATTTGTTAGCGAAACATTTCTTCCATGTAGCACCAATGGCATTCTTGGCCTAGACAAGTTTTTCTTTGAAATGCTTATCCAAACTAAGGTTTTTTGTAAAAAAGACCCCAAGATAACTATAGTCCTTAACAACTTCAATACTTTCCTCGTTAAAGGACCACCTTTCATTTGAGCAGTTTATTTTACCACCATTCTTAAAAATCATTACTTTGGACTTGTTCAGGTTCACTTTTAAACTCCAAGCTTTGCAGTACCTATTTAGTTGATTTATCATAAACTGTAGCGATTCAGGTGAAAAAGCGAACAAGACTATATCGTCAGCGTAGAAAAGCGCCTTGATAACAGTTTCTGCGTACTTTATTCCTCCAGACAGAGAGTCAGAAAGGTCTTCAATATACAGTGCAAACAAGAGAGGGCTTAAAACACAACCCTGACGAACTCCTGATTCGGTTTGAAACCATTCAGACATTTCCTCGCCATTCCATACCGCCGCTTTGGTATCGCCATAAAGATTTTGAAGAACTCTATCAAACTTTTTAGACATTCCTATTGTATAGAGCTTATAAATTAAGGCATGCCTGCCACTCCATCAAACGCTGCCTTAACATCGACAAAAAAACAGTACAGCTTCTTCCCATTTCTCAAAAATGTTTCTGCGATGCTTCTTAGCACAAATATGTGGTCTGTCGTCGAGTATCCTGACCTAAATCCAGCTTGGGTTTCCTTAATTAGACTATTTTGGTTAATCCAGTTGCTTAGTCTTCTTTGCAGAACAGCGGTAAATATTTTGTAAGTTGAGTTAAGGAAACTTATCCCACGATAATTTTCCGGGTTCCTCGTGTTTCCTTTTTTAAAGATTGGGAAGATTAGAGCTTCCTTAAAATCCTGCGGTATACTGCCTGTATCCATAACTTCATTAAAATGCACATTAAGTTTACTTATTAACTCCGTTGTTCCATATTTGTAGAACTCTACAGGAATTCCATCAGATCCTGCAGCCTTTCCATCCTTTAAGCTCTTCAAAGCATAAATAATTTCTTCACTAGTTATATGATCATCCAGCAATTGATTATCCGTGTTCGGTGCAGCATAGGCAATAGCGATATTGTTAGAAGGCGGATTCAATAACTCCTTAAAATGCAGAAACAGGATATCCGGGGTTAAATCTTGATTTATTGTAAATTTGTTTCCATTAAAAGTTCTAACTTTATTCCAAAACTTGGTTGGATTACTAGCAAGTGCTAGTTCTCTAGCCTCCGATTCAAAGTACTTTTCTTTTTTGCTCTAACATAATAGTTTAAGCTCTTTATTTGCATCCAAATACTGGTTTTTGCTGAATTGGTCATTACCAATGCGGAATGCTCTCAGCCATCCAAATGATTTATTTCGGGCATTTTGCAATCCTCATCAAACCAGGGGGCAGTTTGTCTCGGTTTATTTCGATTGTGACTACTGCCGACAGGGTAGGATGATCTAATGCAGGTTGTGACATCTGCAAAATTAGAGGGACAAAACTCGTACGATTATGCAGGATGACTTTGGAGAATTCACGCTGCTCCGTCAAGGTCGGTGGAGAACTCACCGAGACCTTTGATGTCGAAAAAGGCTTAAGGCAAGGCGACAAACTGTCATGCAATTTCTTCAACATCATACTTGAAAAGATTGTAAGAAACTCAAACGTCAACATCAGAGGAATAATCTTTCAAAAGTCTGTACAATTACGCACCTACGTAGAAGATATTGACGTTATGGGAAGAAAAAAGCGTGATGTCATAGATGCTTTTGCAAATATTGACACAGAAGCCGCAAAAATGGGTTTGATGTATAATGAGGGCAAAACGAAATACATACATGCTTTCATCAAACAGGGACACAGAACATCGAAAAACTGACTAAACGTCTCAATAGACCACAGACATAACTCCGAAATAATACAGGACTTCGTCTGCCTAGGATCCGCTGTAGACACGGACAACAACATCAATGCAGAGATCAAACGCAGAATTACTTTTGCCAACCATTGCTTCTTTGGGTTAAGAAAGCAATTGAGAAACAAAAGCCTCTCCAGAAAAACCAAGGTAACCTTGTATAAGACCTTGATCATCCCAGTCCTGCTTTACGGCGCGGAGGCATGCACCTTATCGAAAGCGGATGAGGAAACTCTTGGTCGTTTCGAAAGAAAAATTCTCCGAATGATGTTTGGTCCCGTATGCGAAGACAATGTGTGGAGAAGAAGGTACAACAACGAGCTGTATGAGCTGTACCGCGACATAGCCAAAAGAGTTCGCATCGCGAGGCTACGATGGTTGGGTCATGTACAGCGGATGGACCCAAACGCTCCGGCTCGACTGGTTTTTGAAAGCACATTGCAGGGAAATTGCGGAAGGGGAAAACCTCGTCTAAGGTGGCGCTATCAAGTGGATGAAGACCTCAACCGACGTGGAGTGCGAAACTGGAGAGAGCTCGTCCGAAATCGAAGTCGTTATAGAAGGATGTTGGTTGAGGCCCAGGTTCACCCCGAACTGTAATGCCCACCTAAGTAAGAAGAAAGTAAGATCATATCAAAAAAGTGAAATGTTGAATACTTTGTTTTGTAACTTTCATAAACCACTTTTAGACAATTACCGACCTGAACTCGGGAAGATGTAAATAATTAACTGCAAATGAATAATGCTAAGATAATCGGAATTTCGGCTAAAAGTTAATAATACTCGTAATTAATTATAAAAATAATTAGAAAATTTAGAGCGGTTTTTTTTTTTAACTTTTTACTGTATGCTATTTAAGACACATTTCCGAAAATTTCATGAAAATCCATGGGCTGGTCCTGGGTTCGTAGGTATAAGGCTTGCGGCACTCCATTATGAATTACATTAAAAAAAAACTGAAATATTTCTCAATTATAAAAAGTAAACGAAGAAATTTTTTATTTTTATTTAACCCTAGAAGCTAGAACGCAACTGGCCACCTTTGCAAACCTCTGTAAGTCAAAATAAGAAAAAAATATTTCGTTTGGTGTTTTTGAAGCTCTGTTTAAATTTATTTAAGAAATAAAAAATAAAACAATAAAACCAAGACGTCGAATTTTGCATTTTTGACACGACTTTTGCATTTTGGGACCATAATGCGGTGGCGCACTCTGCAACCCCTGCCCTCGCCTTTGCTTTTCACTCATGAATTATTAAAAACGCTTATAGCGAAAATACCACTTAAACCACATTTTAAGATAAATAATATTTCAAAAAACACTTTATTTTGAGATGCATTGCCTTTGCAGCGAGACTCTGTTTTTTTTTGTGTCTGTAAATATAATAGAATCGAACTGGAAAAAAGGCATGGTTATTAAAAACAATTGGCTGAGACCTCCAATTCAACGCAACTAGCATAACAATTCTCAAAAACATTTTTTTTAGTTTAGGTTCATATCAATTTTCGAAAGAATAAAGAAAGAACTTACTTCAATATATCATTGAGATCCAAGATACGTTTAATTTTTTTTGTAAACACATGCGATATCTGGTTGAGTAAAACTTGCATATTCTCGTCTAGGCTATAATAACAAGACATGGTCCAAATGTGATTTAGTCCAACCATGAGGTCAGACAGAAGCTGGGTCATATATTTAAAGTTGTTGCAGGAACGAGTTTTCTAAAAGTGGAAACATATATCAATAATTTATTTAAGAATGTTTCATCCTAACCTTACTTCAATGTAATATGTAATGGTTGAAAGATAGTCAGAGTTTTCTTTTGCCAGTTTGAAGTTCAATTCAAGATTCTCAATAAATGCTCTCCAAGTGTTCGTGACAGGGGAGAGTCTAGCTTCAAGATTGTCTATAAATGAAAAAAGCATATTGTAAATGACATTTAGTACCATACTTTTAAACATGAACCTAAAACAGATTGAACAAAGTCTGTTTTTAGCTCTTCCAAAATAGAATACAGCTGCATTTCCCGAAGAATCCAAAGTCGATTTTCAGCTATTGGCGTAAATTCATCCATTTGCTAAAAATGTATATATTTTTATATTATCTTGTTAGTATCTCTGTTACTACCTTCTCCTGAAGTTCTTTGAGCTGCTTTTTAATGTGAAACATCCAGCCATTAAGAACATCTTCAAGCTCCTTCTGACTTAAGGAGTTAACAGCAACATTTTTCGTATCGATAAAGATTTTCTTCTTTGATTCCTCGAATTCTATATGCTCTTGGCCTGATACATTATATGCAGTCGGAAGATTAAATGCCCAAACTATATGACTAGCGGTCCAATCAACTTCGCAGCAAAGATCATTTACCCATTTCTGGAGATTGGATTTGAACAGAGATTTTTTCATAAAAGCACTCTCCTTTTCCTTTCGAAATTTCAAGCCTTTTTCGTGTGTTGCAGCAAGAAGGTTGTCCCAACGTAGAGATAGCGAGAAGTTTTCAGCTGCTTGTAACATGTGTAAAAATGAAAATAATTAGCTCATATCTACACTGAAAAATTGGTGTTCACAATTTTAGTTTCAACAAAAATAAAAAGCGGCTACTATCTGATGTTCATATCACATGTGCAACATATTTTTGAGCGTTGCTTGCAGCTGTCTCCTTTAAAGTATTGAAATTTCAATCTTAAATCTTAATAAGTACAGTAGGTTCATAATACACTGTAAAAACTAAGTTTCAGTGAAATAGAATAAAAACTGATTCAAACTAATAATCAAACTACAAGAAAATATTTATGCACTTGGGTCAACATTCACAATACAAATACTTTCATTCTTATTATTATAAACTCGCTGTGCTCGCGACTTCGTCCGCGTGGAATAGTGACTTTCAGCAGCATTTTTAACGTTATAGGAAATAAAACATCTAGCCTTAAAAATGGCGATACATATTTCCAAAAAAAAACATTCAACCCCTATTTCAACACCTTGTAGCCCTGTTAAAAATACTTTTGAGACCGTAGTTTTCGAATTCCCATTTCCGTTCCCGTGGGAATATAAGGATAGATATATGAATAGTCTTTATCCTTCCGCATGTTCTAGACCATCTCTGTAGCTAATTTAATAAAATCTGTTTAGCAGTTTGAACGAGAGACATACAAAAAACATACCGACATAGCTACATTCGCATTTTCAATATCAGTAAAGACTCCCGTTCCCGTAGGAATATGTGGATGAATTAAAATTAATGTTACTCAGGGATAGTGTAGTAGTCTAACGGTGGAAATTTTTTTGAAATTGGTGTTGTAGTTTCTAAGTTCCCGTATACGTTCCCGTTCCCGTGAGAATATAGGGATAAAATATATAGCCTATGTCCTTCCTCAGGTTCTAGACTCTCTCTCTGTACAAAATTTCATATCAATCAGTTTAGTATTTTGGGCGGGAGACGGTAACATAGAAAGTCAGACAGACAGAGTTACTTTCACATTTATAATATTGTTGCACCTTTTCCTTCCACAGATAATAATCTTTGTTCTATGTATCAAAGAAGTTACTTTATAGTTTAATAATTTAGGATGACGTATATATACTTAAAGACCGCGAACTATTAAAACAAAAGGAATATCCGATTCCAAACAAATTAAATAAAAAAAAAAAAGAACAAATTGTACGACCGATGTGCACGCGGGGAGAAATTTCGATAGAATGACGTTTGATAGAAAAAAGGTATGTTTGTTGTCAGGAAAGGAAAAGCGCGTCCAGCAACAATTTATGCTGATACCACGGCCGCTCAGCTGGGTGTGTGTTCGATGGAAAAGTTTTGATTAGTTATTTGAGGTAGGTAAATAATGTTTTCTTTGATCGATTAGGTGGGTGGGTATTTGATATTAAAATTTTCGTTAGTCCGAGGGTCAACGAAAATTAGTGGGCGCCAGAAAATCTTTTTATTGAAAGGAATTTCCAAACCTTTGCTGAAAAGTAAAGAAAAGGAAAATACGACCCAGAATAGGAACGAATTTGAGTGGAAAACAAAAAATAGTTTTAGATATATGTAATATAGAATTTTTAATGTTCGAGTAATGGGGCTGGGAAAACCTTAAAATTCAGGATTAAAACCCAAATCTTTTCGGAATAATAAAGTTACAATAGTTTTTTTAAAAGATTGAGAAAAGCAAAAGAAAGAAAGTAAGCAGTAGTTTTGCCAAAGATAAAAGAAGCAAGAAAAGCCCGTTATCGTACTGTCTTGAAAATTTCGTATGGCAAAGAAAAAGGTCGCGAGTCCCTCAATATACGGGAAATTAGCCGCACAAAAGACAACCAGATATTTTTGCACAATTACAGCAAAATTTCATAAACTTCAAATCAGTCAAAAACGCTTTTTCTTCCAAAACCTCTTTGTCTAATAGCCAACAATGAAGTGAGTTCCCCAACTCTCTTGTCAAGCTGTCTCATGTTCGTTTATTTGTCTTGGCCGTTCATTCAGCCACAGTGGGTTCCATTACGGATATTTAGCACCAATCAGCGTTTTGCGTGAGAGGACTACCGTTTTATTTGGAATACCCTACTGTCTCTCAATATTCCACTTAGCCACCAGATTTCCACGATCTTGGGAAATTATGGTCGGCTTACAGCTGACGGAAGAGTTCAGTGCCTTTTTTGTAGCGAAAGCGATAAATCGAAGACATGTACCATTCTGTGCAACTAAAAGGTAAGTTACATCGGTGGTAAGAAAAGTTATGTGCAGAACGGGTCCGCAGACAATTTTTCTAGTAACGACGTAGCAAAATGTTTCGAAGAGAAGGAGGAAAAATTGGTAACGCGTATTTTTACAGTTTAGGTCTGGTGGACTTTTTTTCAGATTTTTAACAGGGGAAGACTGACAAATAACGTGGTTTTCCTGCAACAAAATTTAAGTGGCGATTAGTAAAAGTTAAAATTAAAGTTAAAAGTTGGGCACTCGGCCATTGAAAAGTATGTTCGTTGGGTGCTTTGCCATTGATGAGTTGGTGTTGATCAACTTGTGTATCAGTGTTTTTGTATGTGGATGATGACTGATTTGTGTGTATGTGTGGTGGGTGATTTGTGTGTTGATCAACTTGTGTATCAGTGTTGTTGTATGTGGGTGATGACTGATTTGTGTATATATGTGTGATGGATGATTTGTGTATTAGTGCAAGTGTGTGTATGTTTGTGATTAGTGTTTCTTCGTGTGGTTTGTGTATGTGATGTAATATGGTATGGTTAGTGTTGGTTTATGTTTTTGATCATCTAGACAGACTCCTTCTGTCATTACCCAATATTCACACACAGAGTTGCGTGCGAGTGTCCAGCCAACCTGCTGGCTCGACACGATTGATGGCAATCCAGGTGGAAAGATGGGATAGGTATTAGGAATCAGGAAGTGATTAGGAAGTGTAAAGATTTTTGTAGAACCGTCCGTCCGTTCTACTCGCAAATGGTTGGTTGCTTTTGCAGGGTTCTCTGTGAGTACGCCACTGGTTGATGAGACCATGGCTGCCCTCAACTCACCCAGAACCATGCAGCTGCGACCAAGATTAAGAGAATAAGGGTTTTTGAACAACCTATCGTAAGATGGTTTTGTTGTGGTAAATTTTACCGCAACAAATCCCACCCTTACCTCCCAGGAAATGTGTTTACTTTTCCTAAGAAACGTAAACCATTTCCTAAAGTACTACATCACACACAGGAAAAAGAGGAAACAGATGGATGGGTAAACAACACAAGTAAAAGTTCCATCAAGACAAAGTAAAACCGAGTTTAAGAAAATTAGAAAAGAAGAGAAGTAAAACTGAAGAAAATGTAAAAGTAAAAATGTAAAGACTAATAAATAAAAAAAAAAATAAACATGAGTTTTAAGCATAAAAAGGAGAATGAAAGTTTATATTTAAGAAAAGAAAAAACAAAGAAAGATTAAAGGGAAAGAGGTAGCGGTCGGGTGTGAATCAAATTGACAAGTAAAAAAAATTACAAAAAAAAATTACTTTAATTCAAAATTAGGGGCTTCTACTCTCATTGGCCTCATCAACAAACGGCTTGAGGTCTTTAACATGCCACGTTCCGCGATCTTTCCCTTTATCATCTTTCAGTACGTATGTCCAAGGTGACAAACGTTTACTGATTCGAAAAGGCCCAAAGAACTTTGGTGCCAATTTCGCAACATAGTAGTTCGCAGCGTCGGAGAGTACAAAGTTTCTACGCCACACGAGATCGCCAAGTTGATACTGCGTGTCTCTCCGGCGTAGATTGTAAATCTGGGCCGACTTCTTAGTCGCTGCCCCTAGCTTCTTAGCTATGTCATCTCTGAGCTTCTTGAACGAAGCTCCTATTTCCTCTTGGGATTGGTGACTCTCTTCACCATTGATCTTCGACTCGAAATCACGACCACTAGTGGCCATGTTTCTTCCAAAATTCGCAAAATATGGAGAAAACCCTAACACCTCATGTAGTGAAGTCCGGATCGCACAGGCCACCTTTGCCAGCTGCGAATCCCAACTCCGATGATTTTCAGAGACATAAGCTCTCAACGTTGTCTTGATTATCTGGTTGATTCGTTCCGCAGGGTTAGCTTGGGGATGGTAATGTGCAGTTTACCTCAGATTCGACGCGTAATCTGCACACAGGGATTGCAGTTCTTTACTGCGAAATTGGGGGCCGTTATCACACACAATCCATTTCGGAACAACAAACAAAAGAAACACATTCTCTTCAAGCTCCTTACATACCGACCTAGCAGTTGCAGGCCGAAGCGAAAACAACAAAGGGAATTTAGTGAAATAGTCGACCACAGTCAGAACGTGGATAAAACCCCTCGATGATTTTGGAAGCGGACCCACCAAGTCCACGCAGATCATTTCCCATGGTTTGGAGGTACCTTCCCTTTCCGTCATCAAACCAGCTGGTTTCTCATTCATCGGCTTCACCTGATGGCAAGTCCTACAATTCCTAACATATTTAGTTATATCTCCTCTCATTTTCGGCCAATAATATTTTTCAACTACCCTAGCAAAAGTTTTTCGTATGCCCATGTGTCCTGCTAATGGACCATCATGACATTTTTCTAAAATCCCTAACCTATCTTTTTTTCCTATCACTAATTTCCACTCGTTTCCACTTTCATTGACCAAAACATGACTCGCTCTTATATGTTTAAAAAGCCTACCATTCTCAACTCTCCACGATGGATATAACAATGGATCCTTCTCAACAGCCAATTTCATTATGACTATCCAAGGGTCAGAATCCGCTTCTGAGATACCAGCTAACTCCGGCACTCCTCGCGACAACATGTCAGGAACTACATGCTCTTTTTCCTTTCGGTGGATAATCTTGAAATCGAATTGTTGTAGCCGAATGGCCAAACGCGCTAATCTCCCTTGAGGATCCTTGAGATTACTCAACCACACTAAGGAATAGTGATCAGTTATAACCGTAAATTGGACACCTTCCAAATACGGCCTCAACTTCTCAATGGCCCACATGACTGCCAAACACTCTGTTTAAGTCAAAAACTACCCTATCCTGCTTTCCTCACTTTGTACACACCTTAATTATTAAATTGCATGAAGCCACAGGGGGTGTCTTGAATACCTATGTAACCCTTCATTAATTTCCCCCATTTTGGCCTTCCTGTGGACTTCCTACTTTTATACTTCCTTCTTCTTGTACTAACACTCGTCGAGGTAAGATCATTTTGCTCTCAATAAATCATTTGTGAACCTTTTATACTAAAAGTTCTTGTTTTATTTTAACTCTCTTTTTACACAATCCGGGATCAATACCGCATCCCAACATTTGGTCCAATTCGAGTCAGATAATAAAAATCTCCGATTTTGTACAGTATTCCTACTAGTTTTACTGCTCGAGAAGAAAACAAGGAATTTCGTTCCCGATCTTCAACCTACTCTGCCCGCATGAGTGTTCATTCCACGTGGAAGCATCAATCATCAAAATCCAATTAAAAATCTACTTCATTCAATTATTGCTATCAGTGATCTTCAGCATTCACCATTCTCATCAGATCAGCATTTTATCGATCAGAATTCACGCAGCAAAAGCCATTTACAATAAATCATCCAATTCTTATATTCAACACACAGCTATCGATCAAATAATCCACTCTGAATCATTGATTATTATTTCGATTCGCTCTTTCAAGGAACATTCACCTTAGCTAATCATCAAAAAACTTTAATCGTCGATTAACGCATATCCACTACATAGCCTTCCAAGGAAAATATTCATATCTACATCGATCATCATCGATCAAATCAAAATTCAACCAACTTGCCAGAAAAGTCTCATCGAAGAAGAGGTCATAGCTCGCAGTACCCGCGTACCCATCAGTGCGATATTCATCACACCACAGCACAATAGAGCACACCAAGAAAACCAGTTCTCGTCAACTCTAACAACTCACCACCAACAGGTACGTGTGCTGTAGTTTATTAAAGTGCAATTTATGATTATTCTTTTTTGAAAAGCTAAGTATTCTTATTGTAATTAATAAATAATTTTGAATATAATACCTAATCGGGAAAGATAGTCATATCAATCTGTTCTACTTTGAATACCATCCACATAGTGTTAAAACTAGCATTCAATACTTTGAATATTCTTTAATAATACATATTAAACTAAAGAGTGAGAATGGAGAAATTCATATTTTGTGCTGACAATTTGGTAGAGTATTTCGCGGATCTTAAAGAAATTAATACAAAATCTTTATCGCTTTTTTCGTTGGAAGCAAGGAAAGTGGAGCTCCAAAGCTTATGGGTAGATGTTAAAAATGAATATGCGAGTTGCGTTCGTGACACGACTGATCCTCTTTCTCAAGAAAACTTAGCCGCAATTTAATCAAAATATAAACTTTCAACAGAAACATATATTGCTTGTTTAGAATTCATTCTCAGTGCAACTCAGAAATTGAAACCTCATTCTAGTAGTAGTAGTGATGAGTCTTCACAATCGGCCAATCAATCCGAAAATATAGCTCTCAGTGTATCCGAAGTTTTGCTTCAGGTTAGATCTCTTGCGAAAGCAACTGAGAAGTATTCAAACAATTCCTTTACTCTTCCTGCTTGTGATTCTGAGATTTTCTCTGGAGACTATCTTTCTTGGCCATCTTTCCGGGTGTGCGCTGATTCCCTTTTCCTTTTGAGAAAAACACACTCTGTACATTTATTTCTGTACTTTATTCTTTTATGTCTATCCAAAAATTTAACTTTACAAATTCTATTTGCACTGTGGCAATGAAAATGGCGGGTGGTTTGCTCTATGTAGTGTCGTGGTTGGTGGTTGGCAATAGAATGAATTAAAATTACTAGAGAGAAAAATGGCTGCCTTTTTCATTTGGAACTGGAGGAAACGAAACAAGAAAGTAATAGATTACTTACTATTACGAAGGTAGTGGAGTTTCGTTTCCTCCAGCCAGTAATGGGCTATTTACATTACATTAAAAATGGGCTGTGTACACTTAAACATTATCGCCCGCCTTGCACTATCGGTGCAATCAAAGAGCTACGGAAAAAGCAGACCACTCCACCACCATTGATTATTGATATCTATTTTTTTTTTTTTTACATTTGACTTGTTGATATTATAAATGCATATTATTCAATACTTGTACAGGATACATTAGGAATCATTTTTTGCAATTATTAGAGATACTTAAAATAAACCATTTGTAAATTCGTAAGAGTACTCGAAATAATTTATTTCACTTGGTTTTACTTTGCCTATGAGTGCATATACCATAGTAGAGGGTGGATATTTTAATTTAGAAAGAAAATTTTGTTTATTTTGTTTGTTCTACTGGTTGATAACAAATGATATGTTAGTTTTGTGTTTTGATATACATGATTAAACCTGTGAATGTCTTTGGTTATACTGCAATAAGTTATTGAGGTAGGAGGATGCAAAGTTTGGCAATTGATCGAGTTATGATTCCCTTTTCTGTTTTCACGTCGGCGACTCTAACTTTATTATCCTTACCAGGATGCACGTTGATGACTCTCCCGAGACGCCACTCATTGGGTGACAAATTTTCGTTCCGAATTATGACTATGTCATTTATCTGAATATTTCTTTGGGAGTGTTTCCACTTATATCTTTTGTGCAATTCCTTTAAATATTCCTCTTTCCATCTGGACGCAATCTTATGATGAAGAATTTGCAACTTTCTCCAAGGATTCATTATACTCAGTGACTGATCTTCGCATGATGGTTCGGGTAAGCCAATCAACAAACCACCTGTCAAAAAATGACCAGGTGTTAAAGGAACCAAGTCTGATACATTTTCAGTCATGGGTGATAAAGGACGTGAATTAAGACTACATTCTATTCGCGTGAGCAAAGTTGTAAACTCTTCAAATGTAAATTTTTCGTTACCGGCCATCTTCCTAAAATGTTTTTTGAAGCTTTTTACCCCCGCTTCCCATAGCCCTCCCATGTGTGGTGATCCCGGAGGAATGAAATTCCATTTTATTTGGGAAAAGTTGTGGACAGCTGCGGTCTGACAATGCAACGTTGATTTTTGAAACTCTCATAACAGAACCTTCGACGCCCCGACAAAGTTAGTACCATGATCGGAAAAAACTTGTTCTGGAGTTCCTCTTCGGGACACAAATCTTGTAAATGAAGCTAGAAACGCCTGAGTGGTGAGGTCGCTCACCAGCTCCAAATGGATAGCTCGGGTCGCAAAACATACAAAGATGCAAACGTACCCTTTATCAAGACGACATTTTCTTCCGTAATAAGTCTTAATGAAAAAGGGACCCGCGAAATCGATTCCTACATTTGCAAATGGGCATCCTAGCACAGTTCTTTCACGCGGTAACGCACCCATTAATTGCGTATGTACCTTTTGCTTGTATCGACGGCAAGTGGTGCATTGAAAAATGCATTTTTTGATAATTTTCTTAATTTGCGGTGTCCAATACTCAGATCTGACCAATCGCATTATGATTTGGATCTCACCATGAATGGAGAGTTCGTGAACGTATGCCACGTAGCGTTGCAAAAAAAGGCAATTAGATGGTAGCAATATGGGAAACCTTTCGCTGAAGGATAAAGTGGATAAGACCAGTCTACCATTTGAACGGATAATGCCTTTTTCATCCACCAGTGGATTAAATTTTCCTAGCCAACCTTTTGCCGCTACGGGCTTACCTTCTATCAACTCTGAATATTCTTTCGCAAAATATTTTTTCTGACTAAGAATGATAAATTTTTGCTTAGCGTTTACTATTTCGGCATGAGATAGTTCCGATGTTGAGTGTTTAACATATCCATTTCTACTAAAAGAGTAGATAAACCGAAGCATGTATGCCATCACACATACGAGTTTATGCCACTTCGAAAACTTGCTGAGATCTTCTTCAAAATCTGACACGACTTGTACAGTTAAGACTGTTGCCCTTTTCCTTTCTAACAGTGTCTCGTCCACTACCTTTTGCTTAGCCGTCGGCCACTCTGCCTCAGGTTGCATTAGCCATTGCGGACCCTTCCACCATAACGAACTTCTCTCCAGATCCATGGGATAAACCCCCCGCGTTGCTAGGTCAGCCGGATTTTCCGCTGAAACGACAGACCAATCCGTAACGGAGGTAACATTTAAGATTTGGGCTGTTCTATTGGCCACAAATGTTTCCCAGGTACTCGGATGCTTTTGCAACCACGCCAGGACTATAGTGGAGTCGGTCCATAACTTGACCGATGACATATTCTTTATGGGGAGAGAGTTCGACACATGGTGCAACATTTTTGAGAGCAAAACGGCTCCCTGCAATTCTAACCTTGGTAGCGATATAGTGTTCACTGGAGCAACTTTTGATTTGGCCCATAACAGATGGGCAGTGATTTGGTTTGGTTGGACAGGGGCCAACCACCCTACCGGGTCATACAATTTGGCGATTACCGATAGCACTGAGCGTTTTGTGATAGGATTTGACTGACCCGTTGGATTAACCGAAAATGAGAATGTGTCTGAAGTAGCCTTCCATTGTATTCCCGGAGTTTTGACCGAGCTTTTGTCATCAAAATACAGAAAATCTTCATTGAGAAGTGACTCACGAGGTAAATGTCTTAACAACTCCTTTGAGTTTGCTGTCCATTTTCTCAAATGAAACCCCGCGGATTGCATAACCGATACCAACTCTGATTGAGCCGAAAGCGCGTCTGCAACTGTATGAGCCCCGGATAGCAAGTCATCCACAAATAGCTCTCGCATTAAAATATTGGCGGCCTGAGGATGTGAAAGCCTTACCTCTTGGGCCAATTTATGCAACGAACGTATCGCTAAATATGGGGAACACGAAACTCCAAACGTGAGAGTTACCATTTCAAAGGCAGTTAGAGAATCTCCCGGGTGCGACCGAAACCATAGTCTCTGAAACGGTGTTTGATCGGGGTGTATCTTGATTTGCCGATACATTTTCTCAACATCACTGTTGAACACGTACCGATAAAGCCGCCAGTTTAATATCAAGAGCGTGATATCGGTCTGTAAAGCCGGACCCGGATGTAACACTCTTCCCGTTTGAAGAGGCACACGATGCATTAAACACCACACGCACCTTCGTCGTTGCACTGTCTGGCTTTAAAACCGCATGATGCGGCATGAAATACGACAAAACTTTATTTGGACACGTTTCAGGTTCCTCTGGTTGATCAACCGGCTTCATGTGCCCGAGGTCAATGTATTCTGAAAACACTGCATCGTACTCCCTTTTAGCTCTAGGATTCCCCAAAAGTCGTTTTTCATTGCGTACAAATTGACGTTGTGCATTTTCGCGTGAAGCGCCTAACCCGGGATTCTGAAGAAACTCTTCTTTAAAAGGCAAGCGCACTACATACCGACCGGTGTTGTCTCGATATGTTGATTCTTCAAACAACCTCTCACATTGTTGATCAGCTGTTGTTAACTTTGTGGTTTTTGGAAGCTCTTCTAGCTGCCAAAACTTCTGAATCTCACTATCCAATGTAACCTCATTAAAAAAAGATAAAAACGTCGAAAAACTTGACGTAGCCCTAGAGAATGACTTTTCTACCGGTCCCAGCAATACCCATCCAAATACAGTATTTTGTGCCATAACTTGTTGAAACACATGTGTTTTTAATCCCTCACGTATAATACTTGGATACAAATCGGCACCAATCAACAAATCAATCTTTGAACTACGATTGAAAAACGGATCGGCTAAAGGGAACTCAAAGCGTTTTTGTACGTCACCGACCTCTATGGATATTGACGGCAAATTATCCGCCACTTTTTTTAACACCAACGCTTCAGCTAATAACGCAAATGTTTTATCAAACTTTGAACTAAGAGTGAATGAACATATCCGGGACGCAGTCGCTATAAGCGACGAATTAACTCCGGCAACCGAAGCTCTCACTGATCTTGTGGGCAGCTTCAACTTGCTTTGTACCTCTTCCGATATAAAGGATACTTCCGAACCCAGATCGATAAGCGCCCGCCATTCAAACTCCGTTCTATTGAATCGTATTCTAACTATCGCTGTCGCCAGAAGGGCCGTGCATCGAGTCGATGTAAAATAAGACTTAGTTGAGACGCTAGGATTTTCAGATGGAACTGTAAAGGAACTACTGGGATCAAATGCTTTGGCCTGACTTCGACTGCAACTTGCATCGGTAATGGGAGTGAGACCCGAATTAACACTTGTTATTGATCGTGGAGTGGACTGTATATTTTGAAAATTGCTCCTAGAACCTGTTTGTATTGTAGGTTCCCAATGTAGGAGCGCATGATGCTTTCCTTTACAATGGAAGCATGTATTGTTGCTTTGGCACCCTGTTGCCATATGCGTGTATGCAAGACAGTTGTAGTAGTGTTTAAATTTCCTTACTATGTTTCGCCTTTTCGAAACATTCATTTTTAAAAACTGTGGGCATAATCGTAGCGTATGATTCCCTTGACACACCTTACATTGCGAACCTATCTGCGACCCTAATTGCGAATCGATTTGCGAATGGTGCGTGCGTACACGCGGTGTACTTCTTGAAGATGGTTTGGTTGACGTTCGCATCACTTTCCCTCCCTGCTGCATGTCAGCCACATTTTCTAATACTCGATACCTATTTGTTATGAAATTATTCAGGCTTTCCCACGTCTGAATTTCAGTTGGCATCGCTAACGATTGCTCCCATAGAGATTAAGTTTGTGCTGGAAGACGCGAGGCACATAAGTATGTAACGAACGCATCCCACTTTTCGACTTCGATGCCGTATGATTTTATGGCTATAAGCGCGTCGTTAATATTGCTTTGCAGCTCTTTTAAGGCATCAGCAGTTTCAGCTGCTATATGTGGTTGCCCGAACAAAATATTAAGATGGCTGTTCACTAATACGCGTTTATTTTCATAATGATTCTTAAGAGCAGCCCATGCTACTTCAAAATTGTCATTGGTCAACTCAAATTTCGAAACGATATTTTGGGCATCACTTTTAGTTCGATTACGCAGATGAAAAAGCTTTTGTACCGAACTAAGCTTTACATGTCAAATATAAAGTGCCGTGAACATATCCCTAAATGTTGGCCACTTCACGTAATCCCCACAGAAAATCTCGGTTTCACATGGCGGCACACGTGTATTATGCCAAAACTCATCATCGTTGTCTTTACTCCCCGTTTGTACTTCATCGTTCCGAACCTTTGACCCATCCCCATATGCGCGCGTAACCTCAACGATGCCGCTTAAAAATTCTATATAAGTAGTTGTTGCCTGCTTATATTTTGCCTTTACCTCAATGAGTGACGCCTTGAGATCACCATCTTTAACCGCCGCGCGTATAAATTCCTGATATACTTCCTTTACGCTTAACCATAATTCTTGAAGCTCTGCACGGTATGCTTCGATAACTGAACTCGACAATTCTTTTCGTTTTTCTTTAAATAGCTCATGAAATTCAGTCATCGAATCGCATGCCAAAATTACATCCTCCAAACTCATTTTAGTCGACAAAGTTCGTTTCTATCACTCCAAATTTATGCACCACAAAAGACAAAACTATCTACCACCGTTATCACGTATGACTTTATATCGTTCGAATAGCGTACCAATTTTACCGCTAGTATATCCTATGATATAACCCGATTAGTGTACCAATTTTACCACTAATATATCATATGATATAACCCGAATAGCGTACCAATTTTACCGCTAGTATATCCTATGATATTACCCGATTGGTGTACCAATTTTACCACTAATACATCATTATGATATAACCCGAATAGCGTACCAATTTTACCGCTAGTATATCCTATGATATAACCCGACCAAATACCTCTTACACCACTACCCTAGTAATGCACTCGTAATTTAAAAAATATTTATAAATATGTACTCATGTTTTTTTACAAAAAATCATATTTTACAGTACCTTTACATTTCCAAGATTTATTTATGCTGATTGAAGATGCTGCTTGATGAGGTTGCTGCTTGACGGTGTGGATGTCTTGACGATGGCTGAATGATGATGTTGATTGATGATGCTGTTTGAAAAGGATGCTGATTGACGGTGTAAATGTCTTGACGATGGCTGAATGATGATGGCCACAATATGGCGACACAACTTGACCCAAATTTTGTTCGCTTATGGCGCAACGACTAAGCGCCATGACGAAGGCAATGGCCAATCGACGAACGACGATGCTTCTCCAGCAGCGACGATGACGATGTTTTATCAAACGTGGCTTTGGTCACAATATAGCGACACAACTTGACCAAATTTTTGTTGGCTTATGGCGAAAAGACTAACACCACGACGAAAGCAATGGCCAATCTACGAACGACGATGCTGCTCCAGCAGCGATGACGATGTTTTATCAAACGTGGCTTCTTGTTTGCCACCGAGTTTTGATTCACACGATAGGGCTATTCTAATATACATTGTGTCTATATATGTATCTAATATCTATTGTCCAACCCGACAACACCTCAATTATAATAGTAAATTAATTTTAACGCGGTTTGAAGGACCAAATGTGCGCTGATTCCCTTTTCCTTTTGAGAAAAACACACTCTGTACATTTATTTCTGTACTTTATTCTTTTATGTCTATCCAAAAATTTAACTTTACAAATTCTATTTGCACTGTGGCAATGAAAATGGCGGGTGGTTTGCTCTATGTAGTGTCGTGGTTGGTGGTTGGCAATAGAATGAATTAAAATTACTAGAGAGAAAAATGGCTGCCTTTTTCATTTGGAACTGGAGGAAACGAAACAAGAAAGAAATAGATTACTTACTATTACGAAGGTAGTGGAGTTTCGTTTCCTCCAGCCAGTAATGGGCTATTTACATTACATTAAAAATGGGCTGTTTACACTTAAACACCGGGATATGTTTACCGCGGTTTACATAAAAAATCCGCGACTAAGTTCAGTTCAAAAATTGTTCCACCTATTAGCCAAAACTCGAGGCGATGCTCACGGTATTGTTTCCAAGTTCACTTTAACGGATGATAATTTTGAGTTGGCATGGAATGCTCTTAAAGAGCAATATGAAAACAAAAGAATACTAGTTAACAGGCAGTTAAAGATTTTACTGAATCTTCCTAGTATTCACACGGAAACAGATAAGGTTATTAAGGAAATAAATCGAAATGTGAATTATTGTCTTAGTGCTCTAGCCTTATACGGAATCGAAACCGAGTCATGGGACTCAGTTCTTACATTTTTAGTATCAAGTCGGTTGCCGGAAAAAACTCTCTCTCTTTGGGAACAAAGTTTAAATAATCCAGCTGAGATACCAACTTGGAAAGAACTTAGTAAGTTCTTAGTTTCGCGTTACAAAGTTCTTGAAACTGTCAGCGATATTCGTCTTCCTTCGAAACCCAAGATAGACATTCCACAGGCACAAAAAGGGGTGAAATTGAAAACACATCATGCTAAGATGACTCAATCGGCTTGTTTAGAATGTAAAGGTAAACATTCATTGAGCGTTTGTCCAACGTTTTTGCAAAAATCCGTCGCTGGTAGGATTGACATAGTAAAGTCTAATAAATTATGCTTAAATTGTTTAGCAATGTTTCATACTACCCAGCAGTGTAAAAGCACGTTCACTTGCAACTATTGTCAGAAGCGGCATCACACACTTCTGCATTTGCAAGAATCAATTCAGCCGCTTTCTCAAGAAAAAAGTTCATCTCATCAACAAACTACAATTCCAAATCCAAACATCAACATACAGTCCACTTCAACATCAAGCCCAAACGTAGATTCTTACTTTTCAACTTCGTCAAAGAAAGTTCTTTTGGCTACCGCTTTTATTTCAGTATTTTCCCATGGCACTAAATACGCTCTTCGAGCTTTATTAGACCCTGGATCAGAAATCACACTTATTTCGAAAGCAGCTCAGCAACGTTTAGGCCTACCATACACCCCAACAAATGCAACAGTCTCTGGTGTTAACGCTACTCTAGCAACAACCTCCAAAATGTTATGTCATTTTAAAATAAGTTCGGATTACTATCCAAATAGTGTTTCTGTTTAAGCGTTGGTGGTTGATAACCCCACAGGAAAACTTCCTTCGCAATCAATAGATTCTATTGATCTGTCAAAGTTTTCCGGAATTCGACTTGCTAACCCCCACTTTTATAAATCATCTCGCATAAATCTTCTTCTAGGAGCTGATATTTATTTGTCTATCATTCTCGAAGGAGTTCAACGAAACATACTCGGTAGCTTGGTGGCACATCCGGTTGGCTGGATCATTTCCGGTCCCCTTCAAAAGCCTGATGATTCCATGCCAACAAATTATGCTACGTTTTTTAACCAAGTTGCATTAGATGAAGAGGTTAGGCGGTTCTGGGAATTAGAAGAAATTTCTACAAAAAGTCAAATGTCAGAAAGATCGTTATTGCGAAAAAATATATTCCGAATCAACGCATCGACAACACGACGCACTAAGGAGCATTTTGCTTTCAAAATCGGACAAAAGTAAAAAAATCCAAATGTAGCTAATGACACCATGACCATAGTTATTTTGTAGCTAAGTTAACGTACTATCCGGGAAAGGGAAAGGAAAGGCTATACAGTTAGTCGGAATCTAGAAATCTTTCAGAAAGCACGCCTACATTTTCGATACGCTCTATTTCTTGTTAACTTTAAGTTACGAGTTATATGTTTTTTGGAGTTAAAGTGACAAGTTTGAGTTATAGATCCTTTGGACCAAGGTATGTACTTGATTTAAAAACCAAAACTTTAAGACTTTGTTAGCAAAATTATAACATTTAGGCCCATCATCTAAACTTTTTTTTTTCTTTGACAAAAAAGGGGTTTATGTTATAGTGTCGAGCAAGATCGAGTAAAATTTTTTTTTTATAGTATTCTGTAGGATATTACCCTGCTATAACAGTAAAAACATTTTCCACATCTTTCCACGACTTTGAATTAAAGGACTTTAAAGTGCATAGGTCAATTTTGTAAACAATTTTCATTTTGTCGCAGGTTTGTCATCTAATGTTATGGAGATGTCTCAAAAATCGCTTTTTATGCTTTTTAAAGAAAGCCCAGCTAGAAAAATTGACGAAAAATCATCATTTTTGAAAGAAACAATAGACCTTTTCAAGCCCGAACCAAATAACGACGATTCATTAATGGATGAAAAAAAAATAAAATTTTTTTTTTTTTTTTTTTCAAATATGTACTTATTTTTACTAAAATTACTTTTAATAAGCTTTTCCATGTATTTTCGTTTATTTCCAATCTGAAAATTACTCAAAATATTTTTGTCCGATTTTGAAAGCAAAATGCTCCTTAGTGCGACGGTAGGTATGTTGTCAAATTACCCTTTAAAAAAGAGTTTTTGGGAAAATTGCAACTTGGTCGATCAAGGAATATTTGTGAAAACCGTTTCATTTCTTCTGAACGTCGTCTCAAAAAGACACCTTTGCTAGAAGAGGAATATAACCAGGTTATACGAGAGTATTTAGAAGTTGAGCACATGAAACGAGTTCCTTCTCAAGAACTATCTCATGAAAATAAGATTATGTCTTACTATCTTCCACATCACGCGGTAGTGAAGCCAGAAAGCTTAACAACACGACTACGAGTAGTCTTCAATGCTTCTAATCCATCCCAAAGTGGCAACAGTCTTAATGATGTCCTTCACATTGGTCCTAGCTTGCAACAAGATCTACTGTCGCTTATGCTACGTTGGCGTAAATATAAATATGTATTCAATGCCGACATTGCTAAAATATATAGGCAAATACGCATTGATTCATCTCAAACCTCGTTTCAGAGAATACTGTTCAGAACTGCTCCTGAAAACCCAATCGAAGATTTTGAGTTGCAAACAGTAACATTCGGTGTTAACTGTTCACCTTATTTGGCCATCCGCACATTGCTGCAACTTGCAGATGACGAAGAATCGAAATATCCCTTAGGATCAAAAATGATCCGGAATGATTTTTATGTCGACGATTTGCTATCGGGCTCTGACACCTTAGAGCAATCTTAAAAGGCACAATCAGAAATCATTTCGATTCTGGCGTCTGCTGGATTCGAATTACGAAAGTGGAAAGCCAATGATTTATCTCTGCTACGAAACCTTCCAAAAAATTATATTTTGAATGAACTTTTTCTAAACTTAACAGATCAAAGTTCTGCTAAGACTCTAGGAGTGTTTTGGAATGCTAAGTCAGATTCGTTTTATTTTAAAATCAAAACGATTCCCTTCAAGTCTGTTTGCACTAAGCGAGAAGTTTTCTCCAATATTGCAAAACTTTTTGATCCAGCAGGTTGGACTGCACCTATCATCATTAAAGCCAAAATTTTAATGCAGCAGATTTGGAGAGACAAAACTCTCTGGGATGAATGCATATTGCATAACCCCTCATTCATTAGCTGTTTGGCATTCGTTTATCAAAACCTTCCCCGAAATTTCGAAGTTTCAAATTCCTAGGTGGCTCGGAACAGTTTCCTCAACGACGATTGAATTTCACGGGTTCTGTGACGCCTCTGAGCAAGCTTATGCCGCAGCTATTTTTGTCAGAGTCCCTGCTTGTACTGGAAACGGTAGATGCCAACTTTTGTATGCAAAAACCAAAGTTGCACCAGTCAATACAATTTCAGTTCCAAGATTGGAACTCTGTGGAGCCGTTCTGCTGTCTAAACTCATGAAGAATGTCCTCAGTATGTTCAGCTCAGAAAATCTCTCTGTGCACCTATGGACTGACTCTTCGATAGTTCTAGCATGGTTAGAGAAAGAACCATGCTGTTGGCAAACATTTGTTGCTAATCGTACAAGCATCATAAAAACCTATGTTGGAGATATCCCATGGAATCACATAGCTTCAGAGGACAACCCAGCCGACCTAGCAACTAGGGGGATGGCTCCTGGTGAGCTTCTTGACAATGACTTGTGGTGGTTCGGTCCAATTTGGCTTCGCAGTAATCAAATGCCTTGGCCATCTACCACTCGTTCTCCTATTGATGAAGCTGATTTAGAGTCAAAGCCTATTTAAGCGTTTCACACTAGCTCCTGTGAACCCGAGGATATACTTCAGAGGTTTTCTTGTTTCGCGAGAGCTCTCAAAGTTTTATCTTATGTTTTTAGATTTTTTCATTCCACGAACCCACGGTTCAAATTAAACTTTACCTATAAAACAAGGGACATTCAACGGAATGAAATCCTTTTCATTAAAGAAAGGCTTATTATTCTATCCCAAAGAACTCACTTTCCAAGTGAATATCAACGGTTGCAATCAAGGCAGTCAATTTAGCGGTCAAGTCAGCTCCTGAACCTTAATCCGGTTCTAGACTCTGAAGGCGTAATCCACGTAAATGGTCGGTTAATCAACTCGAATCTTTCCTTTGCTGAACGGTATCCAATACTACTGCCATATAATTCATGGTTTTCCAAGCTTCTAATAGGTTTTATTCATAAAATCTCCCTTTACGGGGAAAATCAGCTTATGTTGAATCTTGTTCGACAGGAATATTGGATACCCAAAGTAAAGAACTTGATCAAAACATGCGTTAATCACTGCAAGATTTGTGTGACTCACAAGAAAATTCAACGATCCCAAATTATGGCTGCCCTGCCTTCAGATAGGACAAACTTTTCTCGACCGTTTTCTAAGATTGGAATCGACTTTGCTGGACCTTTTGAAGTTAAGACGTACCTCGGACGTAGCTGCAGGGTCACCAAGGGCTACGTTTGCGTTTTTGTATGCTTCTGTACAAAGGCAATTCACCTGGAAGGAGCTACGGATTTAACTACAGCTGCATTTTTGGCAGCTTTGCATCGGTTTGTGGCCAGAAGAGGTCTTCCACGAGACATTTATTCCGATAACGGAACCAACTTCGTTGGAGCGAATTGAGCCCTTAAGGAAGACTTCAAATTGGTTCTTCAACAAACTGCTACGAATTTCTGTGAGTCTCATAACCATCTACCAGTCTGGCATTTTATACCACCTGGCGCCCCCCATATGGGCGGTTTGTGGGAAGCCGGTGTCAAGAGTTTTAAGACTCATTATAAAAAGGTAGCACACGGTGTCAGGAACACCTTTGAAGAGTTTACAACACTTCTTTGTCGTATTGAAGCGTGCCTCAACTCCCGGCCAATCAGCGCCATGTCTGAAAATCTCTCCGACCATCTTGCTCTCACACCAGGACATTTCCTTATTGGAAGTCCACTCGTTTCGATAAGTGAACCCAATCGTGAAGATTCTTTCCCTGGTTAATAGATGGGATAAATTAAAGATACTCCATCATAATTTTTGCAAGCGCTGGAAAGAAGAATATCTCAAGGAAATGCACAAGAGGTATAAGTGGAAGTTTCCTCAGCGAGACGTTCAAATTGGAGATATAGTTGTAGTGAGAAAGGAAAACTTACCACCCACCGAGTGGCGGTTAGGTCGTGTTACGAACGTTTTTCCAGGTAACGACGGGAATGTACGTGTGGCTGGTGTTCGAACTCAACAGGGTGATATAACTCGACCGATAGTGAAGTTATGTGTGATTCCAACTGATTAGTAAAAACTTGCCCTTTTTAACTTTTATGACAAAATATATCTATTGATTATTGAAAATATTTTTATATATTCCCCTACTACTTTCTTTCCTCCCGAAGTGAGCGGAACCCCTTCGGAAAATGCAAAGGTTCCTACTATGAAACTACGTTTCAGTATAAGGTTTATCATAGTTTGTTATATCTGCAGTTATATTCCTGCAAGGCGGCCGGTAATGTTTAAGTCAAAAACTGCCTTATCCTGCTTTCCTCACTTAGTACACACCTTAATCATTAAATTGCATGAAGCCACAGGGGGCGTCTTGAATACCTATGTAACCCTTCATTAATTTCCCCCATTTTGGCCTTCCTGTGGACTTCCTACTTTTATACTTCCTTCTTCTTGTACTAACACTCGTCGAGGTAAGATCATTTTGCTCTCAATAAATCATTTGTGAACCTTTTATACTAAAAGTTCTTGTTTTATTTTAACTCTCTTTTTACAAAATCCGGGATCAATACCGCAGCCCAACACACTCCTTCTCCGTAGTTGAGTAATTCTTCTCACTTCTATTCAGTGAGCGGCTAATATAACAAATAGCCTTCTCACCCCCATCAAAACTTTGCGAAAGTACAGCTCCGATTCCATAATCCGACGCATCAGTCTGAACGACAAATGGTCAAGAAAAATCTGGACAGGTCAGAATCGGTGCCGTAACCAAGCATTCTTTCGCTTTCCTAAAACACTCATCACACAAACTTTTTATTCTTCTTTAACAAATCAGTAAGGGGCCTAACTAAGCCTGCAAAATTTTGTACAAATCTCCTATACCATGAAATTGTCCCTACAAGACTCCTAACTTCCTTGACGTTCTTGGGTGGCGGAATCTTCACCATACTTTCGACCTTTTCAGGATCGACGTGAAGTCCGTTCCTATCTACAACGTATCCCAGAAACTTTAAGGAAGGCCTACAAAAATTACACTTTTCCCTACCTACTTTTAATCCTGCTTCCCTCAACCGTTTAAAAACTTCCTGTAAAATCTCGAGATGTTTTACGAAAGAATCGGTGACGATGATGATGTCATCCAAGTATACGAAGACGAACGGTTCCAAGTCGGGATCCAGAACGTCGTCAATAAACCTCTGCCATGTCGCCGGGGAGTTGTGTAGCCCGAAAATCATTCTCAAAAATTGAAAAAGTACTCGACCCGGTACGGTAAAGGCCGTATACTTCCTCGATTCTTCCTCCATTGGTATCTGCCAATAGGCAGATTTAATGTCTAAGGAAGACAAAAACCTAACATTTCGTAGCTTGTCCAAAATGGCTGAAATAAACGGTAGAGGGTAAGCATCCCTATCAGTAACCTCATTTAACTTCCTATAGTCTACGCAGAACCGATAAGAACCGTCTTTCTTCTTCACTAATAATATTGGGGACACCCAAGGGCTTTTCGATTTCTCGATAACCCCTGCGTCCAACATTTCCTGTAATTCCTTATCAATATGTTGTTGTATCGCCGGCGATACCGGATAGTACCTCTGTTTTATCGGTTCTGCGGACGTCCTAATCTTATGCTCTACGAGATTTGTACATCCTAATCCCTCACTCATACTATTAAACATATCTTCAATAACAGACTCTTACTTTTTACTCTCATCCGCACTCAACTCAGACTTTTCCCTAATAATACCTATGTCCGATATCGCAGCTAGTCTCTGCTCTTCGGAAAAACTCCAAACTCCTGATCTTAAATCCGGGACTATACCCGCTAGTGCCCAAAAATCTGCACCCAAGATCAAAAGTTGTGGAAGGTTTGGAATAACCAAACAATCCAACAAAATGGGCCTACCCTCCACTACCATCGGGAGAGACAGAGAACCTAGAACTCCTACACCCTTCCCATCTGCTAACGCTCCTGATTTAATATCTGAGTTCCCTACGCTAAGCCCTAAATCCTGCAAAATTTTCCAACCCTCACCACCAACTATGGTTCGGGAGGCACCTGAATCTAGTAACCCTAAAAACCAAATTCCATAAATAAAAACTCCTAAATATGGCCTTATGTCCCTATCACTTGCCGCGAGAGTAAAACCTAAATGAACGTCCTCCAACTGGTCGCCAGCAGGCGACCTAACTAATTTCGACGAGCTACTCGGCCTGCTGACCCGAGAGCCCGTTGCCCATTTCCCGAACAACGCCTACATTCACGCTGAGAAACACCTTTCGCACCACATCCAAAACACTTCCTAGGAGCAGAACAATTAGACGAAAAATGACCTTCGCGATTACAGTTAAAACACTAAACATTACGATGAGGGTTTTCTGGGGCAGGGTCTACGACAGCAACCCGTTGTTGCACCGCTGCAACCGGTTTGTATCCGCACTCTGGTTCAAGAAGATTCTTCCCTTTCGATGGTGGAGTAAACGTATCCATATCTACCTTTAGCGTGTCCAGCTCCCTACTCAGTGATGCGAGTTCCTTCACCGTTGCCGGCTTGGCGCACGCAATCAGCTGTTAGAAGAATGGGTCCACGTTCTTTTTCAAAATTTTTCAAGTTTTCTTCCCTCTGAAATCGGTTCCGACAACCGCCTAAACAAAGTCCTCATCACTGATATATACCCCCCTAAGGTTTAATCCTTCCCTTGGGAACGACGAATAATCTCCTCCAAGAGGAGATCATCGTAGTTCATGGGTAGGAACTCCGCCTTCAATTCCCTTACCAACTCTCCCCAGGTTGATTAGTCTTCCCTCACGGTTCGGTACCACATAAGGGCCTTCCCCGTGAGTAATATAGTCGCTGACCTAAACAATTGGGCTACCGGAACATCGTTAGCAAAACGAAGTTCCTCGACCCTTTCCAAAAACGCACTCAACGAAAAACTATCTGAATCGCCTGAATACTTATTTATTTTATTTATTCATTGATTCATTAAATAAGAACTAAATAACTCTAACATTTATTGAATAAGATATAAATTTAGTTATGAAAATAATAATCAAGTTCATCCTTTAGTTACAAAACTAGTGGCGGATGTATCGAGTTCAGAGATTTATAAAGCAAACATAGAAAACTCATAGAGGGGAGAGTGCATGTATATTTAACATTCATTTAACATTAACTTAACATTCCATTTTCCAATTCGCTCAGAATATTTACCGTTCGACACATTCCAAACATTCAGACCATTAACTAATTGCTCTAAAAATCCTACATTTAAACCATTACTAACTGGTTCATGCCTATGAGCTGCTTCACCTATTGAAGCTTCAGCATCACCTATCCTTCTCTTCCCTAAAACCTCCCTATCAGTTCCTAAACCAACTAAATTTACTAAACTGCTCTCATTTTCTGTTGTAGTGGCAAGCTGGTTCCTGCTGCCTGTTGTATTTTGCCCCCTTGACGTTCCTGGTTCAACCGGATGGTTAACCTTCTTCCTCTTTTGAGTTTCTTCCTCTGCTTTCCTGTTCAATCTAGTTTCCCTATCCGTCTCTCAACAATCGCATTAATTCAATCTGTCTTTCTAGCTCTCTAATACGAGCATCACTCTCACTCTCACGTCTAGTTTCCTCGTTCTTACGACCACCCGACAACCTCTCATTCGTCACATCATTCCTCCTGCCACCTTCATTCACACTAACACTTGCTTCCTCACAAGATCTTCCTACATTCCCATTTATCGCATTACCGCATGATGGACTTACACTCACCGAGTGGCCACCTGCAACTCCTGATGCTACAACCTTCTTCGGAATTTCATCCTCTAAGTCACTATCTCCACTATCACCCATAAGCACTCCTAATAGTATCAACAATTCATTCCTTAACTCGCTCTGTTCTTCTTCATCCTTCTCATCCTCACACACTGCCCTACCAATACGCCCTAATGCCCACTCAATCTTTGTAATTATTATAACACATTCTGAAGATTTCGGATCTTTCGGAAGATCCTCCCTTCCAAAAGAACCCTAGTCTCTTCCGTCTTTGCTTTCACAGCCTCTCTATCCTCCTCAAAACTAAACGGATAACTCTCCGAGTTTTCCAATGTCCCCCGAGACTCTAACACTCTTGAAGCTCTGAGGGCTTTCCTCATCACTTCCACTGTACCCACTTTCAAACCACGAATCTGCATCTCATATGCCAGTTCGTCCGCTGCTAACCGTCCAATATTCATTTCAAAATTTCTCAAACTACTTCAACACACAACGAAACAAAACCTGATTTTCACTCCAGTCACTCGCTAAATCTCAAAATAACTCAACAAAATTTTTCTCAAAACCTTCGATAAAAACTGTTTAAAACCAGAAATATCAAACTTTCAAGTTACTATACTCAAACTCAAAAAAAAAGCTTTCAAAAAACAATTCTTTTCCGACTCACAAAAACAACTCGCTTAAATCTCTATTCTAAAAAAACAACAAAACTTCGACAGTCTTTCGGTTTCGAGTCCTGTATCGAACACGAATTCAATTTAACAACCCCAAAAAAAAAAACTATTGAACACCTTGCACAACCAAAAAAAAACACTTCAACAACCTTTTTAATTTCTCTTGTAACCTACTTCACACTGGAAATAACAAACCCTACACAATAAAATAATTTGGTACTATTCACTACTTAATCAATTATAAAAAGTATTTTACACGAAAAAAAATTGCACGGCAACTCCAAAATTGCCAATTGCATCCATACATACACTTCACTCGCTCACCCAAAAAACTCTAATTGGGAAAAAAGGTATATTCCGCAATTCGATAAAGAAATTCAATATGTATATAAATATATATATGCAGATAAATGTGAAAACACCGTAGGTAGCAAAAAAAATGGAATATGTATATCAATATAATAACCAAGAAAACTCAATATAAAAACATGCAAATCAAGGAAAATATATGTATGTAATGTATGTAGGCTTGATTGTTTTGTCACCAGTCGTCTGCTGTGCATACAACCACAACAACAAAAATAAAAAAATAAAATAAAACCTTACTTTGGTGTATACTGCTTGTACGATAACGAATGTACGTATACTTAGCCAATCCAGACCAAAATAAAAATCCAAAACAATACTCGCTTGAATCAAAACTATTCTCTTCTCCTCGTTAGCAAAAATAACTTCTTTCGCAGAATTCACCAAACCTAGGGAACAAAAAACAACAGAATCAATGGTTCACAAAATAGTTTCGTAAAAAAAACAATTGAACGACACAATAACAATATTCACAAACCAAAACCACTTGTACAATGTAAGGGAATTAACAATTAAAACTTTTCAACTCGCCCCACGTTGGGCGCCACTTGTTGCACCTTTTCCTTTCACAGATAATCTTTGTTCTATGTATCAAACAAGTTACTTTATAGTTTAATAATTTAGGATGACGTATATATAATTAAAAACCGCGAACTATTAAAACAAAAGGAATATCCGATTCCAAACAAATTAAATAAAAAAAAAAGAACAAATTGCACGACCGATGTGCATGCGGGGAGAAATTTCGATAGAATGACGTTTGATAGAAAAAAGGTATGTTTGTTGTCAGGAAAGGAAAAGCGCGTCCAGCAACAATTTATGCTGATACCACGGCCGCTCAGCTGGGTGTGTGTTCGATGGAAAAGTTTTGATTAGTTATTTGAGGTAGGTAAATAATGTTTTCTTTGATCGATTAGGTGGGTGGGTATTTGATATTAAAATTTTCGTTAGTCCGAGGGTCAACGAAAATTAGTGGGCGCCAGAAAATTTTTTTATTGAAAGGAATTTCCAAACCTTTGCTGAAAAGTAAAGAAAAGGAAAATACGACCCAGAATAGGAACGAATTTGAGTGGAAAACAAAAAATAGTTTTAGAGTATATGTAATATAGAATTTTTAATGTTCGAGTAATGGGGTTGGGAAAACCTTAAAATTCAGGATTAAAAACCCAAATCTTTTCGGAATAATAAAGTTACAATAGTTTTTTTAAAAGATTGAGAAAAGCAAAAGAAAGAAAGTAAGCAGTAGTTTTGCCAAAGATAAAAGAAGCAAGAAAAGCCCGTTATCGTGCTGTCTTGAAAATTCCGTATGGCAAAGAAAAAGGTCGCGAGTCCCTCAATATACGGGAAATTAGTCGCACAAAAGACAACCAGATATTTATGCACAATTACAGCAAAATTTCATAAACTTCAAATCAGTCAAAAACACGCACAATTTACAAAACAGATTTCACTGTACTTATCTCTACAATTCAATTGTTCCTCCTTCACTTTCGGTGTCCTTATCTGACAATTTTCCAGAACCCTTTATCCACACTCGAAAAAAAAAGTACTACGATCTTACAGATTTTCAAACTAATTTTCAAACAAGTCACCTAACTGGTAACTTGGAACTTTTCAAATCAGAATTTAGAATCTAAAGCAATATGGCTGCTCAAATATCAATTTTCTTCAAAATCGCTTTATCGCTTTTTCTTCCAAAACCTCTATGTCTAATAGCCAACAATGAAGTAACTTCCCCAACTCTCTTGTCAAGCTGTCTCATGTTCGTCGATTTGTCTTGGCCGTTCATTCAGCCACAGTGGGTTCCATTACGGATATTTAGCACCAATCAGCGTTTTGCGTGAGAGGACTACCGTTTTATTTGGAATACCCTACTGTCTCTCAATATTCCCCTTAGCCACCAGATTTCCACGATCTTGGGAAATTATGGTCGGCTTACAGCTGACGGAAGAGTTCTGTGCCTTTTTTTGTAGCGAAAGCGATAAATCGAAGACATGCACCATTCTGTGCAACTAAAAGGTAAGTTACATCGGTGGTAAGAAAAGTTATGTGCAGAACGGGTCCGCAGACAATTTTTCTAGTAACGACGTAGCAAAATGTTTCGAAGAGAAGGAGGAAAAATTTGTAACGTGTATTTTTACAGTTTAGGTCTGGTAGACTTTTGTTCAGATTTTTAACAGGGGAAGACTGACAAATAACGTGGTTTTCCTGCAACAAAATTTAAGTGGCGATTAGTAAAAGTTAAAATTAAAGTTATAAGTTGGGCACTCGGCCATTGAAAAGTATGTTCGTTGGGTACTTTGCCATTGATGATTTGGTGTTGATCAACTTGTGTATCAGTGTTGTTGTATGTGGATGATGACTGATTTGTGTGTATATGTGGTGGGTGATTTGTGTGTTGATCAACTTGTGTATCAGTGTTGTTGTATGTGGGTGATGACTGATTTGTGTGTATATGTGTGATGGATGATTTGTGTATCAGTGCAAGTGTAAGTATGTTTGTGATTAGTGTTTCTTCGTATGGTTTGTGTATGTGATGTAATATGGTATGGTTAGTGCTGGTTTGTGTTTTTGATCATCTAGACAGACTCCTTCTGTCATTACCCAATATTCACACACAGAGTTGCGTGCGAGTCTCCAGCCAACCAGCTGGCTCGACTTGATTGATGGCAATCCAGGTGGAAGATGGGGTAGGTATCAGGAATCAGGAAGTGATTAGGAGGGGTAAAGATTTTTGTAGAACCGTCCGTTCTACTCGCAAATGGTTGGTTGGTTTTGCAGGGTTCTCTGTGAGTACGCCACTGGTTGATGGGACCATGGCTGCCCTCAATTCACCCAGAACCATGCAGCTGCGACCAAGATTAAGAGAATAAGGGTTTTTGAACAAACTATCGTAAGATGGTTTTTATTGTGGTAAATTTTACCGCAACAATATTAGTTAGGATTTATATCTAGTTTAGAGCATTAAAAATTTTTTGAAACTTCTAGCCTTAAAAATGGTGGTATTTCAAAAAAAATAACATTCATCCCCCATTTCAACACCTTGTAGCTCTGTTAAAAATACTTTTGAGACCGTAGTTTTTGAATTCCCATTTCCGTTCCCGTGGGAATATGAGGATAGATATATGTATAGTCTTTATCCTTCCGCATGTTCTAGACCATCTCTGTAGCTAATTCTAGAATCTGTTTAGCAGTTTGAACGGGAGACATACGAAAAACATACCGACATAGCTACATTCGCATTTTCAATATTAGTTAAGACTCCCATCCCAGTGGGAATATGGTGATCGTTTTCGTGGGAATATGTGGATGAGTTAAATATAATGTTACTCCGAAATTATGGAGCATTCCAACGATGGAAGAATTTTTGAAATCGGTGCTGTAGTGTCAAAGTTCCCTTATACGTTCCTGCTCCCGTGGGAATATAGGGAAAAAATATATAGTCTATGTCTTTGCTCAGGTTCTGAACAATCTTTGTACAAAATTTCATTTAAATCGGTTTATTAGTTTGGGCGGGTAGCATAGAACGACGGACAGACAGAGCTCCTTTCACACTAATTATATTAGTAAGAACTCCCGTTCCCGTAGGAATATGTGGATGAATTAAAGTTAATGTTACACAGGAATAGTGTACCATTCTAACGATGGAAGAATTTTTGAAATCGGTGTTGTAGTTTCTAAGTTCCCGTATACGTTCCCGTTCCCGTGAGAATATAGGGATAAAATATATAGCCTATGTCCTTCCTCAGGTTCTAGACTATCTCTGTACAAAATTTCATATCAATCAGTTTAGTATTTTGGGCGGGAGACGGTAACATAGAAAGTCAGACAGACAGAGTTACTTTCACATTTATAATATTGTTGCACCTTTTCCTTCCACAGATAATAATCTTTGTTCTATGTATCAAAGAAGTTACTTTATAGTTTAATAATTTAGGATGACGTATATATACTTAAAGACCGCGAACTATTAAAACAAAAGGAATATCCGATTCCAAACAAATTAAATAAAAAAAAAAAAAGAACAAATTGTACGACCGATGTGCACGCGGGGAGAAATTTCGATAGAATGACGTTTGATAGAAAAAAGGTATGTTTGTTGTCAGGAAAGAAAAAGCGCGTTCAGCAACAATTTATGCTGATACCACGGCCGCTCAGCTGGGTGTGTGTTCGATGGAAAAGTTTTGATTAGTTATTTGAGGTAGGTAAATAATGTTTTCTTTGATCGATTAGGTGGGTGGGTATTTGATATTAAAATTTTCGTTATTCCGAGGGTCAACGAAAATTAGTGGGCGCCAGAAAATCTTTTTATTGAAAGGAATTTCCAAACCTTTGCTGAAAAGTAAAGAAAAGGAAAATACGACCCAGAATAGGAACGAATTTGAGTGGAAAACAAAAAATAGTTTTAGAGTATATGTAATATAGAATTTTTAATGTTCGAGTAATGGGGCTGGGAAAACCTTAAAATTCAGGATTAAAACCCAAATCTTTTCGGAATAATAAAGTTACAATAGTTTTTTTAAAAGATTGAGAAAAGCAAAAGAAAGAAAGTAAGCAGTAGTTTTGCCAAAGATAAAAGAAGCAAGAAAAGCCCGTTATCGTACTGTCTTGAAAACAATTACAGCAAAATTTCATAAACTTCAAATCAGTCAAAAACGCTTTTTCTTCCAAAACCTCTTTGTCTAATAGCCAACAATGAAGTGAGTTCCCCAACTCTCTTGTCAAGCTGTCTCATGTTCGTTTATTTGTCTTGGCCGTTCATTCAGCCACAGTGGGTTCCATTACGGATATTTAGCACCAATCAGCGTTTTGCGTGAGAGAACTACCGTTTTATTTGGAATACCCTACTGTCTCTCAATATTCCACTTAGCCACCAGATTTCCACGATCTTGGGAAATTATGGTCGGCTTACAGCTGACGGAAGAGTTCAGTGCCTTTTTTGTAGCGAAAGCGATAAATCGAAGACATGTACCATTCTGTGCAACTAAAAGGTAAGTTACATCGGTGGTAAGAAAAGTTATGTGCAGAACGGGTCCGCAGACAATTTTTCTAGTAACGACGTAGCAAAATGTTTCGAAGAGAAGGAGGAAAAATTGGTAACGCGTATTTTTACAGTTTAGGTCTGGTGGACTTTTTTTCAGATTTTTAACAGGGGAAGACTGACAAATAACGTGGTTTTCCTGCAACAAAATTTAAGTGGCGATTAGTAAAAGTTAAAATTAAAGTTAAAAGTTGGGCACTCGGCCATTGAAAAGTATGTTCGTTGGGTGCTTTGCCATTGATGAGTTGGTGTTGATCAACTTGTGTATCAGTGTTTTTGTATGTGGATGATGACTGATTTGTGTGTATGTGTGGTGGGTGATTTGTGTGTTGATCAACTTGTGTATCAGTGTTGTTGTATGTGGGTGATGACTGATTTGTGTGTATATGTGTGATGGATGAGTTGTGTATTAGTGCAAGTGTGTGTATGTTTGTGATAAGTGTTTCTTCGTGTGGTTTGTGTATGTGATGTAATATGGTATGGTTAGTGTTGGTTTGTGTTTTTGATCATCTAGACAGACTCCTTCTGTCATTACCCAATATTCACACACAGAGTTGCGTGCGAGTCTCCAGCCAACCTGCTGGCTCGACACGATTGATGGCAATCCAGGTGGAAAGATGGGATAGGTATTAGGAATCAGGAAGTGATTAGGAAGTATAAAGATTTTTGTAGAACCGTCCGTCCGTTCTACTCGCAAATGGTTGGTTGCTTTTGCAGGGTTCTCTGTGAGTACGCCACTGGTTGATGAGACCATGGCTGCCCTCAACTCACCCAGAACCATGCAGCTGCGACCAAGATTAAGAGAATAAGGGTTTTTGAACAACCTATCGTAAGATGGTTTTGTTGTGGTAAATTTTACCGCAACAAATCCCACCCTTACCTCCCAGGAAATGTGTTTACTTTTCCTAAGAAACGTAAACCATTTCCTAAAGTACTACAACACACACAGGAAAAAGAGGAAACAGATGGATGGGTAAACAACACAAGTAAAAGTTCCATCAAGACAAAGTAAAACCGAGTTTAAGAAAATTAGAAAAGAAGAGAAGTAAAACTGAAGAAAATGTAAAAGTAAAAATGTAAAGACTAATAAATAAAAAAAAAATAAACATGAGATTTAAGCATAAAAAGGAGAATGAAAGTTTATATTTAAGAAAAGAAAAAACAAAGTAAGATTAAAGGGAAAGAGGTAGCGGTCGGGTGTGAATCAAATTGACAAGTAAAAAAAATTACAAAAAAAAATTACTTTAATTCAAAATTAGGGGCTTCTACTCTCATTGGCCTCATCAACAAACGGCTTGAGGTCTTTAACATGCCACGTTCCGCGATCTTTCCCTTTATCATCTTTCAGTACGTATGTCCAAGGTGACAAACGTTTACTGATTCGAAAAGGCCCAAAGAACTTTGGTGCCAATTTCGCAACATAGTAGTTCGCAGCGTCGGAGAGTACAAAGTTTCTACGCCACACGAGATCGCCAAGTTGATACTGCGTGTCTCTCCGGCGTAGATTGTAAATCTGGGCCGACTTCTTAGTCGCTGCCCCTAGCTTCTTAGCTATGTCATCTCTGAGCTTCTTGAACGAAGCTCCTATTTCCTCTTGGGATTGGTGACTCTCTTCACCATTGATCTTCGACTCGAAATCACGACCACTAGTGGCCATGTTTCTTCCAAAATTCGCAAAATATGGAGAAAACCCTAACACCTCATGTTGTGAAGTCCGGATCGCACAGGCCACCTTTGCCAGCTGCGAATCCCAACTCCGATGATTTTCAGAGACATAAGCTCTCAACGTTGTCTTGATTATCTGGTTGATTCGTTCCGCAGGGTTAGCTTGGGGATGGTAATGTGCAGTTTACCTCAGATTCGACGCGTAATCTGCACACAGGGATTGCAGTTCTTTACTGCGAAATTGGGGGCCGTTATCACACACAATCCATTTCGGAACAACAAACAAAAGAAACACATTCTCTTCAAGCTCCTTACATACCGACCTAGCAGTTGCAGACCGAAGCGAAAACAACAAAGGGAATTTAGTGAAATAGTCGACCACAGTCAGAACGTGGATAAAACCCCTCGATGATTTTGGAAGCGGACCCACCAAGTCCACGCAGATCATTTCCCATGGTTTGGAGGTACCTTCCCTTTCCGTCATCAAACCAGCTGGTTTCTCATTCATCGGCTTCACCTGATGGCAAGTCCTACAATTCTTAACATATTTAGTTATATCTCCTCTCATTTTCGGCCAATAATATTTTTCAACTACCCTAGCAAAAGTTTTTCGTATGCCCATGTGTCCTGCTAATGGACCATCATGACATTTTTCTAGAATCCCTAACCTATCTTTTTTTCCTATCACTAATTTCCACTCGTTTCCACTTTCATTGAACAAAACATGACTCGCTCTTATATGTTTAAAAAGCCTACCATTCTCAACTCTCCACGATGGATATAACAATGGATCCTTCTCAACAGCCGATTTCATTATGACTATCCAAGGGTCAGAATCCGCTTCTGAGATACCAGCTAACTCCGGCACTCCTCGCGACAACATGTCAGGAACTACATGCTCTTTTCCCTTTAGGTGGATAATCTTGAAATCGAATTGTTGTAGCCGAATGGCCCAACGCGCTAATCTCCCTTGAGGATCCTTGAGATTACTCAACCACACTAAGGAATAGTGATCAGTTATAACCGTAAATTGGACACCTTCCAAATACGGCCTCAACTTCTCAATGGCCCACATGACTGCCAAACACTCTGTTTAAGTCAAAAACTACCCTATCCTGCTTTCCTCACTTTGTACACACCTTAATTATTAAATTGCATGAAGCCACAGGGGGTGTCTTGAATACCTATGTAACCCTTCATTAATTTCCCCCATTTTGGCCTTCCTGTGGACTTCCTACTTTTATACTTCCTTCTTCTTGTACTAACACTCGTCGAGGTAAGATCATTTTGCTCTCAATAAATCATTTGTGAACCTTTTATACTAAAAGTTCTTGTTTTATTTTAACTCTCTTTTTACACAATCCGGGATCAATACCGCATCCCAACATTTGGTCCAATTCGAGTCAGATAATAAAAATCTCTGATTTTGTACAGTATTCCTACTAGTTTTACTGCTCGAGAAGAAAACAAGGAATTTCGTTCCCGATCTTCAACCTACTCTGCCCACATGAGTGTTCATTCCACGTGGAAGCATCAATCATCAAAATCCAATTAAAAATCTACTTCATTCAATTATTGCTATCAGTGATCTTCAGCATTCACCATTCTCATCAGATCAGCATTTTATCGATCAGAATTCACGCAGCAAAAGCCATTTACAATAAATCATCCAATTCTTATATTCAACACACAGCTATCGATCAAATAATCCACTCTGAATCATTGATTATTATTTCGATTCGCTCTTTCAAGGAACATTCACCTTAGCTAATCATCAAAAAACTTTAATCGTCGATTAACGCATATCCACTACATAGCCTTCCAAGGAAAATATTCATATCTACATCGATCATCATCGATCAAATCAAAATTCAACCAACTTGCCAGAAAAGTCTCATCGAAGAAGAGGTCATAGCTCGCAGTACCCGCGTACCCATCAGTGCGATATTCATCACACCACAGCACAATAGAGCACACCAAGAAAACCAGTTCTCGTCAACTCTAACAACTCACCACCAACAGGTACGTGTGCTGTAGTTTATTAAAGTGCAATTTATGATTATTCTTTTTTGAAAAGCTAAGTATTCTTATTGTAATTAATAAATAATTTTGAATATAATACCTAATCGGGAAAGATAGTCATATCAATCTGTTCTACTTTGAATACCATCCACATAGTGTTAAAACTAGCATTCAATACTTTGAATATTCTTTAATAATACATATTAAACTAAAGAGTGAGAATGGAGAAATTCATATTTTGTGCTGACAATTTGGTAGAGTATTTCGCGGATCTTAAAGAAATTAATACAAAATCTTTATCGCTTTTTTCGTTGGAAGCAAGGAAAGTGGAGCTCCAAAGCTTATGGGTAGATGTTAAAAATGAATATGCGAGTTGCGTTCGTGACACGACTGATCCTCTTTCTCAAGAAAACTTAGCCGCAATTTAATCAAAATATAAACTTTCAACAGAAACATATATTGCTTGTTTAGAATTCATTCTCAGTGCAACTCAGAAATTGAAACCTCATTCTAGTAGTAGTAGTGATGAGTCTTCACAATCGGCCAATCAATCCGAAAATATAGCTCTCAGTGTATCCGAAGTTTTGCTTCAGGTTAGATCTCTTGCGAAAGCAACTGAGAAGTATTCAAACAATTCCTTTACTCTTCCTGCTTGTGATTCTGAGATTTTCTCTGGAGACTATCTTTCTTGGCCATCTTTCCGGGTGTGCGCTGATTCCCTTTTCCTTTTGAGAAAAACACACTCTGTACATTTATTTCTGTACTTTATTCTTTTATGTCTATCCAAAAATTTAACTTTACAAATTCTATTTGCACTGTGGCAATGAAAATGGCGGGTGGTTTGCTCTATGTAGTGTCGTGGTTGGTGGTTGGCAATAGAATGAATTAAAATTACTAGAGAGAAAAATGGCTGCCTTTTTCATTTGGAACTGGAGGAAACGAAACAAGAAAGTAATAGATTACTTACTATTACGAAGGTAGTGGAGTTTCGTTTCCTCCAGCCAGTAATGGGCTATTTACATTACATTAAAAATGGGCTGTTTACACTTAAACATTATCGCCCGCCTTGCACTATCGGTGCAATCAAAGAGCTACGGAAAAAGCAGACCACTCCACCACCATTGATTATTGATATCTATTTTTTTTTTTTTTACATTTGACTTGTTGATATTATAAATGCATATTATTCAATACTTGTACAGGATACATTAGGAATCATTTTTTGCAATTATTAGAGATACTTAAAATAAACCATTTGTAAATTCGTAAGAGTACTCGAAATAATTTATTTCACTTGGTTTTACTTTGCCTATGAGTGCATATACCATAGTAGAGGGTGGATATTTTAATTTAGAAAGAAAATTTTGTTTATTTTGTTTGTTCTACTGGTTGATAACAAATGATATGTTAGTTTTGTGTTTTGATATACATGATTAAACCTGTGAATGTCTTTGGTTATACTGCAATAAGTTATTGAGGTAGGAGGATGCAAAGTTTGGCAATTGATCGAGTTATGATTCCCTTTTCTGTTTTCACGTCGGCGACTCTAACTTTATTATCCTTACCAGGATGCACGTTGATGACTCTCCCGAGACGCCACTCATTGGGTGACAAATTTTCGTTCCGAATTATGACTATGTCATTTATCTGAATATTTCTTTGGGAGTGTTTCCACTTATATCTTTTGTGCAATTCCTTTAAATATTCCTCTTTCCATCTGGACGCAATCTTATGATGAAGAATTTGCAACTTTCTCCAAGGATTCATTATACTCAGTGACTGATCTTCGCATGATGGTTCGGGTAAGCCAATCAACAAACCACCTGTCAAAAAATGACCAGGTGTTAAAGGAACCAAGTCTGATACATTTTCAGTCATGGGTGATAAAGGACGTGAATTAAGACTACATTCTATTCGCGTGAGCAAAGTTGTAAACTCTTCAAATGTAAATTTTTCGTTACCGGCCATCTTCCTAAAATGTTTTTTGAAGCTTTTTACCCCCGCTTCCCATAGCCCTCCCATGTGTGGTGATCCCGGAGGAATGAAATTCCATTTTATTTGGGAAAAGTTGTGGACAGCTGCGGTCTGACAATGCAACGTTGATTTTTGAAACTCTCGTAACAGAACCTTCGACGCCCCGACAAAGTTAGTACCATGATCGGAAAAAACTTGTTCTGGAGTTCCTCTTCGGGACACAAATCTTGTAAATGAAGCTAGAAACGCCTGAGTGGTGAGGTCGCTCACCAGCTCCAAATGGATAGCTCGGGTCGCAAAACATACAAAGATGCAAACGTACCCTTTATCAAGACGACATTTTCTTCCGTAATAAGTCTTAATGCAAAAGGGACCCGCGAAATCGATTCCTACATTTGCAAATGGGCATCCTAGCACAGTTCTTTCACGCGGTAACGCACCCATTAATTGCGTATGTACCTTTTGCTTGTATCGACGGCAAGTGGTGCATTGAAAAATGCATTTTTTGATAATTTTCTTAATTTGCGGTGTCCAATACTCAGATCTGACCAATCGCATTATGATTTGGATCTCACCATGAATGGAGAGTTCGTGAACGTATGCCACGTAGCGTTGCAAAAAAAGGCAATTAGATGGTAGCAATATGGGAAACCTTTCGCTGAAGGATAAAGTGGATAAGACCAGTCTACCATTTGAACGGATAATGCCTTTTTCATCCACCAGTGGATTAAATTTTCCTAGCCAACCTTTTGCCGCTACGGGCTTACCTTCTATCAACTCTGAATATTCTTTCGCAAAATATTTTTTCTGACTAAGAATGATAAATTTTTGCTTAGCGTTTACTATTTCGGCATGAGATAGTTCCGATGTTGAGTGTTTAACATATCCATTTCTACTAAAAGAGTAGATAAACCGAAGCATGTATGCCATCACACATACGAGTTTATGCCACTTCGAAAACTTGCTGAGATCTTCTTCAAAATCTGACACGACTTGTACAGTTAAGACTGTTGCCCTTTTCCTTTCTAACAGTGTCTCGTCCACTACCTTTTGCTTAGCCGTCGGCCACTCTGCCTCAGGTTGCATTAGCCATTGCGGACCCTTCCACCATAACGAACTTCTCTCCAGATCCATGGGATAAACCCCCCGCGTTGCTAGGTCAGCCGGATTTTCCGCTGAAACGACAGACCAATCCGTAACGGAGGTAACATTTAAGATTTGGGCTGTTCTATTGGCCACAAATGTTTCCCAGGTACTCGGATGCTTTTGCAACCACGCCAGGACTATAGTGGAGTCGGTCCATAACTTGACCGATGACATATTCTTTATGGGGAGAGAGTTCGACACATGGTGCAACATTTTTGAGAGCAAAACGGCTCCCTGCAATTCTAACCTTGGTAGCGATATAGTGTTCACTGGAGCAACTTTTGATTTGGCCCATAACAGATGGGCAGTGATTTGGTTTGGTTGGACAGGGGCCAACCACCCTACCGGGTCATACAATTTGGCGATTACCGATAGCACTGAGCGTTTTGTGATAGGATTTGACTGACCCGTTGGATTAACCGAAAATGAGAATGTGTCTGAAGTAGCCTTCCATTGTATTCCCGGAGTTTTGACCGAGCTTTTGTCATCAAAATACAGAAAATCTTCATTGAGAAGTGACTCACGAGGTAAATGTCTTAACAACTCCTTTGAGTTTGCTGTCCATTTTCTCAAATGAAACCCCGCGGATTGCATAACCGATACCAACTCTGATTGAGCCGAAAGCGCGTCTGCAACTGTATGAGCCCCGGATAGCAAGTCATCCACAAATAGCTCTCGCATTAAAATATTGGCGGCCTGAGGATGTGAAAGCCTTACCTCTTGGGCCAATTTATGCAACGAACGTATCGCTAAATATGGGGAACACGAAACTCCAAACGTGAGAGTTACCATTTCAAAGGCAGTTAGAGAATCTCCCGGGTGCGACCGAAACCATAGTCTCTGAAACGGTGTTTGATCGGGGTGTATCTTGATTTGCCGATACATTTTCTCAACATCACTGTTGAACACGTACCGATAAAGCCGCCAGTTTAATATCAAGAGCGTGATATCGGTCTGTAAAGCCGGACCCGGATGTAACACTCTTCCCGTTTGAAGAGGCACACGATGCATTAAACACCACACGCACCTTCGTCGTTGCACTGTCTGGCTTTAAAACCGCATGATGCGGCATGAAATACGACAAAACTTTATTTGGACACGTTTCAGGTTCCTCTGGCTGATCAACCGGCTTCAAGTGCCCGAGGTCAATGTATTCTGAAAACACTGCATCGTACTCCCTTTTAGCTCTAGGATTCCCCAAAAGTCGTTTTTCATTGCGTACAAATTGACGTTGTGCATTTTCGCGTGAAGCGCCTAACCCGGGATTCTGAAGAAACTCTTCTTTAAAAGGCAAGCGCACTACATACCGACCGGTGTTGTCTCGATATGTTGATTCTTCAAACAACCTCTCACATTGTTGATCAGCTGTTGTTAACTTTGTGGTTTTTGGAAGCTCTTCTAGCTGCCAAAACTTCTGAATCTCACTATCCAATGTAACCTCATTAAAAAAAGATAAAAACGTCGAAAAACTTGACGTAGCCCTAGAGAATGACTTTTCTACCGGTCCCAGCAATACCCATCCAAATACAGTATTTTGTGCCATAACTTGTTGAAACACATGTGTTTTTAATCCCTCACGTATAATACTTGGATACAAATCGGCACCAATCAACAAATCAATCTTTGAACTACGATTGAAAAACGGATCGGCTAAAGGGAACTCAAAGCGTTTTTGTACGTCACCGACCTCTATGGATATTGACGGCAAATTATCCGCCACCTTTTTTAACACCAACGCTTCAGCTAATAACGCAAATGTTTTATCAAACTTTGAACTAAGAGTGAATGAACATATCCGGGACGCAGTCGCTATAAGCGACGAATTAACTCCGGCAACCGAAGCTCTCACTGATCTTGTGGGCAGCTTCAACTTGCTTTGTACCTCTTCCGATATAAAGGATACTTCCGAACCCAGATCGATAAGCGCCCGCCATTCAAACTCCGTTCTATTGAATCGTATTCTAACTATCGCTGTCGCCAGAAGGGCCGTGCATCGAGTCGATGTAAAATAAGACTTAGTTGAGACGCTAGGATTTTCAGATGGAACTGTAAAGGAACTACTGGGATCGAATGCTTTGGCCTGACTTCGACTGCAACTTGCATCGGTAATGGGAGTGAGACCCGAATTAACACTTGTTATTGATCGTGGAGTGGACTGTATATTTTGAAAATTGCTCCTAGAACCTGTTTGTATTGTAGGTTCCCAATGTAGGAGCGTATGATGCTTTCCTTTACAATGGAAGCATGTATTGTTGCTTTGGCACCCTGTTGCCATATGCGTGTATGCAAGACAGTTGTAGTAGTGTTTAAATTTCCTTACTATGTTTCGCCTTTTCGAAACATTCATTTTTAAAAACTGTGGGCATAATCGTAGCGTATGATTCCCTTGACACACCTTACATTGCGAACCTATCTGCGACCCTAATTGCGAATCGATTTGCGAATGGTGCGTGCGTACACGCGGTGTACTTCTTGAAGATGGTTTGGTTGACGTTCGCATCACTTTCCCTCCCTGCTGCATGTCAGCCACATTTTCTAATACTCGATACCTATTTGTTATGAAATTATTCAGGCTTTCCCACGTCTGAATTTCAGTTGGCATCGCTAACGATTGCTCCCATAGAGATTAAGTTTGTGCTGGAAGACGCGAGGCACATAAGTATGTAACGAACGCATCCCACTTTTCGACTTCGATGCCGTATGATTTTATGGCTATAAGCGCGTCGTTAATATTGCTTTGCAGCTCTTTTAAGGCATCAGCAGTTTCAGCTGCTATATGTGGTTGCCCGAACAAAATATTAAGATGGCTGTTCACTAATACGCATTTATTTTCATAATGATTCTTAAGAGCAGCCCATGCTACTTCAAAATTGTCATTGGTCAACTCAAATTTCGAAACGATATTTTGGGCATCACTTTTAGTTCGATTACGCAGATGAAAAAGCTTTTGTACCGAACTAAGCTTTGCATGTCAAATATAAAGTGCCGTGAACATATCCCTAAATGTTGGCCACTTCACGTAATCCCCACAGAAAATCTCGGTTTCACATGGCGGCACACGTGTATTATGCCAAAACTCATCATCGTTGTCTTTACTCCCCGTTTGTACTTCATCGTTCCGAACCTTTGACCCATCCCCATATGCGCGCGTAACCTCAACGATGCCGCTTAAAAATTCTATATAAGTAGTTGTTGCCTGCTTATATTTTGCCTTTACCTCAATGAGTGACGCCTTGAGATCACCATCTTTAACCGCCGCGCGTATAAATTCCTGATATACTTCCTTTACGCTTAACCATAATTCTTGAAGCTCTGCACGGTATGCTTCGATAACTGAACTCGACAATTCTTTTCGTTTTTCTTTAAATAGCTCATGAAATTCAGTCATCGAATCGCATGCCAAAATTACATCCTCCAAACTCATTTTAGTCGACAAAGTTCGTTTCTATCACTCCAAATTTATGCACCACAAAAGACAAAACTATCTACCACCGTTATCACGTATGACTTTATATCGTTCGAATAGCGTACCAATTTTACCGCTAGTATATCCTATGATATAACCCGATTAGTGTACCAATTTTACCACTAATATATCATATGATATAACCCGAATAGCGTACCAATTTTACCGCTAGTATATCCTATGATATTACCCGATTTGTGTACCAATTTTACCACTAATACATCATATGATATAACCCGAATAGCGTACCAATTTTACCGCTAGTATATCCTATGATATAACCCGACCAAATACCTCTTACACCACTACCCTAGTAATGCACTCGTAATTTAAAGAATATTTATAAATATGTACTCATGTTTTTTTTACAAAAAATCATATTTTACAGTACCTTTACATTTCCAAGATTTATTTATGCTGATTGAAGATGCTGCTTGATGAGGTTGCTGCTTGACGGTGTGGATGTCTTGACGATGGCTGAATGATGATGTTGATTGATGATGCTGTTTGAAAAGGATGCTGATTGACGGTGTAAATGTCTTGACGATGGCTGAATGATGATGGCCACAATATGGCGACACAACTTGACCCAAATTTTGTTCGCTTATGGCGCAACGACTAAGCGCCATGACGAAGGCAATGGCCAATCGACGAACGACGATGCTTCTCCAGCAGCGACGATGACGATGTTTTATCAAACGTGGCTTTGGTCACAATATAGCGACACAACTTGACCAAATTTTTGTTGGCTTATGGCGAAAAGACTAACACCACGACGAAAGCAATGGCCAATCTACGAACGACGATGCTGCTCCAGCAGCGATGACGATGTTTTATCAAATGTGGCTTCTTGTTTGCCACCGAGTTTTGATTCACACGATAGGGCTATTCTAATATATATTGTGTCTATATATGTATCTAATATCTATTGTCCAACCCGACAACACCTCAATTATAATAGTAAATTAATTTTAACGCGGTTTGAAGGACCAAATGTGCGCTGATTCCCTTTTCCTTTTGAGAAAAACACACTCTGTACATTTATTTCTGTACTTTATTCTTTTATGTCTATCCAAAAATTTAACTTTACAAATTCTATTTGCACTGTGGCAATGAAAATGGCGGGTGGTTTGCTCTATGTAGTGTCGTGGTTGGTGGTTGGCAATAGAATGAATTAAAATTACTAGAGAGAAAAATGGCTGCCTTTTTCATTTGGAACTGGAGGAAACGAAACAAGAAAGAAATAGATTACTTACTATTACGAAGGTAGTGGAGTTTCGTTTCCTCCAGCCAGTAATGGGCTATTTACATTACATTAAAAATGGGCTGTTTACACTTAAACACCGGGATATGTTTACCGCGGTTTACATAAAACATCCGCGACTAAGTTCAGTTCAAAAATTGTTCCACCTATTAGCCAAAACTCGAGGCGATGCTCACGGTATTGTTTCCAAGTTCACTTTAACGGATGATAATTTTGAGTTGGCATGGAATGCTCTTAAAGAGCAATATGAAAACAAAAGAATACTAGTTAACAGGCAGTTAAAGATTTTACTGAATCTTCCTAGTATTCACACGGAAACAGATAAGGTTATTAAGGAAATAAATCGAAATGTGAATTATTGTCTTAGTGCTCTAGCCTTATACGGAATCGAAACCGAGTCATGGGACTCAGTTCTTACATTTTTAGTATCAAGTCGGCTGCCGGAAAAAACTCTCTCTCTTTGGGAACAAAGTTTAAATAATCCAGCTGAGATACCAACTTGGAAAGAACTTAGTAAGTTCTTAGTTTCGCGTTACAAAGTTCTTGAAACTGTCAGCGATATTCGTCTTCCTTCGAAACCCAAGATAGACATTCCACAGGCACAAAAAGGGGTGAAATTGAAAACACATCATGCTAAGATGACTCAATCGGCTTGTTTAGAATGTAAAGGTAAACATTCATTGAGCGTTTGTCCAACGTTTTTGCAAAAATCCGTCGCTGATAGGATTGACATAGTAAAGTCTAATAAATTATGCTTAAATTGTTTAGCAATGTTTCATACTACCCAGCAGTGTAAAAGCACGTTCACTTGCAACCATTGTCAGAAGCGGCATCACACACTTCTGCATTTGCAAGAATCAATTCAGCCGCTTTCTCAAGAAAAAAGTTTATCTCATCAACAAACTACAATTCCAAATCCAAACATCAACATACAGTCCACTTCAACATCAAGCCCAAACGTAAATTCTTACTTTTCAACTTCGTCAAAGAAAGTTCTTTTGGCTACCGCTTTTATTTCAGTATTTTCCCATGGCACTAAATACGCTCTTCGAGCTTTATTAGACCCTGGATCAGAAATCACACTTATTTCGAAAGCAGCTCAGCAACGTTTAGGCCTACCATACACCCCAACAAATGCAACAGTCTCTGGTGTTAACGCTACTCTAGCAACAACCTCCAAAATGTTATGTCATTTTAAAATAAGTTCGGATTACTATCCAAATAGTGTTTCTGTTTAAGCGTTGGTGGTTGATAACCCCACAGGAAAACTTCCTTCGCAATCAATAGATTCTATTGATCTGTCAAAGTTTTCCGGAATTCGACTTGCTAACCCCCACTTTTATAAATCATCTCGCATAAATCTTCTTCTAGGAGCTGATATTTATTCGTCTATCATTCTCGAAGGAGTTCAACGAAACATACTCGGTAGCTTGGTGGCACATCCGGTTGGCTGGATCATTTCCGGTCCCCTTCAAAAGCCTGATGATTCCATGCCAACAAATTATGCTACGTTTTTTAACCAAGTTGCATTAGATGAAGAGGTTAGGCGGTTCTGGGAATTAGAAGAAATTTCTACAAAAAGTCAAATGTCAGAAAGATCGTTATTGCGAAAAAATATATTCCGAATCAACGCATCGACAACACGACGCACTAAGGAGCATTTTGCTTTCAAAATCGGACAAAAGTAAAAAAATCCAAATGTAGCTAATGACACCATGACCATAGTTATTTTGTAGCTAAGTTAACGTACTATCCGGGAAAGGGAAAGGAAAGGCTATACAGTTAGTCGGAATCTAGAAATCTTTCAGAAAGCACGCCTACATTTTCGATACGCTCTATTTCTTGTTAACTTTAAGTTACGAGTTATATGTTTTTTGGAGTTAAAGTGACAAGTTTGAGTTATAGATCCTTTGGACCAAGGTATGTACTTAATTTAAAAACCAAAACTTTAAGACTTTGTTAGCAAAATTATAACATTTAGGCCCATCATCTAAACTTTTTTTTTTCTTTGACAAAAAAGGGGTTTATGTTATAGTGTCGAGCAAGATCGAGTAAAAATTTTTTTTTTATAGTATTCTGTAGGATATTACCCTGCTATAACAGTAAAAACATTTTCCACATCTTTCCACGACTTTGAATTAAAGGACTTTAAAGTGCATAGGTCAATTTTGTAAACAATTTTCATTTTGTCGCAGGTTTGTCATCTAATGTTATGGAGATGTCTCAAAAATCGCTTTTTATGCTTTTTAAAGAAAGCCCAGCTAGAAAAATTGACGAAAAATCATCATTTTTGAAAGAAACAATAGACCTTTTCAAGCCCGAACCAAATAACGACGATTCATTAATGGATGAAAAAAAAATAAAATATTTTTTTTTTTTTTTTTTTTTTTTTTTCAAATATGTACTTATTTTTACTAAAATTACTTTTAATAAGCTTTTCCATGTATTTTCGTTTATTTCCAATCTGAAAATTACTCAAAATATTTTTGTCCGATTTTGAAAGCAAAATGCTCCTTAGTGCGACGGTAGGTATGTTGTCAAATTACCCTTTAAAAAAGAGTTTTTGGGAAAATTGCAACTTGGTCGATCAAGGAATATTTGTGAAAACCGTTTCATTTCTTCTGAACGTCGTCTCAAAAAGACACCTTTGCTAGAAGAGGAATATAACCAGGTTATACGAGAGTATTTAGAAGTTGAGCACATGAAACGAGTTCCTTCTCAAGAACTATCTCATGAAAATAAGATTATGTCTTACTATCTTCCACATCACGCGGTAGTGAAGCCAGAAAGCTTAACAACACGACTACGAGTAGTCTTCAATGCTTCTAATCCATCCCAAAGTGGCAACAGTCTTAATGATGTCCTTCACATTGGTCCTAGCTTGCAACAAGATCTACTGTCGCTTATGCTACGTTGGCGTAAATATAAATATGTATTCAATGCCGACATTGCTAAAATATATAGGCAAATACGCATTGATTCATCTCAAACCTCGTTTCAGAGAATACTGTTCAGAACTGCTCCTGAAAACCCAATCGAAGATTTTGAGTTGCAAACAGTAACATTCGGTGTTAACTGTTCACCTTATTTGGCCATCCGCACATTGCTGCAACTTGCAGATGACGAAGAATCGAGATATCCCTTAGGATCAAAAATGATCCGGAATGATTTTTATGTCGACGATTTGCTATCGGGCTCTGACACCTTAGAGCAATCTTAAAAGGCACAATCAGAAATCATTTCGATTCTGGCGTCTGCTGGATTCGAATTACGAAAGTGGACAGCCAATGATTTATCTCTGCTACGAAACCTTCCAAAAAATTATATTTTGAATGAACTTTTTCTAAACTTAACAGATCAAAGTTCTGCTAAGACTCAAGGAGTGTTTTTGAATGCTAAGTCAGATTCGTTTTATTTTAAAATCAAAACGATTCCCTTCAAGTCTGTTTGCACTAAGCGAGAAGTTTTCTCCAAAATTGCAAAACTTTTTGATCCAGCAGGTTGGACTGCTATCATCATTAAAGCCAAAATTTTAATGCAGCAGATTTGGAGAGACAAAACTCTCTGGGATGAATGCATATTGCATAACCCCTCATTCATTAGCTGTTTGGCATTCGTTTATCAAAACCTTCCCCGAAATTTCGAAGTTTCAAATTCCTAGGTGGCTCGGAACAGTTTCCTCAACGACGATTGAATTTCACGGGTTCTGTGACGCCTCTGAGCAAGCTTATGCCGCAGCTATTTTTGTCAGAGTCCCTGCTTGTACTGGAAACGGTAGATGCCAACTTTTGTATGCAAAAACCAAAGTTGCACCAGTCAATACAATTTCAGTTCCAAGATTGGAACTCTGTGGAGCCGTTCTGCTGTCTAAACTTATGAAGAATGTCCTCAGTATGTTCAGCTCAGAAAATCTCTCTGTGCACCTATGGACTGACTCTTCGATAGTTCTAGCATGGTTAGAGAAAGAACCATGCTGTTGGCAAACATTTGTTGCTAATCGTACAAGCATCATAAAAACCTATGTTGGAGATATTCCATGGAATCACATAGCTTCAGAGGACAACCCAGCCGACCTAGCAACTAGGGGGATGGCTCCTGGTGAGCTTCTTGACAATGACTTGTGGTGGTTCGGTCCAATTTGGCTTCGCAGTAATCAAATGCCTTGGCCATCTACCACTCGTTCTCCTATTGATGAAGCTGATTTAGAGTCAAAGCCTATTTAAGCGTTTCACACTAGCTCCTGTGAACCCGAGGATATACTTCAGAGGTTTTCTTGTTTCGCGAGAGCTCTCAAAGTTTTATCTTATGTTTTTAGATTTTTTCATTCCACGAACCCACGGTTCAAATTAAACTTTACCTATAAAACAAGGGACATTCAACGGAATGAAATCCTTTTCATTAAAGAAAGGCTTATTATTCTATCCCAAAGAACTCACTTTCCAAGTGAATATCAACGGTTGCAATCAAGGCAGTCAATTTAGCGGTCAAGTCAGCTCCTGAACCTTAATCCGGTTCTAGACTCTGAAGGCGTAATGCGCGTAAATGGTCGGTTAATCAACTCGAATCTTTCCTTTGCTGAACGGTATCCAATACTACTGCCATATAATTCATGGTATTCCAAGCTTCTAATAGGTTTTATTCATAAAATCTCCCTTTACGGGGAAAATCAGCTTATGTTGAATCTTGTTCGACAGGAATATTGGATACCCAAAGTAAAGAACTTGATCAAAACATGCGTTAATCACTGCAAGATTTGTGTGACTCACAAGAAAATTCAACGATCCCAAATTATGGCTGCCCTGCCTTCAGATAGGACAAACTTTTCTCGACCGTTTTCTAAGATTGGAATCGACTTTGCTGGACCTTTTGAAGTTAAGACGTACCTCGGACGTAGCTGCAGGGTCACCAAGGGCTACGTTTGCGTTTTTGTATGCTTCTGTACAAAGGCAATTCACCTGGAAGGAGCTACGGATTTAACTACAGCTGCATTTTTGGCAGCTTTGCATCGGTTTGTGGCCAGAAGAGGTCTTCCACGAGACATTTATTCCGATAACGGAACCAACTTCGTTGGAGCGAATTGAGCCCTTAAGGAAGACTTCAAATTGGTTCTTCAACAAACTGCTACGAATTTCTGTGAGTCTCATAACCATCTACCAGTCTGGCATTTTATACCACCTGGCGCCCCCCATATGGGCGGTTTGTGGGAAGCCGGTGTCAAGAGTTTTAAGACTCATTATAAAAAGGTAGCACACGGTGTCAGGAACACCTTTGAAGAGTTTACAACACTTCTTTGTCGTATTGAAGCGTGCCTCAACTCCCGGCCAATCAGCGCCATGTCTGAAAATCTCTCCGACCATCTTGCTCTCACACCAGGACATTTCCTTATTGGAAGTCCACTCGTTTCGATAAGTGAACCCAATCGTGAAGATTCTTTCCCTGGTTAATAGATGGGATAAATTAAAGATACTCCATCATAATTTTTGCAAGCGCTGGAAAGAAGAATATCTCAAGGAAATGCACAAGAGGTATAAGTGGAAGTTTCCTCAGCGAGACGTTCAAATTGGAGATATAGTTGTAGTGAGAAAGGAAAACTTACCACCCACCGAGTGGCGGTTAGGTCGTGTTACGAACGTTTTTCCAGGTAACGACGGGAATGTACGTGTGGCTGGTGTTCGAACTCAACAGGGTGATATAACTCGACCGATAGTGAAGTTATGTGTGATTCCAACTGATTAGTAAAAACTTGCCCTTTTTTTCTATATACCATACTTTACGCTTATTAAATGTATACGTATTCATGGAGTGCACTTTAATATTTATAGCATACGTATCTAAATACTTTAGTTTATATTATTTACATCGTTTTATTCAATGAAATAACTTTTATGACAAAATATATCTATTGATTATTGAAAATATTTTTATATATTCCCCTACTACTTTCTTTCCTCCCGAAGTGAGCGGAACCCCTTCGGAAAATGCAAAGGTTCCTACTATGAAACTACGTTTCAGTATAAGGTTTATCATAGTTTGTTATATCTGCAGTTATATTCCTGCAAGGCGGCCGGTAATGTTTAAGTCAAAAACTGCCTTATCCTGCTTTCCTCACTTAGTACACACCTTAATTATTAAATTGCATGAAGCCACAGGGGGCGTCTTGAATACCTATGTAACCCTTCATTAATTTCCCCCATTTTGGCCTTCCTGTGGACTTCCTACTTTTATACTTCCTTCTTCTTGTACTAACACTCGTCGAGGTAAGATCATTTTGCTCTCAATAAATCATTTGTGAACCTTTTATACTAAAAGTTCTTGTTTTATTTTAACTCTCTTTTTACAAAATCCGGGATCAATACCGCAGCCCAACACACTCCTTCTCCGTAGTTGAGTAATTCTTCTCACTTCTATTCAGTGAGCGGCTAATATAAAAAATAGCCTTCTCACCCTCATCAAAACTTTGCGAAAGTACAGCTCCGATTCCATAATCCGACGCATCAGTCTGAACGACAAATGGTCAAGAAAAATCTGGACAGGTCAGAATCGGTGCCGTAACCAAGCATTCTTTCGCTTTCCTAAAACACTCATCACACAAACTTTTTATTCTTCTTTAACAAATCAGTAAGGGGCCTAACTAAGCCTGCAAAATTTTGTACAAATCTCCTATACCATGAAATTGTCCCTACAAGACTCCTAACTTCCTTGACGTTCTTGGGTGGCGGAATCTTCACCATACTTTCGACCTTTTCAGGATCGACGTGAAGTCCGTTCCTATCTACAACGTATCCCAGAAACTTTAAGGAAGGCCTACAAAAATTACACTTTTCCCTACCTACTTTTAATCCTGCTTCCCTCAACCGTTTAAAAACTTCCTGTAAAATCTCGAGATGTTTTACGAAAGAATCGGTGACGATGATGATGTCATCCAAGTATACGAAGACGAACGGTTCCAAGTCGGGATCCAGAACGTCGTCAATAAACCTCTGCCATGTCGCCGGGGAGTTGTGTAGCCCGAAAATCATTCTCAAAAATTGAAAAAGTACTCGACCCGGTACGGTAAAGGCCGTATACTTCCTCGATTCTTCCTCCATTGGTATCTGCCAATAGGCAGATTTAATGTCTAAGGAAGACAAAAACCTAACATTTCGTAGCTTGTCCAAAATGGCTGAAATAAACGGTAGAGGGTAAGCATCCCTATCAGTAACCTCATTTAACTTCCTATAGTCTACGCAGAACCGATAAGAACCGTCTTTCTTCTTCACTAATAATATTGGGGACACCCAAGGGCTTTTCGATTTCTCGATAACCCCTGCGTCCAACATTTCCTGTAATTCCTTATCAATATGTTGTTGTATCGCCGGCGATACCGGATAGTACCTCTGTTTTATCGGTTCTGCGGACGTCCTAATCCTATGCTCTACGAGATTTGTACATCCTAATCCCTCACTCATACTATTAAACATATCTTCAATAACAGACTCTTACTTTTTACTCTCATCCGCACTCAACTCAGACTTTTCCCTAATAATACCTATGTCCGATATCGCAGCTAGTCTCTGCTCTTCGGAAAAACTCCAAACTCCTGATCTTAAATCCGGGACTATACCCGCTAGTGCCCAAAAATCTGCACCCAAGATCAAAAGTTGTGGAAGGTTTGGAATAACCAAACAATCCAACAAAATGGGCCTACCCTCCACTACCATCGGGAGAGACAGAGAACCTAGAACTCCTACACCCTTCCCATCTGCTAACGCTCCTGATTTAATATCTGAGTTCCCTACGCTAAGCCCTAAATCCTGCAAAATTTTCCAACCCTCACCACCAACTATGGTTCGGGAGGCACCTGAATCTAGTAACCCTAAAAACCAAATTCCATAAATAAAAACTCCTAAATATGGCCTTATGTCCCTATCACTTGCCGCGAGAGTAAAACCTAAATGAACGTCCTCCAACTGGTCGCCAGCAGGCGACCTAACTAATTTCGACGAGCTACTCGGCCTGCTGACCCGAGAGCCCGTTGCCCATTTCCCGAACAACGCCTACATTCACGCTGAGAAACACCTTTCGCACCACATCCAAAACACTTCCTAGGAGCAGAACAATTAGACGAAAAATGACCTTCGCGATTACAGTTAAAACACTTAACATTACGATGAGGGTTTTCTGGGGCAGGGTCTACGACAGCAACCCGTTGTTGCACCGCTGCAACCGGTTTGTATCCGCACTCTGGTTCAAGAAGATTCTTCCCTTTCGATGGTGGAGTAAACGTATCCATATTTACCTTTAGCGTGTCCAGCTCCCTACTCAGTGATGCGAGTTCCTTCACCGTTGCCGGCTTGGCGCACGCAATCAGCTGTTAGAAGAATGGGTCCACGTTCTTTTTCAAAATTTTTCAAGTTTTCTTCCCTCTGAAATCGGTTCCGACAACCGCCTAAACAAAGTCCTCATCACTGATATATACCCCCCTAAGGTTTAATCCTTCCCTTGGGAACGACGAATAATCTCCTCCAAGAGGAGATCATCGTAGTTCATGGGTAGGAACTCCGCCTTCAATTCCCTTACCAACTCTCCCCAGGTTGATTAGTCTTCCCTCACGGTTCGGTACCACATAAGGGCCTTCCCCGTGAGTAATATAGTCGCTGACCTAAACAATTGGGCTACCGGAACATCGTTAGCAAAACGAAGTTCCTCGACCCTTTCCAAAAACGCACTCAACGAAAAACTATCTGACTCGCCTGAATACTTATTTATTTTATTTATTCATTGATTCATTAAATAAGAACTAAATAACTCTAACATTTATTGAATAAGATATAAATTTAGTTATGAAAATAATAATCAAGTTCATCCTTTAGTTACAAAACTAGTGGCGGATGTATCGAGTTCAGAGATTTATAAAGCAAACATAGAAAACTCATAGAGGGGAGAGTGCATGTATATTTAACATTCATTTAACATTAACTTAACATTCCATTTTCCAATTCGCTCAGAATATTTACCGTTCGACACATTCCAAACATTCAGACCATTAACTAATTGCTCTAAAAATCCTACATTTAAACCATTACTAACTGGTTCATGCCTATGAGCTGCTTCACCTATTGAAGCTTCAGCATCACCTATCCTTCTCTTCCCTAAAACCTCCCTATCAGTTCCTAAACCAACTAAATTTACTAAACTGCTCTCATTTTCTGTTGTAGTGGCAAGCTGGTTCCTGCTGCCTGTTGTATTTTGCCCCCTTGACGTTCCTGGTTCAACCGGATGGTTAACCTTCTTCCTCTTTTGAGTTTCTTCCTCTGCTTTCCTGTTCAATCTAGTTTCCCTATCCGTCTCTCTCAACAATCGCATTAATTCAATCTGTCTTTCTAGCTCTCTAATACGAGCATCACTCTCACTCTCACGTCTAGTTTCCTCGTTCTTACGACCACCCGACAACCTCTCATTCGTCACATCATTCCTCCTGCCACCTTCATTCACACTAACACTTGCTTCCTCACAAGATCTTCCTACATTCCCATTTATCGCATTACCGCATGATGGACTTACACTCACCGAGCGGCCACCTGCAACTCCTGATGCTACAACCTTCTTCGGAATTTCATCCTCTAAGTCACTATCTCCACTATCACCCATAAGCACTCCTAATAGTATCAACAATTCATTCCTTAACTCGCTCTGTTCTTCTTCATCCTTCTCATCCTCACACACTGCCCTACCAATACGCCCTAATGCCCACTCAATCTTTGTAATTATTTTAACACATTCTGAAGATTTCGGATCTTTCGGAAGATCCTCCCTTCCAAAAGAACCCTAGTCTCTTCCGTCTTTGCTTTCACAGCCTCTCTATCCTCCTCAAAACTAAACGGATAACTCTCCGAGTTTTCCAATGTCCCCCGAGACTCTAACACTCTTGAAGCTCTGAGGGCTTTCCTCATCACTTCCACTGTACCCACTTTCAAACCACGAATCTGCATCTCATATGCCAGTTCGTCCGCTGCTAACCGTCCAATATTCATTTCAAAATTTCTCAAACTACTTCAACACACAACGAAACAAAACCTGATTTTCACTCCAGTCACTCGCTAAATCTCAAAATAACTCAACAAAATTTTTCTCAAAACCTTCGATAAAAACTGTTTAAAACCAGAAATATCAAACTTTCAAGTTACTATACTCAAACTCAAAAAAAAAAGCTTTCAAAAAACAATTCTTTTCCGACTCACAAAAACAACTCGCTTAAATCTCTATTCTAAAAAAACAACAAAACTTCGACAGTCTTTCGGTTTCGAGTCCTGTATCGAACACGAATTCAATTTAACAACCCCAAAAAAAAAACTATTGAACACCTTGCACAACCAAAAAAAAACACTTCAACAACCTTTTTAATTTCTCTTGTAACCTACTTCACACTGGAAATAACAAACCCTACACAATAAAATAATTTGGTACTATTCACTACTTAATCAATTATAAAAAGTATTTTACACGAAAAAAAATTGCACGGCAGCTCCAAAATTGTCAATTGCATCCACACATACACTTCACTCGCTCACCCAAAAAACTCTAATTGGGAAAAAAGGTTTATTCCGCAATTCGATAAAGAAATTCAATATGTATATAAATATTAAATATATATATGCAGATAAATGTGAAAACACCGTAGGTAGCAAAAAAAATGGAATATGTATATCAATATAATAACAAAGAAAACTCAATATAAAAACATGCAAATCAAGGAAAATATATGTATGTAATGTATGTAGGCTTGATTGTTTTGTCACCAGTCGTCTGCTGTGCATACAACCACAACAACAAAAATAAAAAAATAAAATAAAACCTTACTTTGGTGTATACTGCTTGTACGATAACGAATGTACGTATACTTAGCCAATCCAGACCAAAATAAAAATCCAAAACAATACTCGCTTGAATCAAAACTATTCTCTTCTCCTCGTTAGCAAAAATAACTTCTTTCGCAGAATTCACCAAACCTAGGGAACAAAAAACAACAGAATCAATGGTTCACAAAATAGTTTCGTAAAAAAAACAATTGAACGACACAATAACAATATTCACAAACCAAAACCACTTGTACAATGTAAGGGAATTAACAATTAAAACTTTTCAACTCGCCCCACGTTGGGCGCCACTTGTTGCACCTTTTCCTTCCACAGATAATCTTTGTTCTATGTATCAAACAAGTTACTTTATAGTTTAATAATTTAGGATGACGTATATATAATTAAAAACCGCGAACTATTAAAACAAAAGGAATATCCGATTCCAAACAAATTAAATAAAAAAAAAAGAACAAATTGCACGACCGATGTGCATGCGGGGAGAAATTTCGATAGAATGACGTTTGATAGAAAAAAGGTATGTTTGTTGTCAGGAAAGGAAAAGCGCGTCCAGCAACAATTTATGCTGATACCACGGCCGCTCAGCTGGGTGTGTGTTCGATGGAAAAGTTTTGATTAGTTATTTGAGGTAGGTAAATAATGTTTTCTTTGATCGATTAGGTGGGTGGGTATTTGATATTAAAATTTTCGTTAGTCCGAGGGTCAACGAAAATTAGTGGGCGCCAGAAAATTTTTTTATTTAAAGGAATTTCCAAACCTTTGCTGAAAAGTAAAGAAAAGGAAAATACGACCCAGAATAGGAACGAATTTGAGTGGAAAACAAAAAATAGTTTTAGAGTATATGTAATATAGAATTTTTAATGTTCGAGTAATGGGGTTGGGAAAACCTTAAAATTCAGGATTAAAAACCCAAATCTTTTCGGAATAATAAAGTTACAATAGTTTTTTTTAAAAGATTGAGAAAAGCAAAAGAAAGAAAGTAAGCAGTAGTTTTGCCAAAGATAAAAGAAGCAAGAAAAGCCCGTTATCGTGCTGTCTTGAAAATTCCGTATGGCAAAGAAAAAGGTCGCGAGTCCCTCAATATACGGGAAATTAGTCGCACAAAAGACAACCAGATATTTATGCACAATTACAGCAAAATTTCATAAACTTCAAATCAGTCAAAAACACGCACAATTTACAAAACAGATTTCACTGTACTTATCTCAACAATTCAATTGTTCCTCCTTCACTTTCGGTGTCTTTATCTGACAATTTTCCAGAACCCTTTATCCACACTCGAAAAAAAAAGTACTACGATCTTACAGATTTTCAAACTAATTTTCAAACAAGTCACCAAACTGGTAACTTGGAACTTTTCAAATCAGAATTTAGAATCTAAAGCAATATGGCTGCTCAAATATCAATTTTCTTCAAAATCGCTTTATCGCTTTTTCTTCCAAAACCTCTATGTCTAATAGCCAACAATGAAGTAACTTCCCCAACTCTCTTGTCAAGCTGTCTCATGTTCGTCGATTTGTCTTGGCCGTTCATTCAGCCACAGTGGGTTCCATTACGGATATTTAGCACCAATCAGCGTTTTGCGTGAGAGGACTACCGTTTTATTTGGAATACCCTACTGTCTCTCAATATTCCCCTTAGCCACCAGATTTCCACGATCTTGGGAAATTATGGTCGGCTTACAGCTGACGGAAGAGTTCTGTGCCTTTTTTTGTAGCGAAAGCGATAAATCGAAGACATGCACCATTCTGTGCAACTAAAAGGTAAGTTACATCGGTGGTAAGAAAAGTTATGTGCAGAACGGGTCCGCAGACAATTTTTCTAGTAACGACGTAGCAAAATGTTTCGAAGAGAAGGAGGAAAAATTTGTAACGTGTATTTTTACAGTTTAGGTCTGGTAGACTTTTGTTCAGATTTTTAACAGGGGAAGACTGACAAATAACGTGGTTTTCCTGCAACAAAATTTAAGTGGCGATTAGTAAAAGTTAAAATTAAAGTTATAAGTTGGGCACTCGGCCATTGAAAAGTATGTTCGTTGGGTACTTTGCCATTGATGATTTGGTGTTGATCAACTTGTGTATCAGTGTTGTTGTATGTGGATGATGACTGATTTGTGTGTATATGTGGTGGGTGATTTGTGTGTTGATCAACTTGTGTATCAGTGTTGTTGTATGTGGGTGATGACTGATTTGTGTGTATATGTGTGATGGATGATTTGTGTATCAGTGCAAGTGTAAGTATGTTTGTGATTAGTGTTTCTTCGTATGGTTTGTGTATGTGATGTAATATGGTATGGTTAGTGCTGGTTTGTGTTTTTGATCATCTAGACAGACTCCTTCTGTCATTACCCAATATTCACACACAGAGTTGCGTGCGAGTCTCCAGCCAACCAGCTGGCTCGACTTGATTGATGGCAATCCAGGTGGAAGATGGGGTAGGTATCAGGAATCAGGAAGTGATTAGGAGGGGTAAAGATTTTTGTAGAACCGTCCGTTCTACTCGCAAATGGTTGGTTGGTTTTGCAGGGTTCTCTGTGAGTACGCCACTGGTTGATGGGACCATGGCTGCCCTCAATTCACCCAGAACCATGCAGCTGCGACCAAGATTAAGAGAATAAGGGTTTTTGAACAAACTATCGTAAGATGGTTTTTATTGTGGTAAATTTTACCGCAACAATATTAGTTAGGATTTATATCTAGTTTAGAGCATTAAAAATTTTTTGAAACTTCTAGCCTTAAAAATGGTGGTATTTCAAAAAAAATAACATTCATCCCCCATTTCAACACCTTGTAGCTCTGTTAAAAATACTTTTGAGACCGTAGTTTTTGAATTCCCATTTCCGTTCCCGTGGGAATATGAGGATAGATATATGTATAGTCTTTATCCTTCCGCATGTTCTAGACCATCTCTGTAGCTAATTCTAGAATCTGTTTAGCAGTTTGAACGGGAGACATACGAAAAACATACCGACATAGCTACATTCGCATTTTCAATATTAGTTAAGACTCCCATCCCAGTGGGAATATGGTGATCGTTTTCGTGGGAATATGTGGATGAGTTAAATATAATGTTACTCCGAAATTATGGAGCATTCCAACGATGGAAGAATTTTTGAAATCGGTGCTGTAGTGTCAAAGTTCCCTTATACGTTCCTGCTCCCGTGGGAATATAGGGAAAAAATATATAGTCTATGTCTTTGCTCAGGTTCTGAACAATCTTTGTACAAAATTTCATTTAAATCGGTTTATTAGTTTGGGCGGGTAGCATAGAACGACGGACAGACAGAGCTCCTTTCACACTAATTATATTAGTAAGAACTCCCGTTCCCGTAGGAATATGTGGATGAATTAAAGTTAATGTTACACAGGAATAGTGTACCATTCTAACGGTGGAAGAATTTTTGAAATCGGTGTTGTAGGGTCAAAGTTCCCGTATACGTTCCTGCTCCCGTGGGAATAAAGGGAGCCGTAGGAATATGGGAATGAATTAGTTCTTATGTAACTCGCGGATAGTGTAGCATTCGAACGGTGAAAGAATTTTTGAAATCGGTGCTGTAGTGTCAAAGTTCCCGTATACGTTCCTGCTCCCGTGGGAATATAGGGAACCGTAGGAATATGGAAATGAATTAGTTTTTATGTTACTCGGAGATAGTGTAGCATTCTAACGGTGAAAGAATTTTTGAAATCGGTGCTGTAGTGTCAAAGTTCACGTATACGTTCCTGCTCCCGTGGGAATAATAGGGAACCGTAGAAATATGGGAATGAATTAGTTCTTATGTTACTCGCGGATAGTGTAGCATTCTAACGGTGAAAGAATTTTTGAGATCGGTGCTGTAGTGTAAAAGTTCCCGTATACGTTCCTGCTCCCGTGGGAATATAGGGAAATCTATGTCCTTCCTCAGGTTCTGTGAACAGGAGACATACGAAAAACATACTGTATTGACACAATTAAATAAATATGTAAAAAAACAGCAAAATCAATTTTTCATTATAAACTCTTTAATTTAAGCAGAGCTACTTGTACAATTTTCAATGTGCACGGTGTGACGATCAAACAGCGAATGACGAAGAAAGAATAAATGAACTTGTTGTAAGCGTGCATTGAGTGCTAGGTAACTGAACATTATAACTGATAAGAAAAGTAAAAGACATGACGTGATGGTCTGATATTTCTAATATGTACAAGAAAACAAGAAACTGGATATTAGCCGTTACATACAAAGAGATAAGTGATCACAAATTTACATAAGCAAAATAAAGAATTAAAAACAGGGTGATGTATAAATTTTGCATGAATAAATGACTCCTAGTAGCACATTTCAGAACATTCAGCCCCCCCCTGGAAGACTCCGGTCTTTCAGCAATTGGAAGTGGGGCAACCTTCGTGATGGGACGAGTATATGTTCCAAATTTGGTGGTTATAGTGATGACTCTTACTTCGCCATCTTTGCCAGGATGTATCTCTGTTATACGACCGATAATCCATTTGGAGGGTGGTAAATTCGACTCCTTCAGAAGAACGATGTCATCTATACGAAGATTAGGTTTAATTTGTTGCCATTTTGGTCGATGTTGAAGAGATGTCAAATACTCTTGGTGCCATCTTTTCCAAAAACCTTGTAAGAGTGTCTGTAAAGCAAACCAATTAGTTTTGATACAATTAGTTGAATTGAAAGATTGAGGAACGGCGACATATGGTTCACCAATCATAAAATGAGAAGGACTTAACGCAGTTGGTTCTCCATCTGATACCTGCCACATAGGGCGCGAATTTAAAAGAGCTTCGATTTTCGCCAGCAAGGTGTACATCTCTTCGTATGTCAATTTGGTGTCGCCAATAACACGTCTGAGGTGCGTCTTTACAGATTTGACACCTGCCTCCCATAGCCCCCCAAAATGTGGTGCTGAGGGAGGTATGAACTTCCAAGATATACTATCCTTTGACAGATGATCAGCAACTAAAGTGTTATGATGCTGAGTACGAAGTTGATTAAACATTTCATCAAGAGTACGCTTTGCACCATGAAAGTTCGTACCGTTATCGCTCCATATTTCGCTCGGTTTTCCGCGGCGTGCAACGAACCGATCTAAGGCCAGCAAAAACGCGTTTGTCGATAAGTCTCCTACTAATTCGAGATGAATTCCTTTCGTTACAAAACACACAAATAAGGCTATGTACGATTTTATCAGTTTATGATTTCGTAACCGTGACGTTCGCAAGGTGATGGGACCGGCGTAATCAATACCTACTTTACTGAATGGTCGCGAATAGATTACCCGATCGATTGGAAGATTACCCATTAGTTGCTGTGATGTTGTGGTGCGTTGTCGAAAACAGGTGACACAGTTGTGTACAATTTTGCGTACGAGATTTCGGCACCCGAGTATATAAAAGTTTGCCTTTATTAACGAAAAAGTTAATGTCACTCCCGAATGTAAATATTCTTTGTGTTTGTAGGTTACTATAAGTGATGATAGCGAATGAGTCTTGCATAAAATGTTTTTGATCATAAGTTAACGCGGAGTTTTGAATTCGACCACCAACTCGAAGCACTCCAAAAGAATCAAGAAACGGGCATAGAGAAATAAGTTTGTTTTTCTTTGGTAAGGGTCTATTTTTCATGAGTTCACCGATTTCAAAGGAAAACAACGAATATTGTACCTTTTTTGTGATAACAATCTTTGCATCCGATAATTCTTTAGTAGACAAAGGTTCTACATTGCGATTATTATTTGCTTGATTAAAGTTTCTTAAGAACCGACGAACAAAAGCTACTATCCGAATAAGTTTATTCCAGTTAGATATTTTTGCGACTAATGACTCAATTATATTAGGATTTAAGGCACTGCTAGTTTGTAAACGAGAAGCAAATACCTGTGTATTAGAAGTGTGAAGTTTTCTCTCTTCTAGATCTTCCTGTAAGAAATCTTGGGAAACTGTAGCTGCTTGCGGCCAAAGATTTCTATCTAAGATAAGCCAATGAGGTCCCTTCCACCACATCTCATTATCGCACAACTGAGATGGTGAAATGCCACGAGAAGCAATGTCTGCTGGATTGCTTGCTGAACGTACATGGTTCCACATCTTTCGAGGTAACGATGACAATATCTCCGATGTTCGATTGCCTATAAATACGGACCATTTTTTCGGTGGCTGTGACAGCCAATGAAGAACAATGGATGAATCCGTCCAAGCGAAAATTCGTGTATCTTTCTCCTGTAAAGAAATCTGAATTTTATTTACTAAGCGGGTTAGAAGTAGAGCTCCGCAGAGTTCAAGCCTGGGAAGCGAAAGTACTTTTATAGGTGCAACCTTGCTCTTAGCTGCTACTAATGAAACGGTTACACTTTCATCTGCGTTCACACTTCTGCAATAGACAACGGCTGCATAAGCGTCTAAAGATGCATCGCAGAACCCATGAAGCTCGTAGTTGCGTTTATTTGACCATAATATTCTGGGAATTCTCAAATGTTCAAGCAAATGAAGTTGTTGATGAATTATTATCCAACGATGAACAAGATGACTTGGAACATCTTCATCCCATGATAACTTTTCCTTCCAGAGATCCTGCATTGTTATTTTTACACCAACAACAATAGGAGCTAAGAATCCGAGTGGGTCAAAAATTTTGGATGCTTCTGAGAGTATTCGACGTTTAGTGATTGATTTAGATGAATCCAAACAAACCTTGTAAGAAAAACAGTCCATAGATGGACACCATTTTAAACCCAATAACTTAACGGAACTAGATTCTTCGAATTCTACTGGTGATAATTCCCTCTCTTCCTCAGGTATAGCCAAAAGCAATGGCCAACAGTTAGTTGTCCATTTTCTTAAATGGAAGCCAGCAGATTTCAATAAATCTATTAACTCTTCTCGTAGTTTAATAACCTCGTGGATGGAATCTGCTCCTGTTATCACATCATCTACATAAAAATCGTTGAGTATTGTCGACGCAGCAACTGGATGGGAATGAATGGATTCAAGAGCCACTTGTTTGAGAGATCGGATTGCCAAAAAAGGTGCTGAGGCGGTTCCATATGTTACTGTTAGCAGTCGATAATGTTTAATTGGATCTTCAAGGGTCTCTCGCCATAAGATCCTTTGAAAGTCAATATGTTTAGATGAAACCCATATCTGGCGATACATTTTTTCAATGTCTCCCGATATTGTATATTTATGACGACGGAATCTTAGACATATTGAAAAGAGATCCCGTTGAATTGTAGGCCCTACAAGGAGACAATCGTTTAGCGAAATACCAGAATAACTTTTGGCTGACCCGTCGAAGACTACTCTGATTTTGGTGGTGCTACTATCAGTTTTAAAAACTGCATGGTGGGGTACATAGTAACACCTGCTGCTGTCGGCCTTGACATCATTTAAAGGGACCTCTTCCATATGCCCCAACGATTGATACTCATTTATAAATTTTGAATATTGGATTTTGAGGTCGGGAATGGATGCAAATCTTCTTTCAATTGATTGCAAACAATTTACGGCGGTTGAAAAGGAATTTGCGAAATTTGTGTTTTGGTTTGATTTAAAGGGTAATTCGACGATAAATTTTCCATCTGAGTGGCGAGCGTGAGTGTTTACAAAATTATCCTCAGCTTGTTGTTCTTCTAAGGACAAGACCGGTACATTCGAAACTTCTTCCAATCTCCAAAACCTTTCCAAATCGAAAGTTTGACTTAAATCTAATTGTGTGCAAAATGTTACCAGCTCAGAAGGTTTTTCATTAAATTGACCAACCACAACCCATCCAAAAATTGTAGGGATTCTTTCAGGTGTTTGATGGTTTGCTGGAATGGCTGGCCCTGTAATGATGCTGAAAACTTTGTCAGCACCAATCAAAATATCAATTTCACCAGGCTTTGCAAACGTTGGATCTGCTAAATCATTTAGTAATTTCGTAGAATTGACGTTGATGATGGTTTGCGATGGTAGTACAGACGTTAGTTTTGAAATAATGAAACAATCTACTTCTACTGCACTAGAATTAAATCGAGAACAAAGGTTAGCGGTAACTAATCCATTTGTTACACCAGCCGAAGTTGATGCTATCCCCGTTATTGGAATTCGACAGTGTTTACGTTTAAGGCCCAAGCGTTGAACTGCATGTTCGGTTACAAACGAAACTTGTGACCCCGTATCGAGCAAAATACGTATATATTGGAATGATCCCTGTTTGTCTTGAATCTTAACAATTGCTGTGGGTAGAATTGTTTGAAAAGGGCAAGAAGATTCAAGCGAATGATTGGAGACAATCGTAGGAATTGGTAGTGAAATTTGGGTGGTTTTCGAGGAACTAGTTTCCTTAGAGTCGGTTTGCGTAAGATGCACTAATGAGTGATGTCGAGATTTGCAAGTTTTACACCGAAAATTTGACCGACATTTATTTGAACCATGACCAGGACGAAGGCAATTAAAACAAAGTGAATTTCTTTTGACGAAATCACGACGAGTAACTACATTAAGACTTATAAAATCTGAACATTGCGACAAAAGGTGATTGCCCTTGCATTTGGGACATGTTTGTGTAAATTCCGCATAATGTGATTTAATTGAAACAGAGGACTTTTTCCTAGTTGCACCAAGTGAATTGCATGCTTCCAAATTACTACATCTAGTTTGTAAAAAGGACAGAAGCTGCTCAATCGTAGCATCATCTTGAGACCCGTCCTTATCAGCCCAAGCCTGTCGCGTGTCTGAGTCGACCTTTTGTAATAACAAGTAAATAAGCCATGGATCCCGGCCTTTGGACTGTAATGCGTTTAGTCCGCGGATAACCTCATCTGCTCCATCGGTTATCTTACGAAGAACATTCACGTTTTCTGAACTTGATGACGGCAACGAAATAAACGATTCAACAAACGCTTGAACAATAAGATTTTTTTTATCATATCTAACTTAAAGCCTATCCCATGCCTCTATATAATTTTCATCAGAGCACAGCATGTGCTTTAACAAGGCCGCAGCACTACCTCGCAAAAACGACTTGAGATACTGGAATTTTTGCGAACTAGTCAAGTTTTTATTCCGGTCAACCACACACAAGAAAAGATCTTTAAATTCAGGCCAATTTTCATAATTCCCTTCAAAAACTGGAATGTTGGCAATAGGTAGTTTCACCGAAGATTTTTGTGAAGTAGAATTTAATGTTTGTAAAAACGAAGATTGTTGAGCTGCTAATTGTTGTATGTATGAATCATTTCCACCATTCTGTTGAGTGTTTAGCTGACGAATTCGATTTGCGAAAATTGAATGAGCCTTCAAGTATTTTTCCTCATATTCTTCAACCTCAAGACCCGGATCTACGAAATTTTCGTCTTCACAATAATCACATAGCTCATTATTGAGAGCTTGAAAATCTAACCAAGCTTGAGTGATCCTTTCTAATCGTATTTCAAGCTCTGACAAATTAGTATCCTGAGGTAACGTCTCAGCATAACTCGCCGCACGTGTCAAAGCTGATTTTGTCTGCCCTCGTCTGATTTTTATGGCATTCATCGCGATTGAACCAATATATGTATAATAAGTGTATGAATCGTGTTTATGTGTATGTAGTGTTTATTTAAATGTACGCGGATAAGATTTTGAAAATCAATCAAACTTTTAAGATTTTATTATTACATGCATCCATTAAAAAAAAAATGATCATTCAAGCACCATTAGATGCTTAGTACAACGACTAGTGGTTTTACCTTTTGTCCTTTAATGTCTTACAACTTAATTGTCACAACCGTTTAATTATCAATAAAATCGTTTTACAAAATATTCGGCTTCAGAAGGACCAATTAATGTATTGACACAATTAAATAAATATGTAAAAAAACAGCAAAATCAATTTTTCATTATAAACTCTTTAATTTAAGCAGAGCTACTTGTACAATTTTCAATTAGGGATATTCACTCAACATCGATATATCGTATTTATTCGATGTTATCTTTTCGATATATCGGAATTATTCGATTTTTTGACAAGCATTTGTTTTATTCGATATATCGATATATTTTTATAAAACATCGAATATTTCCTTTTTTCTAAAACCACCAATTTGGAAGTTATTATGTTCCTAATGAGCTTCTTCGAATAGCCACGTGTTGTTGTGAATGAGTGCAACAGGAAGAATTTCAGGTTTAGACATTTGCGCCGCTAGACAGCGTAGTCAATGGATGTAGCATTGTAGATTGAAATGCATATAATATATAGCATTGGATGACATAAAGGAATAGTTAACTCGAGGGTCGAGGGCAAACGACACACACACAATTGTATTCGTCCACAAGCTGACTTTACAAACACCACTTTATTTTCAGATTGCAAAACCAGTATGAAATCCGATAATAAAGTAGTGTTTGTAATTTCAATAACCCAACTACCAACTTTATATTCAGTTGTATATGTTCACAGATAAGCCTCGTGTTATAAAAACAACTAGTTGCGGGGCAAAAAAAGTAATGGTTTTGTTAAAAGTATTCGATATTAAAAAAATATTCGATATAAAAACAAAATTGCGATATATCGACAAACATCGATACTTTAATACGATGTTTTGTATCGAATATAAATATCGATATATTTTTTGAGTGGACACCCCTATTTTCAATGTGCACGGTGTGACGATCAAACAGCGAATGACGAAGATAGAATAAATGAACTTGTTGTAAGCGTGCATTGAGTGCTAGGTAACTGAACATTATAACGGATAAGAAAAGTAAAAGACATGACGTGATGGTCTGATATTTCTAATATGTACAAGAAAACAAGAAACTGGATATTAGCCGTTACATACAAAGAGATAAGTGATCACAAATTTACATAAGCAAAATAAAGAAATAAAAACAGGGTGATGTATAAATTTTGCATGAATAAATGACTCTTAGTAGCACATTTCAGAACACATACCAACATAGTTACATTCGCATTTTCAATATCAGTAAAGACTCCCGTTCGCGTGGGAATATGGTGACCGTTCCCGTTGGAATATGGGGATGAATTAGTTTTTATGTTACTCGGGGATAGTGTAGCATTCTAACGGTGAAAGAATTTTTGAAATCGGTGCTGTAGTGTCAAAGTTCCCGTATACGTTCCTGCTCCCGTGGGAATAAAGGGAACCTTAGAGATATGGGGATGAATTAGTTTTTATGTTACTCGGGAGTAGTGTAGCATTCTAACGGTGAAAGAATTTTTGAAATCGGTGCTGTAGTGTCAAAGTTCCCGTATACGTTCCTGCTACCGTGGGAATATAGGGAACCGTAGGAATATGGGGATGAACTAGTTTTAATGTTACTCGGGGATAGTGTAGCATTCTTACGGTGAAAGAATTTTTGAAGTCGGTGCTGTAGTGTCGAAGTTCCCGTATACGTTCCTGCTACCGTGGGTATATAGGGAACCGTAGGAATATGGGGATGAATTAGTTTTAATGTTACTTGGGGATAGTGTAGCATTCTAACGGTGAAAGAATTTTTGAAATCGGTGCTGCAGTGTCAAAGTTCCCGTATACGTTCCTGCTCCCGTGGGAATATAGGGAACAGTAGGAATATGGGGATGAATTAGTTTTTATGTTACTCGGGGATAATGAAGCATTCTAACAGTGGAAAAATTTTTGAAATCGGTGTTGTAGTTTCTAAGTTCCCGTATACGCTCCCATTCCCGAGGGAATTTAGGGATAAACTGTAGCCTATGTGCTATTCTGATGTATAAGCTATATTATTGGAAAGTTTAATTGAAATCCATTCAGCAGTTTTTGCGTGAAAGAGTTACAAACATACATCCACACATACAAACTTTCACGTTTATAATATTAGTAGGATAGGTTTTAACGAGACCACGGTTTGCGTAAATCCAATTATTTCCTAAAAGGCAAGTTTTGCAATCGTGCTGGAGAAAGTGTGGAGATAACCATTTAAAAGGATTATACAATGAAAGAGAATATGAAAAGTTTGTCCCTAAATTCTGTCTAACTGTCTAACTACATGTCTGTCTGTCTGTCTTTATATTTGTCCGTCCTTATTTGGATCTACAGCCTCAACTATTTCACTAATATTCTTCAAAAGGAGATGGCTCATTTTTCTATAGAGTCTGGGCCCAAGGCGTACACCTATTAGACAAGTACCAAACGAAAGCTTACGTTCAGCTCAATCTATCTGCCAAATATTTTTGAATTTATTCTTTGTGATTTTGAGATAATCAGGTATTGTTCACATGAGAATGACCAACCAATGACGCGACGAATGAACGAATATTCGTTTATTTTGACATTTCATTCACATTTGTGTTTTACATTCGTTTCGAATAACGAACACAATTTACATCCAAAAAAATAATGGAGAACGATTTTGTGGTTAAGCACAGGCGAAAATTTTATTCGGTGTAGTTGTAACAAGGCATTTTTCAAAAACCTCATTACATGTTTTTCCGTTGTCGCTCCAAGGAACAGTCATCGCCGTCTAGTGGAATGGTAAGAAGAAAAGCTTAAACATCTAAGACGACAACCCAGAAATTAGTCTCGTAGCCGAGACACAGTACCTGGTGGTGGAAAGTATTCAGGTTGTGCCATGGAGGTAAAAAGCTAACCTCGCCACCATTGATGGTGGATAATGGGTAGGTGGTAATACCACCCAACAACCAACTTCCCATGCACAAGCAGTCCAAAGTATAACCATCGGCAGACCTCGATGGTGAGTTACATTGATGGCATAGTGGTGGCATATAAGCAGGCATATGAGTATGTTGTGTATAATGGGGAAGATTAAATGGGAGTAAGGCATTTCCCATTAAGTTATATGGGATTTGCGAACGATACCACATTGAGCTGTGAGTATTAATAGGGCGGCTCAGCGCATGGAAAAGTCAAACCAACCTCAACCAGAAAACACCACCAACCTTCTCTTTGCGGAGGACTCATTGACCTACGCGCACTCACTGTCACCTGTGGTCGCTGCTCGTAGAGTTAAAGACCACATAAAGAAGCTCTTCGAGTACTACAAACTATGGGGAATCAGAATTAATTTAGTGAAATCCGAGCTAACTTGCATAAGAAGACCAACACAAGGACGGAAACGTTCGAGATCAGCCACAAACTGCCACAACATCTGCGTAAACCTTCCCGACGGTACACAACTCAGGCCGAAAAAGCAGGTCAAGTATCTAGGAGTCCACTTCAACGAACTGATGCATTTCAACCCACACGCCACTGCAGTCGTCAAAAAAGCTAACTTTGCTTTCCGAGAGCTATTGCCTGTGATCTACCTACCGTGGTCTTCGGACGCCCGTGTTTCTACCTGCCGAGGTCTTAGGGTGCTCGTGTTTCTACCAACCGGGGTTTTCGGACGCCCGTGTTTCTACCTACCGAGGTCTTATGACGCTCGTGTTTCTACCTACGGGGGTTTTCGGGCGCCCGTGTTTCTATCTACCGAGGTAGTAGGACGCTCGTGTTTCTACCTACTGGGGTTTTCGGATGCCCGTGTTTCTACCTACCGAGATCTAAGGACGCTCGTGTTTCTACCAACCGGGGTTTTTGGTTGCCCGTGTTTCTACTAACCGAGGTCTTAGGACGCTCGTGTTTCTACCTACCGGGGTTTTCGGACGCCCGTGTTTCTACCTAACGGGGTTTTCGGACGCCCCTGTTTCTACCTATCCAGGTCTTAGGACGCTCGTGTTTCTACCTACCGGGGTTTTCGGACGCCCGTGTTTCTACTTAACGGGGTTTTCGGACGCCCGTGTTTCTACCTACCGAGGTCATAGGGCACTCGTGTTTCTACCTACCGGGGTTCTCGAATGCCCGTGTTTCTACCTACCGAGGTCGTTGGACGCTCGTGTTTCTACCTACCGGGGTTTTCGGACGCCCGTGTTTCTACCTACCGAGGTCTTAGGACGCTCGTGTTTCTACCTACCGGGTTTTTCGGACGCCCGTGTTTTTACCTACCGAGGTCTTAGGACGCTCGTGTTACTACCTACCGAGGTTTTCGGACACCCGTGTTTCTACCTACCGAGGTTTTAGGACGCTCGTGTTTCTTCCTACCGGGGTTTTCGGACGCCCGTGTTTCTACCTAACGGGGTTTTCGGACGCCCCTGTTTCTACCTACCGAGGTCTTAGGACGCTCGTCTTTCTACCTACCGGGGTTTTCGGACGCCCGTGTTTCTACCTAACGGAGTTTTCGGACGCCCCTGTTTCTACCCACCGAGGGCTTAGGACGCTCGTGTTTCTACCTACCGGGGTTTTCAGACGCCCGTGTTTCTACCTACCGGGGTTTTTGGAAGCCTGTGTTTCTACCTACCGAGGTCTTAGGACGCTCGTGTTTCTACCTACCGGGATTTTCGGACGCCCGTGTTTCTACCTACCGAGGTTTAAGACGCTCGTGTTTCTACCTACCAGGGTTTTCGGACGCCCGTGTTTCTACCTAAAGGGGTTTTCGGACGCCCCTGTTTCTACCTACCGAGGTCTTAGGTCGCTCGTGTTTCTACCTAATGTGGTTTTCGGACGCCCGCGTTTCTACCCACCGGGGTTTTCGGACGCCCGTGTTTCTACCTACCGAGGTCTTAGGTGCTCGTGTTTCTACCTACCGGGGTTTTCGGACGCCCGTGTTTTTAGCTACCGAGGTCTTAGGACGCTCGTGTTACTACCTACCGAGGTTTTCGGACGCCCGTGTTTCTACCTACTGAGGTCTTAGGACGCTCGTGTTTCTACCTACCGGGGTTTTCGGACGCCCGTGTTTATACTAGGGTCTTCAGACGGCTACGCGCTTCGACTTGCCTGCGACTACCTATAGGGTAGTGTCGCAAGGGACTGTGCCGCTAGAGGCAGAAACTGTACAAAACCTAACAATTATTAATTACCTCTCTCCCATATATAATATGAGACTCGCACGAGTCGAGAATTCAGTCTAAAGTCGTGAACCTGCTGAGAACCATAGACAACCCGGGAATTACAAATTGCAGTACGGTATCCGATAACCGAAGGCACAGCAGCAAACGATATACAAATATATATTAAAAATAAAAAATAAATAAATAAATAGGGTGGTGCAACAGAGCGAAGAGCCCTTTGGCCTAGCGCATTTCTCACAACCATGCCTTGTGAGGGAATGGAAGGGACCTACAATTTTCTGTCGGTTCCGAACGGCTAATTGAGAAAGAGCTTTTCATGGCAGTGAATACTAACGGAGGACTTGCCAATTCCTCGCGAAAGGCAATACTCGTGGAAAAAACATTTTTGCCTCTGTTGGGATTCGAACTCGAACCTCTGGACTAACAGGCGGACATGCTATCATTTTTTTTATTTTCAATTCATTTTTATTAAATTTTTCTTATATCTACTTACGTGCTAACAAAAATGTGTAAAACTAGCTTATATAATACCTTAATTAACTTACTGACCCTAGGCGGGTACTCCAAATTATTCAATATTTTACTACTAATGCCTTTCGGCCTTATGATAACTTATGAATCTAAAACTAGAGCAAGTTTAAACTAAGAAAATAAAAAAAAACTTAGTTCCAAAGATCATTTATTTTGTGTTTTCTTAAAACTAATTAAAACTTATTAAAACTACTTAAATCTACTTAAAACTAGAGCAGCCACAGAAGCTTTTGGGCTTTTTTTGTTTTTGTTTTTTTTGTATTTTATATTTTTTTTGGTTTTTTGTATTTTGAAATTTTTTTGTGTTTTTTTTTTTGATTTTATGTATTTTTTTTGGATTTTTTGTGACTTTTTGGTTTGCCACTGTGCCCACCCCCTATACCCTAAGACTTACACGCTAAACCTGTGTAAGCCAGCCATTGGCGACTCGCTATCATTATCAACTTCAAGTTGCTGCTCCGACAACCACCAGAACATTTTCGACGTTTTAACAACGTCACGACGATCGCGATCTGAAACCGCCCTACTGAACCGGAGGAGCTCTTCAGCTTCTCCGCCTACTGCGGTGACGTCTCGGTTGTAAAGGAGCCGTCGTTCAACGGACTTCCGGCAGACGTGGTAGATCAGCGGAACCGCCAATCTATCCTGAATCAGCCCTACCATATCAAAATAGAGGAACGCTTCCGGTGGGACAAATCCACTGAAGCGCGTTTTCTCCATATATTCAGTGTTGGGGTAATAAGCCCCAAAAATCAGACCATTGGTCGAGGTCATCGCTCTGGCAGTGTGACCACGAGTCAGTTTTATAATGAAGTTGTCGATCCTGTTTATTTGAGCCCCGTTGTAAAGGACCTCATTAGGATAATATTTTCTGTACTCCGACTCTGGTGTTCTGTGCAATCCAAGACAGGTAGGCAGACACTGTCTCTCAAACACCCGAATCTTTTCCATTTGAGACGCTGTAACATTGAACCACACGGGGCACCCATAGACAATCATTGGCCTTATGAGGGCCATGTAGTAAATCACCTTCACTCTGCTATCAAGTTGACTGCTGTGAAACAGTCGCCTTGTCAGAGCAAAAGCTCCTCTAGCCCTGGCCAGAGCTGTATCCATATGTTTGTTAAAATATAGATACTGATCTAGCCAGAGGCCGAGGTACTTGACTACTACTTTGCTTGGCAGTGGGTGGCCATGTAGATCAACGATCACCAGCTTGCGCCAGTTCTTTCTCGTATCCCATGAGGCCCGAGCCAACGGGGTCCTAAACACAATTGTTTCCGATTTCTGAAAGTTGATTTTCAACTTCCAGTCATCGCAATATTGCTGGAACTTATCGAAGTCACGCTACAAAATTATTCTGATGATTCCATCTTTGGAACTGTTCTGTACGCAATAAGGTCGTCGGCGTACGCTATAGCATGGTGAAGAAAACCAATTAGATCGCCGGTGAAAATGCTAAATAGAATAGGAGAATTAACCGCTCCTTGTTGCAGACCGTTCTGTATTTTAAAAGTTCTGGTAGAAGTTCTTTTGCAATTTTCACAACAAACGTTCTACCATGAAGCATGTCATTCAGAATATATAGTAGTGGTTTACTCATGCCATATCTGATCAACTTATAAAAAAGACCGTCGAACCAAACGGTATCGAAAGCCTTCTCCAAGTCAACCAGACATGCACCCTTACACTGATTTCTAGCTTTGTTCCATTGAATATCTGATACTAGTTTAGACGCGGCATGTGTGGTATCATGGCCCGCCTTAAAACCGAACTGATTTTCTGGAATAATATGTTTGTCCTCAGCCCATGTGGACAGAGCTCTATTGAGAACCCAAGCAACACATTTGCCTCTTATCTAGTACTTAAAGTATCAATTTTATAAGAGTTTTCACGCCTTAACCAATCGTTAAGACTTCGATAAGACCCAAAAGGGACCAAAGGGGAGGAGCCAACTGCATGTACCGAAGAGTTATTAATACACTCTTTTTAAGAACAATTTAAGAGCACGATTCCAATTGTTCCAATTTTTTGAGTTCAATGGCATTATAAGTTTCTTTCTCTTTTACCCAAATACGAATTGAATACAGTATTTGTGAAATGGAATAAACTTCGAATGATAGAAGAAAATATTATGTGTGGTTTACTTTCGTCAACAACTAAGTAGATATTTTCCCCCATAATATAAAGAAAACATTAAATGCATTTTTCTACCGTTAAAAACGTTGGTTGAATGTGCCAGAAAAGATTTACTTTGAAATCACACATTCTACCCCCCTTAAAATAAACGCGCCTACCAAAAAATAAATTTTCAAGAATAAATGTTTAAAAAAATCAAAGTCGGGTGACATTGATGCGTAAAAGCATGTTTGTCACGGGTCACACACAGCTGGTTGCAGCGGCGAGTCGAGCAGCTGCTACTGCCTCTGCCAGCCGCTGAACAGCTTTGCGTGACCACGAAATTCACCACACTCGCTGGCAGCTGGCGAGTAATTAGCAGCGGCTGGCAAAGTTGAACATGTTCAACTTTTGGCTGCTAGCAGCGGCTGGCAAAATAAAAAAATAGGTACTGATACACATTCAATTTAGTAATTATTTATTCGAAATTTGTGTCAAATATCATAAATAGGCTTAAAAATTAGAAATAATGTTCAAAAACAAATTTTTGTATGGTTTTCTGGAGCTGTGTGTGACCGGGCTGCCAGACGTTGCTTGCTTCTGCTACTGCCAGCCGCTGGCAAGAAGCGGCTGGCAAGCAGCCGTGTGTGACCCGTGCTTTAGTGTATGGAATCTATAGTGCTATCGAAAACAAAACTGTTGCTCAAAGCCATCTATGTATCCGCCGGCGCTTTAAAAGTTACAGAGGGAATGTTAGTTAGTACGCCGGCAGATACATAGATGGCTCCAGGGACCGTTTTTGTTTTCGATAGTACTATAGGTTCCAATGCTGAAAATATGGTAGTGCGAAAGAGAAAACCGCCGAGAAAAATTTATCTTCTCACTTGCACTACCGCTTCTTTTGAAGAGTGTGTGACAGATTTTCAACGACCTCTGAGCAAAAGCTACTTAAGAAGGTTTTAAATAAGTTTTGCTCAGTGACCATATGAAAAACGCTTGTAAAGGAATTATTTAAGCTATCCTAAAGAGTTTTTGGTTACACCTGAAAGAAAAACCACCTACAAGGAGCTTATTAATAGGTAAATAAGTGGAATAGTATTCTCAAGTAAAAGTTAAGTCAAAGTTAAGTGCTGAGTAATTTTTTGGTACAACTCTTAAAGAGCTTGTGTATTGCTTGGGAACTTTCTCGAATACCTTGCTGATACTCGGAAGAAGACTAATTGACCGGAGATTTGCTGGATTGGAGCCATCCTTACCTTTTTTAAGGAGAGGATGGACCACTGCCGTCTTCCAACGCACTGGATAATATGCATTATTCAGCGCATTGTTGAACAACGTGGTGTATATGTCCACCGCTTCCGCAGGGAGGTTTCGCAGCACAACATTGGGTATGCCGTCGACTCCTGCTGACTTCTTTTTCTTTATTTTGTGAAAGATGTCCTCGAGGTCCATCTTAGAAACGAAAAGGGTGTTATCCCCGTTTCGCTGGTCGATGACTGCATTTGCAAGTCGGTCGTCATTGAACCTAGTGAAACCAGGATGCTCGGATCGCCAATGCGAGATCTCGTCTCTAAGATAGAAGTGTCCAACGAAGTTGTTGTTGTTGTTGTTGTTGTTGTTGTTGTTGTTGTTGTTGTTGTTGTTGTTGTTGTTGTTGTTGTTGTTGTTGTTGTTGTTGTTGTTGTTGTTGTTGTTGTTGTTGTTGTTGTTGTTGTTGTTGTTGTTGTTGTTGTTGTTGTTGTTGTTGTTGTTGTTGTTGTTGTTGTTGTTGTTGTTGTTGTTGTTGTTGTTGTTGTTGTTGTTGTTGTTGTTGTTGTTGTTGTTGTTGTTGTTGTTGTTGTTGTTGTTGTTGTTGTTGTTGTTGTTGTTGTTGTTGTTGTTGTTGTTGTTGTTGTTGTTGTTGTTGTTGTTGTTGTTGTTGTTGTTGTTGTTGTTGTTGTTGTTGTTGTTGTTGTTGTTGTTGTTGTTGTTGTTGTTGTTGTTGTTGTTGTTGTTGTTGTTGTTGTTGTTGTTGTTGTTGTTGTTGTTGTTGTTGTTGTTGTTGTTGTTGTTGTTGTTGTTGTTGTTGTTGTTGTTGTTGTTGTTGTTGTTGTTGTTGTTGTTGTTGTTGTTGTTGTTGTTGTTGTTGTTGTTGTTGTTGTTGTTGTTGTTGTTGTTGTTGTTGTTGTTGTTGTTGTTGTTGTTGTTGTTGTTGTTGTTGTTGTTGTTGTTGTTGTTGTTGTTGTTGTTGTTGTTGTTGTTGTTGTTGTTGTTGTTGTTGTTGTTGTTGTTGTTGTTGTTGTTGTTGTTGTTGTTGTTGTTGTTGTTGTTGTTGTTGTTGTTGTTGTTGTTGTTGTTGTTGTTGTTGTTGTTGTTGTTGTTGTTGTTGTTGTTGTTGTTGTTGTTGTTGTTGTTGTTGTTGTTGTTGTTGTTGTTGTTGTTGTTGTTGTTGTTGTTGTTGTTGTTGTTGTTGTTGTTGTTGTTGTTGTTGTTGTTGTTGTTGTTGTTGTTGTTGTTGTTGTTGTTGTTGTTGTTGTTGTTGTTGTTGTTGTTGTTGTTGTTGTTGTTGTTGTTGTTGTTGTTGTTGTTGTTGTTGTTGTTGTTGTTGTTGTTGTTGTTGTTGTTGTTGTTGTTGTTGTTGTTGTTGTTGTTGTTGTTGTTGTTGTTGTTGTTGTTGTTGTTGTTGTTGTTGTTGTTGTTGTTGTTGTTGTTGTTGTTGTTGTTGTTGTTGTTGTTGTTGTTGTTGTTGTTGTTGTTGTTGTTGTTGTTGTTGTTGTTGTTGTTGTTGTTGTTGTTGTTGTTGTTGTTGTTGTTGTTGTTGTTGTTGTTGTTGTTGTTGTTGTTGTTGTTGTTGTTGTTGTTGTTGTTGTTGTTGTTGTTGTTGTTGTTGTTGTTGTTGTTGTTGTTGTTGTTGTTGTTGTTGTTGTTGTTGTTGTTGTTGTTGTTGTTGTTGTTGTTGTTGTTGTTGTTGTTGTTGTTGTTGTTGTTGTTGTTGTTGTTGTTGTTGTTGTTGTTGTTGTTGTTGTTGTTGTTGTTGTTGTTGTTGTTGTTGTTGTTGTTGTTGTTGTTGTTGTTGTTGTTGTTGTTGTTGTTGTTGTTGTTGTTGTTGTTGTTGTTGTTGTTGTTGTTGTTGTTGTTGTTGTTGTTGTTGTTGTTGTTGTTGTTGTTGTTGTTGTTGTTGTTGTTGTTGTTGTTGTTGTTGTTGTTGTTGTTGTTGTTGTTGTTGTTGTTGTTGTTGTTGTTGTTGTTGTTGTTGTTGTTGTTGTTGTTGTTGTTGTTGTTGTTGTTGTTGTTGTTGTTGTTGTTGTTGTTGTTGTTGTTGTTGTTGTTGTTGTTGTTGTTGTTGTTGTTGTTGTTGTTGTTGTTGTTGTTGTTGTTGTTGTTGTTGTTGTTGTTGTTGTTGTTGTTGTTGTTGTTGTTGTTGTTGTTGTTGTTGTTGTTGTTGTTGTTGTTGTTGTTGTTGTTGTTGTTGTTGTTGTTGTTGTTGTTGTTGTTGTTGTTGTTGTTGTTGTTGTTGTTGTTGTTGTTGTTGTTGTTGTTGTTGTTGTTGTTGTTGTTGTTGTTGTTGTTGTTGTTGTTGTTGTTGTTGTTGTTGTTGTTGTTGTTGTTGTTGTTGTTGTTGTTGTTGTTGTTGTTGTTGTTGTTGTTGTTGTTGTTGTTGTTGTTGTTGTTGTTGTTGTTGTTGTTGTTGTTGTTGTTGTTGTTGTTGTTGTTGTTGTTGTTGTTGTTGTTGTTGTTGTTGTTGTTGTTGTTGTTGTTGTTGTTGTTGTTGTTGTTGTTGTTGTTGTTGTTGTTGTTGTTGTTGTTGTTGTTGTTGTTGTTGTTGTTGTTGTTGTTGTTGTTGTTGTTGTTGTTGTTGTTGTTGTTGTTGTTGTTGTTGTTGTTGTTGTTGTTGTTGTTGTTGTTGTTGTTGTTGTTGTTGTTGTTGTTGTTGTTGTTGTTGTTGTTGTTGTTGTTGTTGTTGTTGTTGTTGTTGTTGTTGTTGTTGTTGTTGTTGTTGTTGTTGTTGTTGTTGTTGTTGTTGTTGTTGTTGTTGTTGTTGTTGTTGTTGTTGTTGTTGTTGTTGTTGTTGTTGTTGTTGTTGTTGTTGTTGTTGTTGTTGTTGTTGTTGTTGTTGTTGTTGTTGTTGTTGTTGTTGTTGTTGTTGTTGTTGTTGTTGTTGTTGTTGTTGTTGTTGTTGTTGTTGTTGTTGTTGTTGTTGTTGTTGTTGTTGTTGTTGTTGTTGTTGTTGTTGTTGTTGTTGTTGTTGTTGTTGTTGTTGTTGTTGTTGTTGTTGTTGTTGTTGTTGTTGTTGTTGTTGTTGTTGTTGTTGTTGTTGTTGTTGTTGTTGTTGTTGTTGTTGTTGTTGTTGTTGTTGTTGTTGTTGTTGTTGTTGTTGTTGTTGTTGTTGTTGTTGTTGTTGTTGTTGTTGTTGTTGTTGTTGTTGTTGTTGTTGTTGTTGTTGTTGTTGTTGTTGTTGTTGTTGTTGTTGTTGTTGTTGTTGTTGTTGTTGTTGTTGTTGTTGTTGTTGTTGTTGTTGTTGTTGTTGTTGTTGTTGTTGTTGTTGTTGTTGTTGTTGTTGTTGTTGTTGTTGTTGTTGTTGTTGTTGTTGTTGTTGTTGTTGTTGTTGTTGTTGTTGTTGTTGTTGTTGTTGTTGTTGTTGTTGTTGTTGTTGTTGTTGTTGTTGTTGTTGTTGTTGTTGTTGTTGTTGTTGTTGTTGTTGTTGTTGTTGTTGTTGTTGTTGTTGTTGTTGTTGTTGTTGTTGTTGTTGTTGTTGTTGTTGTTGTTGTTGTTGTTGTTGTTGTTGTTGTTGTTGTTGTTGTTGTTGTTGTTGTTGTTGTTGTTGTTGTTGTTGTTGTTGTTGTTGTTGTTGTTGTTGTTGTTGTTGTTGTTGTTGTTGTTGTTGTTGTTGTTGTTGTTGTTGTTGTTGTTGTTGTTGTTGTTGTTGTTGTTGTTGTTGTTGTTGTTGTTGTTGTTGTTGTTGTTGTTGTTGTTGTTGTTGTTGTTGTTGTTGTTGTTGTTGTTGTTGTTGTTGTTGTTGTTGTTGTTGTTGTTGTTGTTGTTGTTGTTGTTGTTGTTGTTGTTGTTGTTGTTGTTGTTGTTGTTGTTGTTGTTGTTGTTGTTGTTGTTGTTGTTGTTGTTGTTGTTGTTGTTGTTGTTGTTGTTGTTGTTGTTGTTGTTGTTGTTGTTGTTGTTGTTGTTGTTGTTGTTGTTGTTGTTGTTGTTGTTGTTGTTGTTGTTGTTGTTGTTGTTGTTGTTGTTGTTGTTGTTGTTGTTGTTGTTGTTGTTGTTGTTGTTGTTGTTGTTGTTGTTGTTGTTGTTGTTGTTGTTGTTGTTGTTGTTGTTGTTGTTGTTGTTGTTGTTGTTGTTGTTGTTGTTGTTGTTGTTGTTGTTGTTGTTGTTGTTGTTGTTGTTGTTGTTGTTGTTGTTGTTGTTGTTGTTGTTGTTGTTGTTGTTGTTGTTGTTGTTGTTGTTGTTGTTGTTGTTGTTGTTGTTGTTGTTGTTGTTGTTGTTGTTGTTGTTGTTGTTGTTGTTGTTGTTGTTGTTGTTGTTGTTGTTGTTGTTGTTGTTGTTGTTGTTGTTGTTGTTGTTGTTGTTGTTGTTGTTGTTGTTGTTGTTGTTGTTGTTGTTGTTGTTGTTGTTGTTGTTGTTGTTGTTGTTGTTGTTGTTGTTGTTGTTGTTGTTGTTGTTGTTGTTGTTGTTGTTGTTGTTGTTGTTGTTGTTGTTGTTGTTGTTGTTGTTGTTGTTGTTGTTGTTGTTGTTGTTGTTGTTGTTGTTGTTGTTGTTGTTGTTGTTGTTGTTGTTGTTGTTGTTGTTGTTGTTGTTGTTGTTGTTGTTGTTGTTGTTGTTGTTGTTGTTGTTGTTGTTGTTGTTGTTGTTGTTGTTAAAAATTGAAGCTGTGTGTATTTTGAACAATACATACGATCCGTTGATAGATCTTAGAACGAAAATGAGAGATTTTGGTAATTTGTTAATACTTGACGATAGAGAATTTTATCACGTTCGATATTTGTTTGGGCATAGATTGGGTATGAGCATGAAATCTTACAGATTAGCATGATAGGTATTGATATGACAGTCAGAATGTGAAGGTTAGAAACTATATGTGCAGAAGACGAAATGAAATAAATGAATAGGTTTCCTTTTGTATTATAGATTTCATTGACAATTGGTGGTGGTTGGGTTTTTTTTTTATGTAAAATAGAGAATTTGGCCTCGTCCAATATTTGTTTTGTTTTGAAACATATCTTGTATTTATTGCATTTCGTCACATCCCGAAAATTGATTGTGCATAGCTATACTGTAAAGTAAGGATGCGACCCATGTTTTGTTCTGAATTTTTAATTTTGCTGGCAAGATTTGAAGGTTTGGGATTGATTTGTCACATCCGGTATTGGTGGTTGTGGATGGTTTTTATTAATTTTAAAACAATTTTTATACCGGGAGTGTAAAATATACCAACAATGCAAAAATGCATTGTGAATATTGATAGAGGGTTGAAGTAGTTAGAACTTATAGATAAGCTATGGAATAATTTGTTTTCAATTCTTGAATGTGATGTTGTCTCTTTTTTCTTTTATAAATCAGTGGCACCAATAACCAATATATTGCATCCCCCTAGAGTTTCTACTACCTATAAAAGCAATTGTTCTCTGAGTTTTCTGTTCAGATTATTTTTGAACAATCATACAAAAGAGCCAGCAACATGCAGAATATATTTAATATTTTTTCAATATACATGGAGGAGTTCTCTGCCGCGTGCTGGGAGCTTAAGGAGTTGCAGGAAGCTTTGCGTTTTGAAATCCAGGACGGAAAACGGACTGGTACATTGGGGAGTGCGCAGACCATCGCGCATATTATTTTAGCTTTAAATATCCGAGCTATTGAGCTTGGATTCAAAGGCGACATACCACAAATACCACAGGAGGCTCACATATTATCCCATTAAAAACTTTTTGAAATAAAAAACTTTACACAAATTTTCTTTAGCCTTTTTAATTACTCGGTTTCAGCTATTGTCATAACAGTAGTTTCTTTTTAGTTTTCTACCATATTTTGTTGCCTCATTTCTCTTGACCAGGGTGATATTAGTGGCATGATCATTGCTTCTAATGGGATCACTTCAAGTGTAAAAAACTTGAAGATTATATGGTTCTCTATCTTAAGAGTGATGTGCTTTTATTAGCAGATATTTTTGAAAGTTTTAGGAAACTTTGTATTTCAATTTATGAACTTGATCCTTGTCATTATTTTACAGCTCCTGGGTTATCATGGGACGCTATGCTCAAAACAACTAATATCAAGTTAGAGCTTTTAACTGATGTCGATATGTAAAATTTTTTTAAAACTGGAATTAGGGGGTGGTTTGTGTCAATGTAGCCACAGAAATGCTGTAGCTAATAATAAATACATGTCTAGCTATAATCCAAACCTAGCATCGGAATACTTAATGTATCTTGATGCTAATAACTTATACGGATGGGCTATGTCACAACACTTACCATATGGTAATTTTCAGTGGGATAATCCTCAGATTTATACATCTGAATACATCTCCAACATTAAAGGTGATAATGCTGGGTATGTATTGGAAGTAGATTTAGATTATCCAACGAGTATTCATGACTCACATAACGATCTCCCATTTTGTCCTGAAAATATAGCCACCCCAGGTTGTAAAATTCCTAAGTTAGTTGCGCACTTGAATTCAAGGAAAAATTTCAAAATTCACTTAAGAAATTTACAGCAATGTATTTCCCAGGGATTAGTTTTAAGAAAAGTACATAGAGTCATGAAGTTTAGTCAGTCGAACTGGCTCCAAAAAATATATTTCACTGAACACCGAAAAAAGAAAGGTTGCCAGGAATAAGTTTGAGAAAGACTTTTTCAAGTTAATGAACAATAGCGTCTATGGTAAAACCATTGAAAATGTTGAAAAGCGTAGAAATGTGAAGATTGTTTCAGAATGGGATGCGCATAGAAACCAATTTTCAGCAAGAAAGCTGATTCAGATCCCAATTTTCATACTAGTAGCATATTTACACCGAATATGTGCGCTATTGAGATGAAGAAAGGAAGTGTTAAACTAGATAAACCAATTTATTTGGGTTTTGTCGTTTTAGAACTATCAAAGTGGTTAATGTATGATTTTCATTATGATTACATGAAGCCAAAATTTGGCGATAAAATTCGTTTGAACTATATGGATACAGACTCTTTTATCTATTCCATATTTACAGACGACTTTTATGCTAAAATCTATGATGATGTTATTAATCCTGAGAGATCCAGGTTTGACACTTCTGATTATCCGGTGAATAACATTCATAATTTCCCTTTAAATAATGGCAAGGTGATAGGACTTTTCAAAGATGAAAATAATTCGAGGATTATGACTGATTTCGTAGGACTAAGGGCTAAATTATATTGTTTTGGGATTGATACCGGTGAAGTGACAAAAAAAAGCAAAAGGAATCAAAAAATACATGACAAATAATTTAGAATTAAGAGACTATAGAAATTGTTTAATTAAGAAACGTGATATTTATAGAAATATGTATATATTTAGAAGTAAGCAACATATAATGTACACTCAAATGATAAATAAAAAAACCTTGAGTTGTAATGATACAAAAAGGTTTATATGTGAAGATGGTAAAAGCACCTATGCTTGGGGCCATAAAAATATACCACATATTTAAATGTAAATTCATTTCAACTCAAGGTAATAAAAAAAAAATATAACAATGAATTGGCATTCTTTTTTTTTTCAAATCGCAATAAGAATACTATTTGTATCTTCAAAAATAAAAAATCTATGACAACGTTAAAGCATCATAAAAAAAAAGGAGTCTCTACATTATATCTATCTCATATCAAAAAAAAGAAAACAGGTACCAAAGCATCCTTTTGAATTTCTTAGCGATTGATCCTCAACACACCACAAATAGTGAATTCTTTTTCATGTATATTGGTGTGAATCTTTAAAGGATATCTTTCGTGGGCGTTATCTTATATTATTCTTTTATATTCAATTTGAACCAGTAAGAATACTATTTGTATCTTCAAAAATAAAAAATCTATGACAACGTTAAAGCATCATAAAAAAAAGGAGTCTCTACATTGTTTCTATCTCATATCAAAAAAAAGAAAACAGGTACCAAAGCATCCTTTTGAATTTCTTAGCGATTGATCCTCAACACGCCACAAATAGGGAAATCTTTTTCATGTATATTGGTCTGAATCTTTAAAGGATATCTTTCGTGGGCGTTATCTTATATTATTCTTTTATATTCTATTTGAACCAATAAGAACTAGATTTGATTTTTACAGTGTTTTTGTCAAGGTCTATTTTAGTAGTAGTGGTAGTATTCATTTAATTTTTTCTTGTATAAAAGATGATGAGATGAACATTATTAGAATTAGTTACAAGTACACATCAACTATCATGGACGAACTTTTAGCTGAAATATATGCTGAAGTAAAAAAAAAAAAAAGCCGATTCAAAGAGTGCAGCCAACGCGGCGGATCCCCCTACGAGATGAAGCACCACCACCACCACCACCACCATCACGACCATCACGACCACCAACCCCTGCTACTTCTGCTAGTTTAGCGGAAATATATGGTGAAGTGAAAAAAAAAGCCGATTCAAAGAGTGGAGCCAACGCGGCGGATCCCCATACGAGATGAAGCACCACCACCACCACCACCATCATCACGACCATTACGACCACCAACCCCTTACGAAATACCAACATTTCCAAGGACGTTGGCACAGTTTTTCGAGAATTTCTCCGAGGATGAATACGATGAAGCGGCGTTTTTCGAAAATATATCTGAGGATGAATACGATGAAGTATAGTTTTCAGCTCGAAGGTAGATATATGACATACCACCACATTAGTTATAAAAAATTTAAATAAAAAAAAGATGTTATATTAAAATTCGTTTATTTAATAATAAAAATAATTTTATATTACAAAAAGAAAAACTAGATTTTTTTTATTAAACTCGCTCTTCTTCGCCAATTTTTTTTTAACATGTTTACATTTTTATGTTTATTTTTTGAATTCAAACAATTCTGTTGACTACCTGATGAAGTGGATTGTATTCAATTATGCGGTCATGGAGCATAAGACAGTAAGCTGATGTGTTTGCTGGTATATTTTTTGATGTTCTGATCTCCAAGCGTATGTCGACAGGACCTGTTTTTAAGGTTTCGTTTTGATGTCTACAGTCTATAACAAAAATTGGGGAACGCGATTTAAATAGCTCCCAGGAAAGTATTGGTTCGGTGTTAGCTTTATTATAGTATGTTTTCTGAAAATCGGTATACATTCTGTACAACAAACTATATCTGTTTCTTTCAAAAGAAATATTAAGGTCTTCATGTGGGTAGACATCGGAGTTTAAATAAACTTTTAAGTCTGTAAGATCACAGTGATCAAAAATTGTAGGATCAGCAGATATTCTCTTATTTTTTTCAGTTTGCAGAGCAAGGACAATGTAGCGAGGTTTCTCTATTTGTGTTGTTGTTTTCACGTTCCAGATATGATGGGTAGAAGTTGAAAGCGTGGGGTATTCATAAAGATCCCAGTTTCGAAAAGCAATTTTCATAAAACTATTTGTTTATAGATTTGTATAGAGTTAATTTCATAGCATCTGATAAAGTCACATGCGGTATTTTCCACTGAACCTTATGAAGTTTTATTTGAACATTTTCATCAGTCGGGGATATAAGAGCATTTTCATCCATTCTTGCACGTGTAATTATTAGATCATGTCGAGCATTTGGTATAATTTTTTTATAATCTTCGGCGAATCCCAAAAGTTTGTTCAGTGGAATACAATAATTAAAATGCATTAGTTTCAAATTAATAGTTGAGTCGGGTGACCAAGATGCATTCAGTAGCATATCACTTTCATTTTTGGATAAAGATAAATAATTTTTAATCGTTGATGTTATTCCGACATTTCGATTACAGTCAATGTCTTTGCCATTCAGTTCATATCGTAGTTCATCAAAGAGAAAAGCCATTGCATTATTTACAAGTTTTGTAGTGAGTATCTCTTTTCCATCTGCTTTTGAAATTGTTCCTTCAACATACAAAAAACTTTCTGAAGGAAGAACATTAAGATTTTGATGTTGTATAGAAATCTGAATGATGTCATTGCGTTCAAAATTGTTTTGATACGGTGAATAAGTATGATATTCATATTTAGAAATACTTTCATTAATCTCCGGTTCTTGAAAAATATTAAGCATATTTCTTTTTTAATGTGTATCCTAATGATAATAAAAAGTCCCGATTATCTTTGGTAAGACGAGATGTTACCGCAATTGAGTTCGAAGATGGATTAAGTATTAAATTATTTTGTGTGTTGTTTTTATATGAAATTGAATTTATTATATGTTCATATACAATCATATTTCCGGCTTTAAATGTAATCGGGCAGTTATTTTTTCCCCTCTGAAATTGATGTCTTTTCCGTCTTGATCAACAAATTTTAAACACAATGATGTTATCCGCTTGACGTTCACAGGTAAATAAATAACATTCCTCGGAGCTTCAACGATTTTATAGCCAGGACTTACTTTAACAGCAAATTCATGTAAGATGTGAGCTGATTGATTATTAATATACGTTCCTTCTATGATATTGCATTCAATGCGGATAGCATTTACTCTGTTAATATCAACATAAAGATCTGATTCATGATATAAATTTGCCTCTAGAAGTTTCTTGCTAAACCCCAGAATAGCTCCGATAGAATTTAGTCCAGAGAAGTCAATGTCTTCTGAGCTAATTAGTTCACATTTCAAAGTATTGTTATTTGCCTTGATCTTAATTTCACTCTTTTTGGCTCCACTTTTCTTGTTTTTATTAATTTCAATAATTTCTGTTTGTATTAAATTATTAATATCTTCTATCTCATAGGAACCTATTGGAAACGTTATAACGTTATCACCCACATGTAACAAGTTATTAAACTCATCTACATTTGGTATAGAGTTATATGTTTGAAAATCTATAAGCCCACATACATAATAATTAGACTTCAGTACAATTGGTGGGAAATACTCAGCAGTCAGAGTTGATTCATTTCCACTCAAAGTAAGTGTTAACGACATCTCGATTAAAAGACAAATGATGAGGTTTTGATTTTTCTACGTCATTTTATTGAATTCTCATTTAAGTTTTTAAAAAATAATATTACATTGTTCTAGTAAAAATTTTAAACATAAGTGACCACATATAAATGTATCAAAGTCTTGTCCCGGATATAATAATAATTTATGTTACTACCAAGATAGCTTATAAGTTCAGTTGGTGGTCTCAAATTTCCAAAACTATCAAAATACTTGATAACATTATTTTTTTTGTTTATAATATATGCTACCCAATGAGTACCCATCCCAGCTTCATCATCCAAATTTAAAACACCACATTCCTTATCGAATGATATCCTTGGTAATGAGTCTCGCATGAAAACTCCTCTAAAATTCTTTAAGTGGATATTTCCAAAGTGTTCAATTTCCAAATTACTTAAAGGATGGTTAGGTAGCAGGTCAATTAGTTTTTTGCATTTGGAGTTTTAAGAAAAAGGCCAAGACCATTTTTATATGGTCGTAAGAATAATCCATTTCCTTGAATAGCTACTGATTCCATAGCCTGATTATGACGTTTGTTTTCTTCGAATTGTCTTTTAGCAGCTCGTACATCATTGATGGCTTTTACTACGCCAGCTGTTCCACCCGTCAAAGAACCCACAGCTGATAGACCAGCGAGAATAGGAGCTAGAAGTGGGAGAAAACAACCACTCTTGGGAAGTGGAATTATTCTCGGTGTAGTAATGTCCTGTTTTTTCTTATTTCTTAAGGCATTTTTTGCAGCCTTAACAGCAATATTTGCTATAGAGGTTGTACCACAACAATTGACATTATTTTTTTTTATTTATTTATTTATTTATTTATTCCGTCTTAAAAGTTACAACACTCTATAGAGACTACAAATTTGGTTTTTATCAACATAAACATATTTTAAATATACAAAATTACAATAATTAAAATAAAGTTATAACAATTTAACTAGCTTATTTTTTATTTCGTTTCTATCAACATTGAAATCTATGGCGAAATCATATTCGTTGAAATCCAAACAAGCTCTAGTAATAGGATTATGCCTAGCATAGTTGGTACTATGGTAAGGAACACTTAGAAAATTCCCATTTCGGGGGCGCAAATATCGAGATGGTGCGTAAATATTAAACATAGATAACAAAACCGAACAGTCAATTACACAATTCAATACATCGTAGGCGAAGAGAATTGAATTTAATTTTCTCCTTTGGGCAAGAGGTTTTAAGTCAATTAAAATACATCTCGTTTCATAGGATGGAACGTTCAAATAACCAAAAGTTTTTCGCAAAGCCATTTTTGTGAATCTTTTTTGAATTTTTTCAATACGGAAAATACTTGACTGAGTGTAGGGATTCCATACAACGCTGCAATACTCTAAATGCGGCCTAACAAGACTTGTATATAAAGTTTTTAATGTGTAAGGGTCCTTAAAATTTTTAGAGTTTCGAATAACAAACCCTAACATTGAGTTTGCTTTCGAAATAACTTGGTCTATGTGATTTGAGAAGCTCAGTTTTTTTTAATAGCATTTCTTGCCTCACTTATAACCTTTTTAAAAATACTGCTTTTGCAAGTCTTTTTGGGTTTATTTTTGATAGTTTTTTTATTGACAGATCGGGCCATTTTATTCCCCATACCAAATTTTGTCTTTGCTTTCATCATGTTGGTGACTAAAAGTCCACTTAATTTTTCAGAAACTGAAGAGTCGCTTGCTTTGAATCTTTTCCAAGCCTGTTCTGTTAGAGCTTTGTCGGCAACGTGTCGATCTGAGAGAGAGCTACTTTTAGAATATGCAATATCATGTAGTCGACAAGCCTCATCCAATTGATTAATTCCCTTATCTCCTCTACGTAATCTTTCTTCCAATTTCGTTCCTGGACCACAATAATTATAGGAGGGAATATGTAGCTCGAACGGTAGTTTGTCAATAGCCTTATTTAAAAACCCTTCTCCTCCAAATGATTTTCTTTTTTTATGATACTGGTTTTTTTAGTGTTGTGCTCAATCATATTATAATTAATACACCTTCTTAGGCGAGGGTTGAAACATATATGATTAGAAATATATTAAAACGAGATGTTTTATTTCAGAAGTTGTTAGTCATCATTATGCGCTTCGTTAAGCAACAATTATAAAAATAAAAAATTTTGATTCCAATGTAAAAATTAAAAAGAAACATGGATCTTTGTTTCCAAACAGTATTCGAGGAATTATCGTAGGACCTTCAAATTGCGGGAAGACAAATGTGATGCTTAGCATTCTTCTTGACCCTAATGGATTGAAGTTTGAAAATATTTATATTTATTCTAAATCTTTGCATCAGCCAAAATATCAATATCTTAAAAAACTGATAACATCAATCAGAGGAATGGAATACAATGAATTTTCAAACAATTGTGAAATAATGACACCATCAGAAGCTAAAAATAACTCAGTTTTCATATTCGATGATGTTGCATGTCAGAAGCAAAACAATATAAGAGACTATTTTTGCATGGGACGACATAACGGGGTTGACAACTTTTACTTATGTCAGTCCTATACTCATATACCAAAACATTTGATCAGAGATAATGCTAACTTTATCATTCTTTTCAAACAAGATGAGTTGAATTTGAAGCATGTTTACAAAGATCATATTAATTCAGATCTGACATTTAATCAATTTAAAGAGTTGTGTTCTCACTGTTGGACTGATAATTTTGGATTCCTGGTTATAGACAAAGAGAGCAGTATTTTAAAAGGTCGCTACAAAAACAGTTTCAATAAAACTGCATTGCTATAAATACGCATTTACCATTTAAGATCCAAACATTCTGACAATATCATTGTTAGAGACAGCTAGCTGGTTAAAGGCAAATAATTTCTTTTTCATAAATCATAGGAATGGATGAAAACGTGGTACAAGATCTAGTGAAAACTAAAAATGTGCTTAGAAATAAATATTTACAACTTAAAACTGGCCAAAATATGAGAGAAACTCAATTGGAAAACACATTCAAACCTATTGTTGAGCAGTTAAAAAAATTGATTGAGAAAGAAAGGAAAGACAATTTTCAGCAAGAGACACTAAAAAATCGTAAATTTCTATTCAAATCGTTTGATGAAAAGAACGGAACAGATCATGACCAACAAGTTCACTAACACAGGAATTGGAAAGCATAGACGATTCTCTTATTTTCAGTACCCCAAAGAATATAACAGGTATTCTAACAGGATGTCTTTTTTAACAAAAAGTATGGACAGGCCTGACAAATCATCTTCTTTCACCCAAAAAATATTATCAGAATCGAATCGCGATACAAATTATGGTCCATATTTTGATGTGAACACTCAAACTATTAAAATAGGCAAATGTAACTTTGAAATGAATGAAAATGATATTATAATTGATGGTGAGACTTTTAGCCGAACTCCTGGTCTCATTGAGTTGATGTTAAAGAAAAATCCACGTAAGCAGAAATATGGTGCTAATGACTTAGAAGAATATCGAAAAATTTTACAAAAAACCAACGCACATAGAATAAATCATGACAGTTCTTCACGAATCAAGGGTAACAGAGGTGCAAAATATACTCAAATAATTAAAAAACTTGCTGTCGGACTTAAGGCTGAAAGCGAAAAAACAGGGGCATCTTATACTGATACTACTGAAATGACATACACAAACAAAAATATGGAATATGTGTTCTGGAATGATCCAAATGAAATTGTTAATAGACTTAGACTTTTAACAGCATCAAAAAATGCTGGCAACAATAACCATCAGAATGAAATCAATTCTATAATTGAAGAACTAAAAGAATCAAATATCATATATTAAGATTAATCAAAACCATAATCCTTGCATATACAGATGAACGTTGACAAGTTCGGTAGGAGTTCCAAACTTTTTCAAAAAACCTTAGACAATGTAGAACCTCAAAAAATCGGATTTAAAATCCTACCATCGGGTGATTTTGATATGGGGCATAGATATTTAAACAACATAGGAAAAAAACCGAGATTTCCACACCAGGCCGTCTGCAAAGGATATGTTGATGATCAAATAAGTTTTACGGAAACAAGTATTAAAAACCACGTAAACTCTTCATTGCTGGAAGTTTTGTCAACTTTTAGTGAGGAAATTCGAGTACTTAAAAATCACATAGACTCCTCTATAAAGGAAACAATAACATCTATGGTCCATGAAAACATGAAATCATTTCCGATTTCCCAAAACCTTAAAGATGCTGCAGATGAAAAGTATATTGATGATAAAATAGGAACAAAAGTTGATCATGTTATGAAAGTAGTATTCCCATTACACCCTATGTTCCATAAGTAAGAAATATTGTTTGTACATATTACATATATATATATATATATATAATATATATATTACATATATGAAAGAGACTAAAGAAAAGTTCAATTTTCATAAAATAAAATAAAATTTGTTAGTTAGTATTCAGAACTTAGACAACGAGGAACCTTTAAAATGGACTCGGAAAAAATTATAAAAGATATTTGTGATTTTTTAAAAAATCATGGAGAAATATTAGATGAACACCATGAAGAGTTTAAAAGTTCTATATCTTTTCTTAAAAGATTCGAAAACAGATTTTATGTTGACTCAATTCATGGTCACCATTACTCCAATTGCTGTTGGTCATCAAATCAATGTCAACTAGGACCCGATACATGTGCTTGCTATATGATTGAAAATCGTTTAGTAAGAATTAAGAAATTAATGTTATTTTATAAAAATTGGAATAAAGTAAATAAAAAATAATATATTTTATAAAGCTTTAAAAGACTTCTTTTTTGTTTTGTTGTATTCACTCCTTACAAATATGAGTAAACGGCAGGTTGTGGAAGAGTTGCATAAGCCAGCACGTAGAAATTTCAAACGTCGTCATGTTATCATTAAAGGTTATGATGATTTATGGCAGGCTGATCTTGTTGAAATGATTCCTTATAGTTCTCAAAACAAAGAGTTTAAATATTTAATGACAGTCATTGATACTTTTTAGAAATTCGCATGGGCCATCCCAATGAAAAACAAAAAAGCAAAAGGGATGGAACAAATATTTATTGATTCTTCTAGAACTCCCGAAAATTTGCAAACGGACGATGGGAAAGAATTTTACAACAAAACATTCAATAGCTTAATGAGAAAGTATAAAATTAACCATTACTCTACTTTTAGTTCATTAAAGGCTTCTATTGTTGAAAGATTTAATAGAACCTTAAAAGAAAAAATGTGGAAAGAATTTAGTTTCAATGGCAGCTATAAATGGATAAATATTTATAAGAAATTACTCCATGATTACAATCATTCTTTTCACAGAACCATTAAATGTTATCCTGTAGATGTAACGAAGGAAAATTCAAAATCTATATTACCACTTTTCAAAACCAAGAAAAGAGAAATAATTAAACAAAAATTTAAGGTCGGTGATAAAGTAAGAATCAGCAAACATAAACATGTATTTGAAAAAGGATACACCCCCAACTGGACAACTGAGATCTTTAAAATAAGAAAAATCCAAGAAACTAACCCTATAACATATCTTCTTGAAGACTTTGAAGGAAAACCCGTACAAGGCGGTTTCTATAGTGAAGAATTAATGAAGTCAAAAAGTAAAAACGTATTTCTGGTGGAAAAAATTCTACAGACAAGAGGCAATAAAGTTTTTGTTAAGTGGTTGGGATTTCCAACAGAACATAACTCGTGGATAAATAAAAACGAAATCCTATAAAATGTATTGAATAAAATTAAAGAAATAAATTCCAAAAATCTAATTGACAGCATTTTCTTTATTTTACATGAACCGATTCACATTGATTATTTAGGTACATCAATACAATTCCTATCAAACGACGACACAGTGACCCGCATCGATCCTTTGCACTTGAATCTTTCCACCTTTTCCAATTTTCAAGCAAATATAACATTTCCTTAACAGATTATTTTCAGAATCCTCTGTTGATTTATATTCGTAAATATTAGTACTTGGCTATTTAGGGACATCTATATAGAATACCTATCAAACGACGACACAGTGACCCGCTTCGATCCTTTGCAGTCATAAATTTGCTTGTAGATTGGAATTTTCTAAAAACCACTTTCATTCGTTCTCACAATCTACACTTTTTTAATTTACAAACAATCCAACATTCCTTTACCTTAAACTTCACTCTTTACACCTTTACCTTTACCTTTACCCAATTTTCTAACAAACAAAACATTTCCTTAACACTTTATTTTCACAATCCTCTTTTCATTTATCTGTAGATTTTAATACTCGACTTCACGACATGGTGTCCCGTGTCGATCCCTTACAAACAACCATAAACAACATTACATTGGGTTTTATCACTCACTAATAAAATCATTTATTTATTCACACTTTCTATTCCTCCTACATTTACCTTTTTTCAAATTTTCAAATATTCTAACGTTTAACGGATCGGTCCCAAGTGCACATATTCCTACTACAATAGTATAATTTTTTATTGAAACTAATTAAGATTATATCGAAGAAAAATACCAACAAAAAATTGACATTCTTTTGGCTTCTCGTTTTTCAGAAATCGGTTGCAAATATGACTTTATTGAAATTGAATTTTAGCGGTTTGGAGAAAAAAAAATTGATTTTGGGCTCGGAAGTTAGTTCAGGAGCTTTATTACCTTCAAAAAAATGTATATATATATGTACTTGAAAACACCCACGCTGTGCCCCATGCTATATAAGCTAAAAAAAGACAGTTCTACCAACTTCTCATCATAACACCTGTTGCAAAACACTTAAGACTATTACCAATCATTTAATAAGATGCGCCTGATATCTATCCGAATCCAAATATCCGAATATCTAAACCGAAAAATTACAAAAAATTGAGTAAAGTTTTTTTCATATAAGGAGACAAAATTTGAACAAAAAAAAACGATCGGAGGTTAGTTGCATATATATTTTCTAGTTATAAAACGAAAGAGAAAAAAAATAAAAAGTTCATAAATATGGATGCCCCGACCAAACTAGTGAACTAATCGAAATTTTCAATAAAAAAAACAGCTTCCAGTCCCTATAAAAACCGTAACGGAATAACTTTCAGCATTTCAATTATAAACAAAAAATGTTTGTGTGTTTATCATCTCTACAATACATTTTGTTTCATTAAATCAAGAAAATTGCAAAAGTTATGGAGCAATAGGTCAATGCACCTTTCAACTTTTAACGAAAAATGCAAGGGACACCTAGCCGTAAGGGGTAGGGGGAGTAGTTCCAATCTTATGATGGCTTACCTTGGGGGGAGGGGGCCAAATCATTCCTCAAAATCCCTTACGTAATTTATGGACGGCCCCTTATCTGTATTTATCTCAGCAAGCAAACTGACAAAAAAAAGTAACCGGTTTTCTTTTTTTCCTGACTTGACACAAGTTTTCTATTCTCAACCCATCCAAAAACAAGAAATCGTAAAAAAATGTTCCCTCGGACATATTGTGTTAATACAAATACCTTCGTCAGTGTGCCTTATGATATCTGTTTTTTTTTTATGCCTACTTGCACAGCGCATGCTCGTATAATTGTCACCCCCAGGGTTAGAACCTCAGTAGTAAAATTTCGGAGCAGATTTGTAAAAAAGTGGAGTAAATTGAAAATTTCCGGAGTAGATTGAAAAAGAAAGAAAAACTCAGGTTTTCAATTACTGTATTTAACAAAAGTTTATTTGAACTAAAGTATGTAAATAATTGTTTACAAAGCTTGTTAAATGGGAAATCGAGTTTACTTTTGTGAGTACACTGTGCAAGTAAGTTAAAAGAGCTAAGATAAGGCCGTGTGTGAATTGCGTTAAAATTTGCGTTAAAACTTCTACCACGATTAAAATTTGACGTCTTGTTTGAGGTGGGATCAAATTTAGCCATTTGCTGTGTGAATTGCGTTAAAACAATTATTTTAACCAAGATTTCTGCGTAGGTTAAAAAAATTTCCCTCGATAATTTAAGAAATTTCCCAGAACGAAAATTGGTTTTCTTTTTCACCGAAAAATTATTTCTCTTACAAAACATATTTTTAAGAAAACAGGGTTAATAAAAAGTCTCTGAAACTGAAAAAAATCTTTTTTATTTATTGTACTCGATTCAATGTCATATTTTATACAACAAAAAAAAATATTCAAACAAAATTCCCATTTTAGTTAATTGATTTATTCGGTGTGGCAGCACTGAAAATTAGTTTTCATGGCTGATATCTTTCATACATTTCAAAAGAAACAAAACAATAAATTCGTATTTGGTTTGGAAAAATGACAAATTTAAAGTATTTTGTAATAATTCTTGTTTTTTTATCCAGACTTAAGCCTTGCGCAAACCAATGCGGTGAGTGCGTGCGATGCGATTGCGTTAAGTCAAATCCCTATGCATTAAGTCAAACGTCCATAAGATTACATAGGGATTTGACTTAACGCAATCGCATCGCACGCACTCACCGCGTTGGTTTGCGCAAGGCTTTATCCTAATTTCAATTAGTTTTATTTTTTCTTCGTGAGACCCTAGAAAACAAAAGCATTGAATTTATATAAATTAATTGATTTCAAACTAACATTTAATGTATGGTTTTCCATCCATCCTTTGTTTTTTTTTTTTCTTGATTCATATTTCGTTGTTTGAATTGAATGCAAAAGCAAGAGCAAATTTCTCTATCACTATAAACGTCAAATTTTAACACACATTTTAACCTAAGTCAAATTTTATCAATTTCCAGTATGATCAAATGAAGTTTTGTGAACTAGTTTCTTAAGACGTTTTTAGTGATTGCCTTAAAACTGTTGGTAGGTACTAGACTTGCGATTTTTTTTCAGGACATATGCTTACAATACGCTTAAATTAAATATTTTTCGTTGTTAAAAACAACCACACAACTATTAAAAAAAGGTTTTTTGAACTTAAATTTAGACTCATGTCGACATAAGTTATCAAATGATCCGATTTGCTTACGTCCAAAACAACCTATGTATGTCTACATAAGATATCATTTCTTCTGATTGCTAGTTGTAATAAGCGCTTAAATCATGGCTTGAGCCGTTTAAAAAAATAAATTTTCTTATTGTTTTGATCAATTGGTGCTCAAGACAAGCATTTTTAAGTTGCTTTGATTTTTTTTTAATTTAGCGGTGAGTATTGTAGTTGAGATAATCCACGTGTTTTTATCTAATAAATGAAAAAATTAGTAAGACTTTTAACAGTTAAAACACTTTTTATATTTCCTCAGATGTATATTAAGTAATGTAATCTTTTCATTAATTTAGCTGCTATTTTTTGTCGTATAGTAGCGGAACCCAGAATAAACGAAAGGTAAACAAAAAGGAAAATATGTGGTACTGAAAATACTATTTTCACTAACGTCGACTTTAGCTCTTTTAAATTATTAGCTCAGTTATACATTGAAGAAAAAAATAAATGGGACAGTATAAAACTATAGATACAGTACAGCATCAGCGTCAGGGTTGGTTGCAAAATTGAATAACACAGGATGGTAGTTTACTTTCATGAGATTCGGCTTAAATTTTTTTATAATTTTTCAGAGTAAAAAAAGGAGTAGATCTCAAAAAATCGGAGTGGTGGAGTAAATTTATTTTTTTTTTCTCAAAACTGGAGTAGATTTACTCCGATTGGAGCAAGGTTCTAACGCTGGTCACCCCTTTGTTCTGCTTATGCAAGTGCGTAACTCTTTTCTAGTATCTGGCACTGGCTGTTGCCGAGACCAAAGAGAGAGAGAAAATAGGGAGAATTTGAAATCACACGTGACGACCGACGATGGCAAGAGGGACTACTTTTAAGAGAATAAAATGATCTACTAATACAAGCAAACACTTTTACATGAGTTCTGAGTTCGCTAAAAAAGTCCACCTAGCCTTAAAGTACCAAACACAGATAATAACATACGAACTGATGAAAATATTCTGAGCTTATTACCCAAAATGTTTTGGAGTGAAAGAAGCAGTCACTTGTATCAAATTAATTTAAATTCATATCTGGAAATCTTAACTAGAACAAATTCATCCGTAGACACTGAAGTTTTGACAGAAATTTAAAAAAAAGCACCTGCAAAACCAAACACAGCAAGCACGACCGGAAGGAACAAGCAAGATTGGTTCGATAATGACTGCAAAAGGGCGAGACAGAAATCGTTTGCACTTATCAAACTACTCAAGTTACACAACTCTGAATTATTTAAAATTATGTTTGCGAAATCAAACAAAGAATATAAAAGGCTTTGCCTCACAGAAAAAGACTGAATTCGAACAACAAAAAATAAATGCGATAAACTGCGCTAGCTCTTCATCTGACTTTTGGAAGGCTATAAAACAATTGAATGGGAGGAAACATGTCATTGCTCCGACTTTAGACGCCCAACAATTGAAACTCCATTTCAGAAACCTGCTTAATACTGAACAAGTATCATTAACTCACCAATACGCTGCTCCTCTAATTCATGACGATGTCTTAGACGCACCATTCACATTAGAAGAAGTCAAAAATGCTATTAAATGTTCAAAAGATAACAAAGCCCCAAAGAAGACCGAGTCCAGTATGAGTTTTACAGAAACTGTACCTCAGAATTTGCAATAGCTCTCACAAATGCGTTCAACAAAATATACGAAACAGGGAATATACCCATGAGTTTCAAAAAAGCTTTTTTTTTTTTTCTCTGCACAAAAAAGGTGACTATAATGATCCACAGAACTACAGAGGAATATCCTTTCTCAATACAAACACTAAATTATTTGGTGCCATTCTTTTTAAACGGCTCACCCGCTGGGTAAATGAGAGGAGGGTACTGCAACTGCATGAATTTCAAGCTGGGTTTAGAGAAGGTTACTCAACATTCGATCAAATTTTTACGCTTGTGAATATTGCTGAGATATACAATACATGAAAAGGAATAAAAAGTTGTACTTTCCGTTTGTAGACTTTCGTGCAGCTTTTGACTCCATACCACGAGAAGTACTTATCTATAAACTATACTCGATCGGAATCTCAAGCAAAATGATAAACATATTAAAAGGCTTATATGAAGATAACTCAGCTATGGTATGGGATGGAAAAAGAGTCTCAGATGAATTCTCCACCACGATGGGCGTAAAACAAGGATGCATTCTGAGTTCTTTGTTGTTTATCCTGTCCATCAATGACTTTACTGATAGTATTGGAGAAGGTATCAAAATAGGTACAACAAATATACCTGCATTAATGTTTGCCGATGACATTGCCATCCTTTCTGAAACCGTCACCAACATGCAGCTTGAGTTAAACAGACTGGCACTGTACTGTCGAAAATGGAACTTGTTTGTTAATCTAACAAAAACGAAAATGATGATATTCAGAAATGGTGGCGGGAGGCACTCAGGAAACGAACAATGGAATTATGAAGGAGAAACAATAGAGGTTGTGAGAGAATATAAGTATTTGGGTGTTTTGATCACAGCAAACCTTAATATGAAAAAGCATTTTGAAACCAAATTATCTGAAGCAAAACGTTCAATTGGTTTAATATGGAATAAATGTATTGGTAATAAGTATTTAAACCACTCTTCGAAACAAAAAATCATCCGTGCAACTGCAACATCTATCATGATGTATGGAGCTCAATTATGGGGATATCGCTCATTTTCTACTGTTGAGATCTTTAATAGATAGGTATTGTATCAAAAGAGTCTTCAAAATTCCAAACAGCACACCAAATTACATGATTCACTTGGAGACAGGAAAGCCACCAATCTTTTTGGAGACGCTCAAATTGCATTTCGACTACGTAAACAAAGTTATGGCCGTTATGGGAATGGATGAGAGAAGACTACCGAAAATCGTAATCTCCTACATACTTACAAGGAGAAGTAATTGCATTAAGGAATGGAAAATCATTGCAAGAAATTGTGGGTTGGTTACAAATTTCGAAAGCTTCGAACAAGTAACAGTTCGTAAAAATACGTTCTGTAAAATTATTGAAAAAACAGGTTGTCTCTTCTACGACTCATTTGTTAATGAACCTCAGTCATCACAATATCGCATGTACTACAGCAAACTCAAGTACTATCTGCAGGAAAAAACTTATTTTGTGAATACAAATTCCATTGAAAAAAATAAATGTATTATTTAAAATACGAGGAGAGCTCACTAACCTGAACTTCATAGCGCAACGAACTGACCTGCCTATTGAATGTAGCCTTTGCAATCTTAAAGAAAGAGAAGATGTGTTCCATTTCATTGCGAAATGCCCAATATTTTGTGAGCTAAGATACACTTTGGAGCAAATACTCTGGAAATGGAAGTGGCGTTGAATATTTTGAATGGTGACCGTGGATGGGATCTGCTCTACAATTTCATCGTAAGCTTATTGCGCTACAGAACCTGTATAATTGAAGGCAATTTTTTAAAAAAAATTACTTGTATTTTGTTGAAATTTAACTGAGTGCTTTTATCTTCGACTGTTGTTGGTTAATGTTACTGGCCCATTATCATTTCAAGATATACGTAAAGTGAATGGGCAACAGTATCCAACATATAAAGACGCATGCCTTGCACTCGGCTTGCTGGAAGACGATAACCAGTGGGAGCGTATGCTTGCTGAAGCTGCATTGAACTGTAATAGCAAAAGCTATATTGTTGACTACATGTTTCCCAGCTCGAGCAAACATATTGTGGGATAATTACAAAGATTCCATGACTGATGATATATTTCATCAACATCGTACACGGTGCAACGATCTAACGATAACATTCAGCGACGCTATGTACAATGAAGCATTGATTGCCATTGAGGATCTTTGCATTGTCATTACCAAGTTATCATTCACTAATTTCGGTATGATTTCGCCAAATCGACCTGCATCTGATTTTATTAACACTGAAATGAATCGTGAACTGCAGTACATCACTGTATAAAGGGCAGCGATTGTTACTCGCAATGTCCCACAAATAAATGAGGAATACAGAACCATTTATGACCGCATTTTACTCGCGTTTCAGCAGGACAAGGTATGTTCTTCTTTTTGGATGCACCGGGTGGAACTGGCAAAACATTCCTTATTTCACCAATTCTTGCTGAAATACGATCAAATAATGGCATCGCATTGGCCGTTGCATCATCTGGCATTGCGGCAACTTTATTGGATGGAGGCAGAACAGCTCATTCAGTATTTAAGCTGCAACTTAATATTCAAAATAACCCCCACGCAATGTGTAACATTGAAAAACAATCGTCCATGGTCACCGTGCTAAAACAGTGTAAATTTATCATCTGGGATGAATGTATCTACTGTGGCACACAAACATTCAATTGAGGCGTTGAACAGGACATTGAAAGATATCAAAAACAACGACAAACTATTTGGCGGCACTCTATTGGTGCTTTCAGGTGATTTCAGACAAACACTTCCCGTCATTCCACGTTCAACATACGCTGATGAGATCAACGCTTGCTTAAAATCTTCTCCATTGTGGCGTCATGTTGCGCGTTCAAATGCTTCAAGATCCATCCGCTGAAGCATTCTCAAAACAACTTTTAGATATGGTGATGGAAAAGTTGCTGCAGATGAAACTGGATCCGTAAAATTACCGACCGATTCCTGCACAATCGCTGGTTCGCAAAATACTCTCATTAAACAAATATTTCCCGATGTACACAAACAGTACATAACTCATGAGTGGCAATGCAATGTTTTAGCAGCAAATGTAGACGTTGACAATTTAAATTTGAAGATTCCACAGTTGTTGAAAGGGAACTTGGTATCATACAAATCAATTGATACAGTTTGCGATGCCAGTGAAGCTGTCAATTTTCCCACAGAATTTTTGAACTCGCTGGATCTGCCAGGCATGCCACCGCATATTTTACTATTGAAGGTTGGATCTCCAATTATCTTGCTTCGCAATATAAACCCGTGACGGATCAGTGCAACGGTACGCGATTAGTAATTTGAAAATTGATGAAAAACGTTATCGAAGCCAGCCTTTTAAATAGCAAGTTCAAAGGTGAAAAGAGACTAATACCACGGATTCCTATCATACCAACAGATGTGCCAATTGAATTCAAACGAATTCAGTTTCCGTTCAGATTGGCATTTGCAGTGACAATTAACAAATCGCAAGGCCTAACGATGTCTATTTGTGGCTTAGATTTAAGTACACCATGTTTTTCAAACGGACAGTTGTAGATACGTAGCATGCTCTCGAGTGGATAAACCATCAAGTTTGTTTGTGCTCGCTAAAGATGGGCTAACGAAAAATATTGATCATACTATAGCTTTAAAAGATTAATTATGTGATATGTAATTTTAAGAAATAAATTATAGAAACTTAAAAATAATATTGTTTGGCGTATGTTATTTTTATATTCCCTTACCGTTTATAGCGCTCCACGCCTATTTCACGCATATACCACATGCTTATACACTTATAATAAGTAAGTTCCTTTTTGTCTACACTAGAATTTATCTAGAAACAAGAAATAATTTATAGGCAAAACAACGTTTGCCGGGTCAGCTAGTAAAACAATAAAATAAAGTCATTTTGATGTTCTCTGTGTTGACTCTTAAAAACAAAGCAGCAATCAAAGGAGATGGCTAATTTTTCTATGGAGCCTGGCCCAGAACGTACACCTATGAGACTAGTACCAAATGAAAGCTTACGTTCAGCCCAATCTATCTGCCAAATATTTTTGAATTCGGTTTTGGTGATTTTGAGATAATTAGACTTGAGATCGGAAATGGGAAAAATCTAACATTTCTGCAAATAATTACGTATATCTCGAAGATTATAGCAAGTAGGACAATGATTTAGGTATCGTATGAAAGATCATATCAATATCTTTCATTTTGTGTTAAATACATTTTTAGAAATCCCTTATATTTCGAAAAGACAGACCTAAAATTTGTTTGAAAAGAAACATTTTCGTTGACGTTTGCCAGCCAATGTCTCGAAAAAATCAGTGATGACCTATATGAAAAACAACGATAAATGCCTTTTCAAGTGGCAATATTTCGGTGAGTTTCAAACAAAGAAAGTTTTCTGATATAATATTTTATGCCTGTACCTACCTGCAACCAGAAAGAAATGCTATTAAAAAAACTGACAGAAATCAAAGATTGGAAAATATTGCCTTTTTTCTGTCGGGAATTTTATTATTTTAAAAAATAAAATTTAATTTCTACAAAAAATGTCTTGGAATTTCATCAAAATTTTGCTTCGTTCTAGAGATATATTGAAAAAAAAAACCAATGAAGTTGGTTTAGAACCCATATCTCCGAATCGCACAATTTAATAGCACTTTCTGTTTTTTTCTCTAAAATTGACCCATTAATCGATTCATGCAATAAAAGTCCATTCAATGTCGAGTTCCTTTATATGCCCTTTTTTTACGACATAATCAATAGACTATAAATAGTCATCCTTCAAAATGCCACTAGAGCGAGCGACAGAAACTGAATAAGAGATGGCGCTTATAAATATTCGCGCGGGAAATATTTTAAATTTGAAAATTGAAGAAAATTCCAGGTCATGAACCAATGACCATTATTCCTTTCTACTAGTCAATATGGGGATAGAATTGCAGCATAATTTGATGAAATGTACTATAGGTTTTAGCTATAAAAGAAAACTTTAGATTATAATAAGACTATTTATTAAAATTATTATAGCTGGAAACTTTTTGTTTAATTATACTTTATTTAAAACAAAAGTTACAATATTTTATTCTTGGCGGTTCTTTTCTCGCTCAAGGAATGATGAAGAATGAATAATCGAAAAAAACTCTCTGTGCCAAACTGTTGCACTTTTTTTCTTATATTTCCCTTCCAAGGGGGTTATAAATTTTCAATGATATTAAATATTAAATGTAAGTTAAATTTTATGATGATTTCGGAGCTTGAAAACCGCGAACAAAACAATATAATTAGTAAGAACAATTTTTGCACGTAGTGCACCGATTATAGAATGGCGAGTGAATAAGAATAAGAAGTAAATGGCTGAATAAAGGGTTAATAGAAAAAAATGCAACACACAGCATGTGTTGATGCTGTCAGCCACGGCTACTCAGCTGGGTGTTGGGTATGTTCGATGTAGCTTTGATGTGAAGTTTTACTGGTATGTTAGATTAATTAATAAAAAGGGTTTTGATATCAAATAGATAGGTATGTTACTAATAAAGTTCAGTGATGTTAAATAAGGGTGGGCGCCAGAAAATTTTTTTTTGGAAAAAGAATTTTCAAACCTTTTGCTGAAAAGGAAAATGTGGAAAAGTGACCAAAGGAAAAAAAGAACGATAAATGAAAATGTAAGCAACACGATGGTTTTAAATAGGAATGTAATGATTTATTATGTTGGATTAAAAACCCAAATCTTTTCGAACAAAGTAAATGTTATAAAATGGATGATGTAAAAAAAAGTAAATGGACGACGTTATACAATGTATAAATGAATTATGTACAAGGACCGCTATATGACTTTGCATGGGCAAGTCGAAGATTGGACCGTTAATAATAACTTCCCGAAAATTCTCAAGATGAGAAAAATTTAAGAGGGTTCTAAATCAGATATTTTTGTGGTTAAATAGAAAAAGGAAAGATGCCACACGGCTAAAAATTTTCTCAAAAATCACAAGTTAAAAAAAAACTACGACACTTCCTGTCTCGACTCACTATTCTCTTAAATTTTCAAAATTTTCTAATTCTTCCTCACAAAAAACTAAGACTTGATCTTTGTTCTCAACACTTTCCGAAATTCTCTGTCTCAAAAATAAAACTACTTTTCAGCTTGCTAGCTAACCAAGAAGTGTCTCCCACTTCAAGTCTAGCTCTCTGTATGGACCCAACACCTCACTAATACACACACAAATCCGATCTCTCAACCAATCACGTTTCGTGGGATTCAGCTCCACGACATGAACCATCAATGGGGTTCTGACATCGCTGCGAGTTCGACAAGTTGTTGGTGTCGTCCAAAACTTGACGATCTCATGGGTGAGTCCAGACCCCATTTACCCAATGTCAAAACCTTTCGAGAAAATTGAAAGTTATTGAACAAGAATCAAGTTTCATCTGGGCATTCTCCCAGTTAATCTAAATCGCGCAAATAGTGAATCGAGGAAGGCACAGTTTCCAAAATTCTCTATTTTTAATGTACAATTTTCCGAGAAGAATCATAGCCGGAAGATATCTTTTATATTCGCGAACCCTAACTTACGCCGGTGGACCCTTTTGCAGATTTGGGGGAGAGAAGGGAAAACTATTAACGTTCCAACCTTTGACACTTAATTAAATATTTAGGGTTGGCTTAAGCCTTGATTACATCATGTATACAATGTCTGTAATGTGTATTTCTGATGATGATGTGTAATGTGAAATGTGTGATAGTGTATATTGTGTGATGTTGTATATTGGATGATGGTGTATATTGTGAACATGGTGTCTTCTATTTTTTTTGTATATATGTGTGTATCTGATTTGTGTTTCCAAACATGGCAATTTGCTCTTGCCATATACCAGGTTTGTGTATAGGGTCAACAAACCATTCAGCTCATCCGCTGGTCAGGTGTACCTGCTTTTGTTATTTGTTCAAAGCAATGTTCCTTCCACATTGCTAAGAACAAACAACGGAAAAATGGTGGGTCGAAGAAATGATGGGGAGGGTTTCGGGACCAAAAGAAAGGAATAAAAACATAAACCAGTTTTTAAGGGAAGATCTTTGTTGCGGTGAAATATTACCGTAACAAACTCCCCCCTTGCCTACCAAGAGTTGAAATTGGCTTTACGAAAGAAAAGCCGAAGTATAAGGATCAGATAAGGCTAGACAACTTCAACATAAGGAAATCTCTAATGGACAACACAACCATATCTCAATCGCTCTATGAGAGTGAAAGCACATCACAGAGCGTTTCGGCTCTCAGTATCGTTTTGTGCAACCTCTTCCGGTTACACGACTCACTTCAGGATTCTTCGGGATCATCGTGGTATGGCTTAAGGTTTTTTACGTGCCAAGTACCTTTTTCAGCACCATTTTCGTCCATTAGGACATAAGTCCATGGCGAAACTCTTGTTTTGATTTTAAATGGCCAAACAAACTTTGGAGCCTGCTTAGCGGCATAGTAATTAGCGGCATCAGAAAGGGTGAAATTTCTTCTCCAAACCATTTCGTTTGGGAAGTACTTCACGTCCCTTCTGCGAAGATTGTAAATTTTCGTCGACTTCTTGGCTGCTGCTTCTAACTTTCTACCTATTTCTTCCCTAAGCTTTCTAAACCTATTCTCTATTTTGCCCATGTCCCTTTGTCTCCAGGTATCATTATTGGTATTGGTAACAGACTCGTCGGGAGGTGTGGCGCTCGCGAGCCCTGACCCGGAGGTAACCATCGTCCTCCCGAATACAGCATAATAAGGTGATAATCCCAAGACTTCATGTTGGGAAGTGCGGATACAACACACGACTTTCGCCAACTGAGAGTCCCAATTCCCAAACGCGGTGGTTGTCCGACACATAAGCCCGTTGTGTCGTTTTCAAAATCTGGTTAATCCGTTCTGCTGGATTAGCCTGAGGGTGGTAGTGCGCAGTAAACCTAATAGACGACCTATAACCATCGCATAAAGATTTTAACTCCCTACTATTAAATTGAGGACCATTATCACAAACTACTATTTTTGGAACACCAAATAGCAAAAAGACGTTATCTTCAAGCTCCTTGCACACAGCTTTCGCTGTTGCAGACCAAAGGGGAAATAAAAGAGGAAATTTTGTGAAATAATCCACAACGGTGAGGATATGCATATATCCCTTACTAGATTTAGGAAACGGACCAGCGAGATCCACACAAATCATCTCCCACGGATTGGATACCCCTTTCCTTTCCGTTATTAGACCTGCCGGTTTGTCATGAACGGGTTTTACACTTTGACATATTTTACAATTCCTAACGTACTTTTCGGCCAATAATAATTTTCTTCTACCCTAGCAAAAGTCTTTCTAACCCCCATATGTCCTGCTAACGGATGATCATGACATTTTTCTAAAATATTTTTCCTATCACTCCTACCTACTACAATTTTCCATTCATTATTGTCCCTAACTAAAATATGCTTTGCCGTAACATGTTTTAAGAGTGTTCCGTTTTTGAACCTTTATGATGGAAACGCTAATGGGTCCTTTTCGATCTGATTGATCATCTTTTTCAGCCAAGGATCCGTGTTGTGTTCCGAAATCCCAGATAAAACCGATATGCTTCTCGAAAGCACATCTGGAACCACATGATCCTTGCCTTTCCTGTGAATTATTTCAAAATCAAACTGTTGTAGACGTACCGCCCACCGCGCTAGTCTACCAACAGGATCTTTCAGTTTGCTCAACCAGACCAAGGAATGGTGGTCTGTAATAACCGTGAATCTTACTCCCTCCAAGTAAGGTATTAGTTTTTCTATGGCCCATAGTACTGCCAAACACTCCTTTTCCGTAGTGGAATAGTTCCTTTCGCATCGGTTGAGGGATCTACTTAGAAAGCAGATCACCTTTTCCCCTTCGTCAGAAGTCTGACTAAGGACAGCTCCAACCCCGAAATCCGAAGCATCCGTTTGAACTACGAATGGCTTCGTAAAATCCGGGCAGGTCAGGATAGGAGCCGCAACCAAGCACTCTTTTGCCCTACGAAAACTATTCTCACATTCTTCAGTCATCCATATAAATTTCCTAATCTTCTTTAGTAATTCGTTTAACGGTTTTACCAAACTAGCGAAGTTCGGTATAAATCTCCTATACCAGGAAACCGTTCCTAAGAAACTCCTAACTTTCTTAACATTTTTCGGTTGTGGGATACCAACCATACTCTCAACTTTTTCAGGGTCCATGTGCAAACCATTGCGGTCTACAACATAGCCCAAAAATTTTAATGAAGGCCTACAAAAGTGACATTTGTCCCTACCTACTTTCAGACCTGCCTTAATAAGCCTACTAAAAACTTCTCCAAAAATCTCAATATGTTATTCGAAAGTGTTTGTTACGATGATAACATCATCGAGATAGAAAAAACGAAGGGTTTAAACTCAGGGCTAAGGACTGTATCTATAAAACGTTGCCAAGTTGCGGGTGCATTGTGCAATCCGAACGGCATTCTCAAGAAATGAAATAGTCCACGCCCGGGAACTGTAAACGCAGTGAATTTCCTGGACTCCTTTTCCATTGGAATCTGCCAATAAGCAGACTTAATATCCCTGGACGACTGAAATTTCGCGTTGTTTAACCTATCTAAGATGGCTGAGATATAAGGGAGGGGGTAAGCATCCCTAGCTGTAACTCCATTGAGCTTCCTATAATCTACACAAAATCTATAGGTATCATCCTTTTTCTTCACCATCACAATGGGGGACGACCAAGGGCTGTCTGTTTTTCGATAACCCCGTCCTTCAACATCTCTTCCAACTCTTTGTCGATGAATTTTTGGATGGCTGGAGAAACAGGATAATACCTCTGCTTAATTGGTTCTGAATCTGTCCTAATTTTGTGTTCCACTAATTGGGTACACCCTAATCCCTCTGGCATTTCACTAAATACCCTATCTAAAATTTCCCTAACTCCTGGTTCTGTGTCTCTCCTCTAAATCAGCTAAGTGTGTTGCTTCCGAAACTGAAGCTACATCACATTGGCTGGAAAAATCCCATTCCCCTGATTTCAAATCTGGGACAGTGCCCAAAAGAGCCCAAAAGTCAGCTCCTAAAATCAAGAACTGAGGACTGTTCGGAATCACTAAGCAATCTATTTAGATTACTTTCCCCTTGATGTTAATAGGGAGTGACACAATACCCTCTACCTCTATACCCTTTCCATCCGCTAGTGTAACTTTGTTTTTCCCTAATCTAACACCTAAACTTTTCAAATTTTCCTCCCTTACCTACAAACTATTGTGCGTGAAGCGCCTGAGTCTAAGAGTCCTAACATCCTAACTCCATAAACACTAACTCTAAATATGGCCTTTTATCCCTACCATTCTCCTCTAGTGTAAAACCTACTTCAAAATTCACCGACTGGTCCCCAGTAGCCGACCTCACAGATTTCAACGGCGCTCTCGACCTACTGACCCGAGAGTGCGTCTCACGTTTCCCGAGCAGGTAGAGCAGTAACTTCGCGTAGCCCCCTGCTTTGCACATCCGAAACAACTCCTAGGGGCAGAACACCTATTTGCAAAATGGCCCAACCCATTACAATTATAACACCTAACCACAGAGTTCGACGAGTTAGAAATCGAATTCTGATTCGAGTTCGAATTCAAAGGTTCTCGAGTTTGCCTGCTCTCAACAGCAGAAACTCTCCTAACCAACGACCCATCCGAGTTTTGTCCCGCTGGACGAGTTTGGTTGTTGTCCTCGACAACGGAACTTCTTCTACCATTCGACCTAAATGGATTGGAATTCAAATTCTGATTCGAATTCCGTTCGACCTGGCGAGTCTGGTTGCTCTCCTCAACAACCGCGACTCTTGGGGTTTCAACTCCTACGTAAGCCAGATCCGGCTCAAGTAGGTTCCTACTTTGATTGTTAGGGGGTGGAACATAAAACTCCACATTATCCCTAACCATCTCAAGATTGCGCCCTAATCTAACCAGCTCAGAAACACAAGTCGGATTAGCCAATCCAAGCTGCGTCTGGTAGAATGGTGTCAGGTTCTTTTGAATTATAGACAACATTCGCCCCTCTGAGATGGGTTCAGAAAGCCTCCTGAACATGTTCTGCATTATCGCAACGTAGACCCCGACTGATTCATCGCCGCCTTGCGTCCGGCGCCTAATCTCGTCTATTAGCAAATCGTCATAATTAGGTGGGAGAAACTCCAACCTCAATTCGCTGACCAGTTCTTGCCACGAATTGATTGAAACCCTAACCGCCCTAAACCACAACAAAGCCCTACCTACAAATAAGTCCACAGCTGACCGAAACAGCTGGGCCTCTGAAACTCCTCGAGCCAACCGAATCTCCTCTACCCTCTCCAGGAACGCATTCAATGAAGAACCACAGCGTTCTCCATTAAACTTCGTCCCATTTTGAAATTTTTTCGAACCTATCCGCATTTACAAAAACTCTATCCCTACCAAAACTATCTGCCTTATCACTATATTCCCTACTAGTTTTAAATTCTCAATAGCTTCCTTCAAAATTCCTATCCCCCGATTCCCCTAAACTTCTCGGTGGAACTTGAGCTGAAACTGCTACAAGTCCTGCTGCTGCTGATGATGTTGATGCTAATGTTTCTGCTGGTGCTGCTGCCGATGAATGTGTTGATGATCCTGCTGAGGCTGGTGCTGGTCCTGCCGCTGATGCGTTCAGTCTATCGGTTGAGAGCTGTGCCTCTTATTCTTGTTAGTCCTCTATTTCCTCTAAGCCCGCTAAAGCCATAACTAGCTTGTTTCTCAAGACTAGTTTACGCTTCTCTTCACTCTCATCTTCTGTTTGAGACCTATCCAATCTACCTATCCCCCTTTCAACTTTCGCTAAAACTTTCAAATATTCCTTCGACTTCCTTGATTTAGGTGGATTTTCTAATAACTTCCCTATTTCAACTAATTTAAACTCTATTGCCTTACTATCTTCTAGAAAACTGAACGGATACTTGGTAGGAGCACCTTAAGACCCTCTTCTTTCTAGCAACCTAGCACGTCTCAATGATTTACGCATTTCCTCCACTGTCCCTACTTCTTAGCCCCTGCATTCATCCTGTGGTAACCTATAAATATCCATGACTATTCACACAAAAAAAAACTTTTCAAAATTTATCAAAAATAATAAAAAAAACTTTTCAAAACATTATTCAAAACTGATAATTGACTAAAGCTTCAACTATGACCTTAAATAACTCAGAAACCGTTAGAGTTAGCAAAAAATCATAAAAGACCTTTTTTGTACAGCGTTAAATTTTCTATAAGAAGCATTATTATTTGACATGATCTGTTCATTATTTCATAATGAAAAAAATTTCAAACAATCAACAGAACTTTTCCCATGTTATTTCCATATAAAACTTTGATTGTCGGGGGGGTCGGGTTAAAATTGAAATAATGGGCTATAACTTGGCATGATTTTTTTTAATATATTTAAAACCGATTTAGGACTATCGTGGAAAAAATTCGGAAAAAAAACAAAATAAGGACCACCCTAATGCACACAAAACGCTTCATACTTCCAACTTAAACCGCACAAAAACTGATCAAAGTTCCTTACAAAATCCAACGAACAAAATCAGTATTCAAAATTCACCCAAAGGAAATATCGAAACAATTCAAAAATTCAATTCGTAAAAAAACCAACAAAAATCACAAAATTTAAACAAATTCAAAAAAAGAAAATCAAACTCAATACGTAATCAAAATTCCGAATCGAAACTAAATAAAAATATCGAAATAAAAATATCGAAAATAAAAAAAATCGAAATAAAAAAATATCGAAAATAAATCGAACACACAAATTGAGTCGATTCCGTACATCGTGTACGTGACCCTAGTCATTCACTACGAAAAAAAAAAATAATATGCAAAATGTAAACTACACAAAAACCAATAGCCGGCTTGCTATGCCAATTGTGTACGACAATATGTATGTATGTATGTAATGTATATAAAATAAAAAAATAAAGCATCCAAACTGATAAGCAGTTAATGAACAATTCTATGTTAAATTAATATATATGAACTACTAAAGAATTTATAATGTAGATATAGTATTTGATAATAAAGGCAATGGAAAAGAAATATAATTGAATAATAAATGAAACTAAAGTCAATACAAAATAATATATGTGTGAAACAAAAAGGATTTTGGTACGATAAAATACAAAAAAACCACCTACTTGAGAGTATACGTTGTTTTGTATATGTATATGTATGCGATGCGATGACACTTCTTTCCGAATCAAATCTATGTCACTAAACTCCCAGGGATCTAGCACTTCTCATTGTTTCCGACAATTTAACCTAGGAAGATAAAAAACTGGTAAAAAGTTCACAAGGTATGAGGATGAGAAACAATAACAAACGAACACTTACAGAACGACACAAAATAACCACAAATGCTAGGTACACAAAAACTTCACAAGCCCCGCGCGTTGGGTGCCAAAATTGTTGCACTTTTTTTCTTATATTTCCCTTCCAAGGGGGTTATAAATTTTCAATGATATTAAATATTCAATTTAAGTTAAATTTTATGATGATTTCGGAACTTGAAAACCGCGAACCAAACAGTATAATAAGTAAGAACAATTTTTGCACGTAGTGCACCGATTATAGAATGGCGAGTGAATAAGAATAAGAAGTAAATGGCTGAATAAAGGGTTAATAGAAAAAAATTCAACACACAGCATTTGTTGATGCTGTCAGCCACGGCTACTCAGCTGGGTGTTGGGTATGTTCGATGTAGCTTTGATGTGAAGTTTTATTGGTATATTAGATTAATTAATAAAAAGGGTTTAGATATCAAATAGATATGTATGTTACTAATAAAGTTCAGTGATGTTAAATAAGGGTGGGCGCCAGAAATTTATTTTTTGGAAAAGGAATTTTCAAACATTTTGCTGAAAAGGAAAATGTGGAAAAGTGACCAAAGGGAAAAAAGAACGATATCTAAATGAAAATGTAAACAGCACGATGGTTTAAAATAGGAATGTAATGATTTATTATGCTGGGAAAACCGTAGATAAATTGGATTAAAAACCCAAATCTTTTCGAACAAAGTAAATGTTATAAAATGGATGATGTAAAAAAAAGTAAATGGACGACGTTATACAATGTATAAATGAAATATGTACAAGGACCGCTATATGACTTTGCAAGGCAAGTCGAAGATTGGACCGTTAATAATAACTTCCCGAAAATTCTCAAGATGAGGAAAATTTAAGAGGGTTCTAAATCAGATATTTTTCTGGTTAAATAGAAAAAGGAAAGGGGCCACACGGTTAAAAATTTTCTCAAAAATCACAAGTTAAAAAAAAACTACGACACTCAAAAAAAAAATAACACTCTACTTATCTTTTTTTTTGGGCAAGATGTCCGCCGGCTATTCTCCTCAAATTTTTTCCTTCTCAAATTACGTCCTGCTGACGTTTACTGTTTCCTGCTTTTATCCTTCGTTTTTTCCTGGAATCTGCTGCTTCCTGTCTCCACTCACTATTCTCTTAATTTTTTAGAATTTTCTAATTATTCCTCGCAAAAAACTAAGACTTGATCTTTGTTCTCAACACTTTCCAAAATTCTCTGTCTCAAAAATAAAACTACTTTTCAGCTTGCTAGCTAACCAAGAAGTGTCTCCCACTTCAAGTCTAGCTCTCTGTATGGACCCAACACCTCACTCATACACACACAAATCCGATCTCTCAACCAATCACGTTTCGTGGGATTCAGTTCCACGACATCAACCACCAATGGGGTTCTGCCATCGCTGTCGAATACCCAACGAAAGTGCTCGTACTCACTCTCTCAATTCAGCGAGTTCGACAAGTTGTTGGTGTCGTCCAAAACTTGACGATCCCATGGGTGAGTCCAGACCCCAATTACCCAATGTCAAAACCTTTCGAGAAAATTGAAAGTTATTGAACAAGAATCAAGTTTCATCTGGGCATTCTCCCAGTTAATCTAAATCGCGCAAATAGTGAATCGAGGAAGGCACAGTTTCCAAAATACTCTATTTTCAATGTGCAAATTTCCGAGAAGAACCATAGCCGGAAGAAATCTCTTATATTCGCGAACCTTAACTTACGCCGGTGGAGCCTTTTGCAGATTTGGGGGAGAGAAGGGAAAACTATTAACGTTCCAACCTTTGACACTTAATTAAAAATTTAAAACGTCAAACAGCATCGATTACTCGTCGATTTCGAGCATGAGTCGATGATGTTTGACGTTTCGAACATTGAGGGTTTGCTTACATCTAAAAACAAAAAAAAAATTATAATAGCTGGGCCAACCCTGACATAATAATTGACCTCAATCATTAACTGATATTAATTTGTGTGAAAGTTTACTTGTACAAATGGACAAGTGGCAGAAGGCCATCAGTCAAAATGATAATGTTTACAATATGCGAAAGGCTGGTTCTAATGGGTACATCGGACGAATCAGACGAACGCTGTGTTTTTTTTTTTCAACAAGGACGGCGCTACCACTCCGAACCACCACTGGGGTCCTCCCGTGCATCCGTCCCCCAGTCAGCCCAAGGCCGTATTCTTGAAGCCTCTAAAATTCCATCGTATGGTATTTGAGTCACCTGATAGTTCTCAATGTCCCTGATTACGTATCTGTCATTCGAAAAGGTTTGATGGATTGCGTATGGCCCACGATATTTTGGAATTAACTTTTTATTTGTGCCTACCGTTGTGTCAACATTACGAATCATAACGAAATCTCCAATTTTAAACGCGGAATGAGGTTTGAATTTGGTAGAGTGGAAAGCAAGAGTTTTTTCTTGATCTAATGCAATTTGCGCATGGGCTTGTTGGCGTTGTTCAGAACGGTCTATGGAAGTTGCCGGTTGCTTCGAAGTATTCAGCCATAGTATAAACAATGGGACCACGCTGGTTTACACCAAACAGCAGCGAGCTGGGGGTATAACGTGTAACGGAATGAACGGAGTTGTTAATAGCATATTCGACACACGATAATTGTTTTACCCAATCGGAATGTTGCAGAGGCTCAACGACTTTAGGAGGCATGGACTTCAAGACGCGATTCACCCGTTCTAATTGGCCATTAGCCTGCGGAGTGGCTGTGGCCACACGTATATGTTCATTATTCTTATAGGATAAAAATTGTTTAAAGTCAAGGTGGTTAAAACATGATCCGCGGTCGCTGATGAGCCGTCGCGGGCGACTATAGTGCTCAAAGTAATGTTCAAGCAAAAAGCAAATCACTTTGTAACTGGTTGTATTAACGGGATATAGCTTGACAAATTTGGTGAAGGCGTCGACCACAACAAACAAGTATTTTTGTTTCGAACGAATAGACGGAAGTGGACCAAAGTGATCAACATGTATTGTATCGAAAGGCACCGGGGCTTTGGGAATCGGATCGAGCGTTCTAGCACGGCTTTGAGGGGGAACGGAGCGCATAATGAACTGTAAACAGTTTTTCATAAATGCATCCACTTTTTCTTGCATTCGTGGAAACCAATAACTTCATCGGATTTGATCCATTGTTTTGGTCACACCCAAATGGCAGATAGTTTCGTGGGCAACTTGAATTATAATGCATTCCAATTCGGAAGGAACATACAGAAGTAAGCGATCGTTATATTTCCAGAATACAAGACCGTCGCGTAATTCGTATTTCAATTTCAATTTCAATTTCAATTTATTACTTAGATTCGGTTGTACAAATAAGACATATTTAAGTCTTTTATAGTACTTTACAATAGGGTAAAATAATTTGATGATTTAATTAAGAATATAATAATATAATAAAAAAAATATTCGGAGAGAAAATTCCTTTTCTAGGGTTTCACGAATGTTTTATATCTTTTGGTATCTATTTTTTGTGATAAGGAGCTGTGCATTTACATCTTCTTTGGGTACTACAAGAGCGATTACAGGTGGGGTAACGGATTGGCCGGAGGCAGAATACGCGAAAGTTATGTCAAGCGCGGGCTGGTCGGGAAAGTATCTGCTTAAAGCGTCAACGTGAGGCATAAGAGCACCACATCGGTTCTGTATCGATTAAGTGTAGTTCTCTAGCAGGAGTGCCCACAGAGCTATTTGGGAGTAAGTACGTTTATTTTGAAGGGTAAGGGCTAGGGCCTAACAATCAGTAATGATCTTGAACGGTATCCTATCTAAATATATCCGGAATTTTTCAATTGCGTAGACAATGGCGAGTGTTTCGAGCTCGTAACTGTGATATCTCGATTCAGCTTCGGTAGCTCGTCGCGAGAAATAACCGACGGGATGCATTCGCTTGTCATCCTGCCGCTGCAGGAAGAACACTGGCGTCACAGTGCAGCTCGGTTTCTCAATGGGGAGAGTACAGAACCAAAATAGGTAGGGAAGTTAATTTGTCTCGTAGGGTTTGGAAAGCGGCTTTGCAGCTTTCATCAAAGTTAAAAGTGACATTTTCTTTGAGTAATTGGCGTAGTGGCCGTTCAATGGAGGAGCATCCAGGAATAAATCGTCGAAAATATGAAAACAAACCGAGACATTTCTGCACGTCTTGTTTGTTTCTAGGCAGCGGAAGATGACGGATATTTTCTTTATGACTATCATTGGGGCGTATCCCCTTGTTACTGATATTAAAACCGAATGAATCTATTTCCTCGTAGCCGAATTGGCATTTTTTGAAATTTAATTCTAACCGATATTCGGCTAGTCGTCGTAGAACTCGTTGCAATAGAGAAAGGTGATCGATAAAATTCGCGGTGGCTATCGTATTTCAATCAGGTCAACAATTTGTTGACAATTTGGTCAACTTCCAAACGGTCAGCGTATGAAAGACGACGCGGGGTTGAAAAGACCGGAGTTTCGGAGCTAAGTCGTATTTTCATTTCGTAATTGTGGATTGTTTCTGGGATCTCGGAATGATTCGAGTAATGATTGACAATCAGGTCGCTTATTGCTCGTTGGTGAAATTGATTTAACTTGTTCGAAATATCATAATCAGAGACGTTTGAAAGTTCTTCAGATATCGCAAAAATACACGGAAGTTGCTCCAGTTGATTTGGATTTTCTTTGACAGTATCTGAATCTGAAGAGCTGGATGCACAAGAAGACAACAGCGGCTTAACAATATTGTAAAACCGAATAACGCACTGCAATACCTTTTGAATATTTTTATTTAAACTTAAATATTCATTACAATTACTTGTCATGGTTAACGAAATGTTACAAAGTTAAAGGAAATCACGCCCTAGCAGAAGGCTATAGGGTATGAAGTGGTCCGAGACCACGTACAAACTGATCGGTTTATTTAGATGCCGGGATCGTACAAAAGCGGTGGTTTGACCATACACGTTTAGTTGATTGTTGCCTAGGCCACGGAAACGACTTGATTGTAGTGCATTACCAATAAGCGTTGCCGGGACAAGCGATCGCCGGATCATACTAATTGGGCTGCCGGTATCAAAAAGAGACGAAAACATACTACAGCGCATATTCGACCTTATATTCGGAAAAGTAACACCTACCTTATTAGGGTCTATGAAATAACTCCCACGAAATAAGTCCCACTTTTGAAAACGAAATAAGTCCCACCAAAAATTGCTTAAAAAAATGAAATAACTCCCACGAAATAAGTCCCACTTTTGAAAACGAAATAAGTCCCACCAAAATGAAATGATTTAAAAATTTACTTGAAATGAAATAACTCCCACTCAAAATGAAATAACTCCCCCTTGAATAATATATTTCTTAAATGAATTAAGTCCCACTTTCATAAACGAAATAAGTCCCACTTTTTCATTGTTTAATGCGATTTCAAATAAGAAGTATTTGGCTCTTCGAAAAAAACACACGTCGAATAATATGAATAATCAAAGCAGAGGAATAATAAAGATAAATCGTATACAAGCAAGAAGAGCCATGAGAGATAAGGACAAAAAATTATGGTTGTCCCTTTTGGGTCTATGAAATAACTCCCACGAAATAAGTCCCACTTTTAAAAACGAAATAAGTCCCACCAAAAATTGATATTTTGAAAGTGGGAGTTATTTCGTTTTTAAAAGTGGGACTTATTTCGTCAATTGGTGGGACTTATTTCGTTACACGTTTTTATTTTAAGTGGGACTTATTTCGTTTTGAGTGGGAATAAATTCGTTTTGTAAAGTGGGAGTTATTTCATACCCCTAAATTTATATTTTTTCTTATGCAAAAAGTTATGGTTGTCCCTTTTACGAAATGTCCAATATTCATTCCCCCACAAGGCATGGTTGTGAGAAATGCGCTAGGCCCAGGGGCTCCCCGCTCTGTTGCGCCACCCTATTTATTTTTATTTATTTTTATTTCATAGACCCACCTTATTAATTTCAGCTTCAACATCAGTCGTCTCATCTGGATCCTTAATCGGCTCGACAGTTAACTGGCGAAAGTCATCTGCCAAAGCAATTCCATCTTTGTTCTTCGGACACTGGCGCATGGTGTGTTGCGTAGAACCGCATCGGAAACAACTTTGAGGATGCCTTTTCGGCTCGGGACACTTGGCGGATATGTGACCAAACCCATTACAAATAAAGCACTGTTTGATTGACAGAGGTCGGATTGGTAACAAGTTTAGTCCGCTGGTCGGAACGATGAGTGAGGGCAGCATACTATTTGCGCATTTGGATGTATATCGGAATCAAAGTCTTAAATTCATCTTATGTTTTGGCAGGAAATAGGACAGACATTTGCTGTTCGGTTGCGAAAACCCTCGATGATGTACCGTATGGTATGCTGTTCATGTTCATCCAACTTTGCCCGAGAGGCTAACTCTTGAATCTGAGGAACGTATGACATAACAGTGTTTTCAGGTTTGTACAGCGTTTCTCTCATTTTCTCTATAATTTCCGGAATAGAAATTCCGCGAGTCTCCTTACCATCGATTGTTTTTTCTGGTGAAACTCCAAATATAGAACCGAATCGCTCTTTATTTGGGTTTAAAGGGGTAACAGCTGAAGAAGTACTTGAATGTTTTTTACTGTTGAAAAGCAATGCAACCGGTCTTGACAACCTTCATCCTGCATTCCTTAAAGCAACATTGCCTATAACCCTTCCATTCATAACATACACCTACAACACAATTTTAACAAAAAGTACTTTTCCTTCTCAGTGGAAATTTTCCAAAGTAATACCCATTCCTAAAAATAGCTCCAATTCCGAATTCCGCCCCATATCAATCCTTCCTTCCTTTCTAAAATCCTTGAAAAAATCATGCAAAGGCAGTTGAACAATTTTTTAACATGTAATAATGTATTGGCACCTAGGCAATCAGATTATAAGCAAGGCCATAGTGCGACAACTGCCCTCATTGATGTCATTGAACATACCCGGAATACCCTGGATGATAATCATGTAACCTTTTTGACTCTACTAGACTATTCGAAAGCTTTTGACACAATTAATCATGACCTTATGTGTCAAAAACTGTTACAAATGTATAACTTCTCCCTTGATGCTACTAAACTCATTTCGTCATATCTAACCGAAAGGAAGCAAGCTGTTTCCATTAGTGGACGCTTATCAAAGTTTTTACCTCTGTCTTCAGGCGTGCCTCAAGGCTCAATATTGGGTCCTACCCTTTTTCTTTATATGTAAACGAGTTTCCTAGTGTTATACGTTACTGTCAGTACCACATGTTTGCTGATGACGTTCAACTAATCAGGAGCTGTCCGCTCGGACTCATTGAAGACTGCACTTCCAAGATTAATGAAGATCTTAAAAACATTAATCAATGGTCTACTGGGTGTGGCTTAGCTCTCAACCCTAAAAAAACAAAATGTTTGGTCATTTCGAAAACACGGCTTGATGTGTCTTACTTCCCTGCTATTGAACTTAATAATGTCCAAGTAGAATTTGTGGAAACAGCAAAAAATCTTGGTGTTTGTTTTAACAGGACATTGAATTGGAACAAAAATATTGGTCAAGTCGTTGGGAAAGCTTATGGTGCGCTTCGCTTGCTTTGGCCTTCTATGAAACTTACTCCTCCTAATATCAGGAAAATGTTAGCAAAAACCTTAGTTATTCCTATATTAATGCATGGATGTGACAGCTTTGGCTGTTTAGACAGCTACAACCGAAGAAAAATTAATGTAGCCTTTAATTGTGTAGTTCGATATGTTTTCGACTTAAGAAGATATGATCATATTTCGCCTTATGCTAAACGTATCTATGAAATGTCTTTTGAAAACCTCTTAAAAGCGAGAACTTTAACTTTGCTCTTTAAAATAATAGTTACAGGTCAACCTTCTTACCTTCATGAAAAAATATTACACTCGTCGTCTATTTGAACTAATCAAATGATTATTCCGCGTTTTTCTTGCCTTAACACTGGTCGCCACTTTTTTGTTAATGCTTCACGTCTGTGGAACTCCTTACCACGAAATGTGCGGAATACAAATAGCATTCAAACTTTTAAAAAAAATGTGTACTCCTACTATAGAACATTGTCATAGTTGCAGTGTTATGTTGTTATATATTCTTTCTGTCGTTGTAGGGTCTGCTACTTGCCTTTTCTTTCTTTTCTTCTTTTTTTTATCTCTTCTTCCTCCTTTTTTTCAAATGTATCACTCTTAATTGTTTTTATAATGTTATTTTTTTTAATTTTTTTTATAATGTTATTTTTTTTCTTTTGTTTTTATATTAATTATTAGTTTGTTATTTAATTTAGCTAAGTAAAACTATTTTTGTTTTTAATACCATTGTCATAAACTCCTTTTCTGAAGCAAATTATAAACAAGATGTAAATCTTAAAATTGTGCTATAATAAACTGAATTGAAATTGAAGTAAGCGTGTCCAAAATTGATAAGGAAATTTGTCCGGAACTCATCGTAATTGGTGGACGTATCAACACGCAGAAAGCTTTCAGCTTCGGAGCCGGGTTTCATAAACCGCTTAACGGAACGAAAACGGAAAGCGTCATCACCGCCGACGGAATCACAAGTTCTTTCGAAATCGGATATCCATTTGTATGCATCATAAGTCTCACTCGATGAATATTGTAAGATCGACTTTTTGATGTCCTTAAACGTCGGCCCCGACGTAGTTTGAGTTAACTGATTGTCCGTTGCTTGGAGATTAGGCTGGTTAACTGCGTCAAAGTCACCTATTTCGAGCATTCTTTTCATGCGTGCTATTTCCACTCGTTTGCGAAGTAATGTTAACTCCGTGTCCAACTCATCTTTTTCACTCGGATGCGAGGGCTGTGCGATATGTTCCATGATTTCGCTTTCGGCTATGGAAAGCATTGATCTATCCCGACGAAGGTTTGCAGCATTGCATTCGACGTAGGTGGATGTCGTTTCATGCTGAGAAGACGGCGCCGCCGCGCCGTTGTGCCCAGAGCGCTTAGATTCGGAGTGTACGGAACAGATTCGCAGCATCGGTTTTTCCAGCCTGCGTGCGATACGCTGCAGCTAACCTCTTCAATCTAGTCGTACTTGTTGTGTCTTCATCGGTATACGGAATTCGATGTTCTTCCAGGAACGCCATAAACTCTTGGACTGATTGTGCTCGTGAGCCAGACATATTGTGCAGGCAGATTTGTGAGAAATCCTCGACGATAATGCGTTCGACTTTGGTACCAAAAAAAAATGTCGGATGGTTTTAGATTCAGCCGATGAAAGCGGATTCCAAAAACACATGCTAAACACATACAACGGAGAATTTGATTTTAAGGATTCTAACCTTATTTAGAAATCACTGCAGTTAGATGTATGTAGCTAAAATGTGTTTACTGGATTGATTTGGGTGAATCCCACTCCTGAAATATTATAGCTGGAAACTTTTGGTTTAATTATACTTTCTTTAAAACAAAAGTTACAATTTTTTATTCTTGGCGGTTCTTTTCTCGCTCAAGGAATGATGAAGAATGAATAATCGAAAACAATCTCTGTGCCAAACGTCATCGATTACTTGTCGATGACGTTTCGCAATTCGAACATGAGTCGATGGTGTTTGACGTCTCGAACATTGAGGGTTTGCTTACATTTAAGAACAAAAAAAAAATATAATAAAATATATATATATCAAGTTCAAAAAACGAAATTCAGACCTGCCACAGTGCTGACATTTAAGATATAATTTTGCAAATTATTCGTGAATCGTGATCCATAAATACTAATGCTTCAATATATGTATGTACATTGTCGACAGTAAAATACTATCGAATTCATCATAATTTTCATTTTTTCATAATAAAAAACATGCCAAACATTAAATAAAGTACTAGACAAAAAAATCAGAGCTATTTGAGAATCACCCATATATTATAGGGAACCTTCATTTATAGAATGTAATTAATTCCGCCATGGTTCGCTGAATTTTTCAGGGTTCTTTTTTCTGGAAAATGGAGAAAGAGGAAAAACGGGTTGAGACTGTAGAGTCGTAATTGTATGGAAGCGTAGGGCTTCCATGGGGTGCTGTCAGTATAACGGACCAGTACCAGGCAGGGTGGGTAGGGCAGCAATAGGACGTCTAACATCTCTCACATTCTTCGGGTTGTAGCGGTAGGCAGTTTTTCTTTTTGATTTTTTAGTTTTTTTTTTTTATCCGCATGCAATTTGTTTTTATGTAAGTATTATAACTCCCAAGGCCAGGACAATTTCACACGACACCGGGGAGCTGAGTCCGATGAGCCATCAGGCATGCACCCGTTCCAACAGTGGCGAGTTCCCCCTTTTCCAGTTCCTTATATCTAACTCCCTCCCCTTATCTAGTCCCCGATGCAAAACCAAATTTTTTGTTGTTCTCTATTTCAACTCCCAAACTCAACTCAAATTCTCAGTAAAACAACTTCATAATAAAAGTGACTCGTGGAGCGGTGACCTCGACTAATGGCCTGACATATCGTATTAAATAATTGGAGAAAACACGCTTCAGTGTATTGGTCCGGTCCTCTATCTTGACAAGGAAGGTTTGATTCAGGATGGATTGGTGGTTGCGCTAATCATCCACGTAAGCACGTGGAATGATGGCTCCCTTACAACAGAGGCGAAGACGTTAAAGAGCTCGTTCGGTAAAGTAGGGCGACCTCAGATCGCTATCGACGTGAAGTTATTAAAACGTTAAAAATGTTCTGGTAGTTGTCGGAGCCACAAATTGAAATTGATACTGAAAGCCAGTCGCCGATTGCTGGCCTGCACAATGTATAAGACACAGGATATAGGGGGTGGGCACAATAGCATACACGAAAATCGAAAAATATAAAAAAAAAAAAAAAAAAAATTAACCCAAAAATAAAAAAAAAAAAAAGATTAAGTTAGAGCTGCATCAAAAATCAAATCGAAAATTTTAAACATATCCAAAAAAATAGGAGCGGAATCAAAAATAAGAAAAATAAAAAATTTAAAATATACAAATACAAATAAATAGCAAAATTGCTCAATAAAACTAACTTCACCAGTTTTTCTTAGTTTTAATCCTAGCTTAAGTGTGTAAATTAAACCAAAAATTTTCCTTAGGCCGAAATTCACTAGTATTAAATTGTTTAATTATTTAAAGTACCCGCTAAGGGGTCAGTTAGTATATTGTGGAAGATATTATATAAGGTAGTTTTTAACATTTTTGCTAGCAACACCCAACGGATTTTTATGAAATTTTCAGGATAGACAAAGCTTAGTCCAGAGATGGTTTCTGTCGGTTTGAGGCCCATATTCCCACAAAAACGGGGTTGGGAACGGAAAATTAGAAACTATGTACTCCACAGATTTGGAAAATTCTTTCAGCACTGTAGGTGCTACAATATCTCCCTTCATCAGTAGCCTATACTATATTTCATACCTATAATCCCACAGAAACAGAAACGGGAAACGTTAAGTTACTTGACCGATTTCAAAAATTCTTTCAAGTCTAGGATGTTACATTATCCCTCAGTGACAAAGACTAACGTTTCATTCACATATTTCCATGGGAACGGAAGACTCCCCTGGAACGGGGCTGGGTACGGAAATTTAGAAACTACTGAACAGATTTCAATTATTCTTTCAGCACTGGGATGCCAATCCCTCAGTAGCTTGGCGTGTATTTCATCCCTATTATCTCACGGGAACAGAAGCGAAAACGAGAACGGAAATCTTAAAGTTAGTTGACCGATTTCAAAAATTCTTTCAACTCTAGTATGTTACATTATCCCTCAGTAACAGATTTACATTTCATTCACATATTTCCACGGGAACGGAAGATTCCTTCAACTTAGAAACTTCCGGACCGATTTCAAAAAGTCTTTCAACTCTAGGATGTTACATCATTTTTCAGTGACATTCAGACTTAAATCTCATTCACATAATTCCATGTAACAAAGAAAACTTAGAAACTAATGGATAGATTTCAAAAATTCTTTCAACATTATGGGTCTTACATTATCCTCTTTTACCCTTTGTCAGTAACTTAGGCTGAATTTTTCATCCTTATAATCCGACATAATCAGAAAAAGAAACGAGAACGGAATTATTAAAGTTGCTTGACCGATCTCAAAAATTCTTTCAACTCTAGGATGTAACATTATCCTTCAGAGACATAGAAAGATTTCATTCACATATTTCCACGGGAACGGAAGATTCACACATGAATGGGTTGGGAACGGAAACTTGAACTACTGGACTGATTTCAAAAATTCTTTCAGCATCAGGATGCCACATAGTCCCACAGTAAGAAAGATTATATCCCCCCCCCCCCCCCCCCCCCCGAATTCTCACGGAAGAGAAAAAACGAGAACGGGAACCTTAAGACTATAGACCCGAGCAAAGCCGTTCGTCTCAGCTAGTTAAGTATAAAAATGATCTTAAATTGAAAAAAGTAGTAGAACAAATATTTTTCATCCACCACTTTTTCATACAAAAAAAAAATATCAACAGGCAACATATTCCAACTTACAGACACTCTCATACCGAAACTCCATGGCTAGTAATTTTGATGCTGTGGAGTCCAAAATTTACACAAGGAGCACTTGAATGTTCCTCAACTCCGGTGTTTATACTACTCGTAGTCAACCCGACGTCTAAACTTCGAGCCAAGATAAAAAAAATGGTTTAAGATCTCCAAAAGAGTGAAGCTTAAGCAAAGTCATTTTGATGTTCTCTGTGTTGACTCTTAAAGACAAAGCAGCAATCCAAGGAGATGGCTAGTTTTTCAATGGAGCATGGGCCCAGGGCATGCACCTATGAAACTAGTCTATCTACCAAATATTTTTGAATTCGGTCTCGGTGATTTTGAGATAATTAGACTTGAGATTGAGCGTCGGAAATGGGAAAAATCATGAAAATATGCTTAATGTATTATAGCGTAATTGTATATCAAATTAAAGCTTATCAATTAACGATTACAGAGGTGCAAACAAAAAAAAAATACAAGTCATCCTTGATTTTTTTGAGATATTGGCTAGCGAACGTCAACGAAAATGTTTCCTTTCAAACAACTTTTAGGTCTGTCTTTTCGAAATATAAGGGATTTCAAAAAATGTTTATAACATAATATGAAAGATATTTTTATGATCTTTCATATGATACCTAAATCATTGTCCTACTTGCCATACTCTTCGAGATATATGTAATTATTTGCAGAAATGACAGATTTTCACCATTACCTGCGCTCAATCTCAAGTCTAATTATCTCAAAATCACCAATACCGAATTCAAAAATATTTGCCAGATAGATTGGGCTGAACGTAAGCTTTCATTTGGTACCCATAGGTGTATGGCCTGTGCCCATGCAACACCTCCTTTATTTTGGGGAAAAAATAATTTGTTGAGCAGTTTAATTGCAGAGAACATCAACTCAGAAATCAATTTTCTTCAGTGAAGTTATTGAGAATGTTGAATTTTAGGTAGCACAAGTATAAATGTGTAGTAAAGAGAAAAGTAACATATTTCCTGTAGGTATTCAGCTTCAGTTTCATTCAATCCCAAACTTATGAGTGGGCGGAGAAAAGAGTTATGCTTCAAACTTACCTAATTTTTCTGAAGAGTTTAAGAGAAGAATTGTACCATTTTCGAAGTAAATTTCATCTACACTTCTTCTTTCTACTTTTAGCTGGGGTTGTTGTTTTTTAAATTTTTCAACTTTCCTACGGATAAATACATATTTAGTCTCTTTTCAGTTAAAAGGTAAATAGCTTACTTTTGGGTCCCCGTTCTTGTCAAGGCACGCAACTCTGATGGTTTCGTTTGGTCCAATAGCCCGGTACTATTGTTTTTATTTCCATTCAGAAAATGTTCTGACACAATTGTTGGCTTCTTTTTTGGCGGTTTTTTCACAGGCTCTTGAAGGTGGTGCTGAATCACATTTCCGTAGACCTAAACGATAGTTTGTAGTATATATATAATATATGTATATTAGACCGGTTCAAAAAAAGTGACTATTTTCTTTTTCTCGAAACAATTCGATTTTTACCTTCGAGGAGGTGTAAAAATTAGCCGGTTAAAATTTGAGCTCGAAATATTAATATTTAGAGGTCGCTCATCGCAGATTTCCATTTCCCATACCTACAAATTGTATGAAAAAAAAAAAAACATTTAAACTTTGGAATTTTATATTTTATTCTAGAAGCAAAGTGCAGGAATGGGCGATACATGTTTTTTTAGAAGAATAGTTGCTCTACAAAAAACGCTTGAATCATTTTCCGCCAATTGCACTCCTTCAAAAGTTATTCAAGGTTAAAGTTTCAATTCAAATTTTTTTCTTGATTTATGACAAAATGTTAAAACTAATCATTTAAAATCATAAAATTATTCATTTATGATACATATTTTCATAGAAAACTTGTTGTTCTACAAAAAAGGTTTTTTATCATTTTTGGATAAATTCACTCCTTCAAAAGTTATTCAAGGTTTAAGTTTTGTCAGAAATTGAGAAAAAAAAACTTAAATTTACTCTAAATTTTAACCTTGAATAACTTTTGAAGGAGTGAATTTGTCGAAAAATGATAAGAGACCTTTTTTGTAGAGCAACTAATTTTTTGAATGATTTTAAGATTTTAAATGACAAGCTTTAACATTTTGTCAGAAACCAAGAAAAAAAACTTAAATTTACTCTAAGTTGAACTTTGACCTTGAATAACTTTTGAAGGAGTGAAATTGTCGAAAAATTATGAAAACCTTTTTTGTAAAACAACTAATTTTCTATAAGAAGAAGAATGTAGAAAAACTAATTTTCTATAAAAACATGAATCGCTCATTCCTGCACTTTGCTTCTAGACTATAATATAAAATTCCAAAATTTAAATTTTTTTTTTCCCATACAATTTGTTTGCGAAATGGAAATCTGCGATGAGCGACCTCTAAATATTAATATTTCGAGCTCAAATTTTAACCGGCTAATTTTTACACCTCCTCGAAGGTAAAAATCATCAAATCAAAATCAAAAATCTCAGAAACGTGGTCGTATCTTTTTAGTCCAAAAATGTATCTGGCGATGCAACATTCAGTTTTCGCTTGTGCTCATAATCACAATTATGAAAGATTTCACAGCCATAGAGCTTTATAGGGACGAGTGATGTTTTGGGCAAAAAAGTGCGAGATTGTGATTACTCCAAAGTAAACGGAGGCCTCCTTAAACTCTTCCTATCGCTGATCTTATGTGACATTTCCAGGACAATGTTTTTGTGAAGATCAAACCTGAATTCCTGGCCGATTCGACAAACTTAATCTAATATTATTTCGATAAATTACGGGAAAACCAGACGTGTCAATGACCTTCCTCGAGATTAATAAGCATTTAGATTTGAGCGGATTAAGGCAAAGCCTATTATTCTCCGACCAACTTTGAAAGTTTGCTGGGTTATCATTGACCTTAACAGTAGCATTTTTAACCAAACCTATGGGGAAACTTTTTCGCATCTGAACATCATCAGCGTACATATCTACTGGGCAGTTTTGGATACATAAAGGTAAATCATTGATATATACATAGAGAACAATAAGGGTACAAGTATTGTCGTATTGAACTGTGTGGTGTTTGGAACACCTCTTTTTAACATTAAAAATTCGGAAACGGAACGATTTGCCACAACTGCCTGAGATCGAAAATTCGGATAAGATTGAACTAGCATTGCAGAAGAGGAAGAGAAATTGAGCTGATTTATCAACTTACTAACCAGAATCTGTAAGAACTAGAAACGTGACATTCTCACAATCAACGGCTTGCCTATTATTTTCTACTACATTTTTTAAGGGATGTGGTGCAGCTGTGCTTAGGACGAAAACCAGACTGATAGTACATAGAAAGTTGTGGTCAGTTAGAAATTTCCTTATCTGACAATTCATTATCCTCTCTAAGACCTTTCACCTTAGAAAAAATTGGTAAAATTGCAAATGGTCGAAACTCATTTTTGTTTTTTGTAATTGGAACGATTTGATCTTGCTTGTTTCCAAACTGATGGAAAAGAGAGGCATTCTCAAATGATAAAGTCGATGTTTCATCAGTCACTTCTTAACTTGGAAGTGACAAGACTTTTCTATTTAGTTCATTGCAATCAACGTTGCCGTAGTTCTTATTTTTCTGCTTGCCGATGCCAATATCCCGTAGGTTTTTTCACAGTTTACGTCCAGCATGTGAGGGGTCTAACCTTGGAGCAAAATAACGTCTCTTCATTTCACGAATCTCGTATGCTACAATGCGTTTATTCGAAGGCGCTTCCAACGCTTATAGCTCGGTCTCGTTTATAAATAAGATTTTTTATTTGATAATTAGACCATGGCGGTTTTTCTATTATGATATCTTTAGTTACTAACGAAATGTGTGATTCGAATAAGTTTCTTATTTTTTCTTGAATACAAAAACTTGATCATCGACAAGGGGCATTTCATAAACTCGAAACCATTCTTTTCTTCTTAGATCATTTTTGAAATCACTATAAGTTACTGTTCTGTTTGTAACCAGTGGTTCACATGTCATATGAATAAGATCGTGACGCGAGAAAGCTGGTAGAGATATATTTGATAAAAATTTAAAGCTTTATGCAGATGACCCAGTTTTTTCCAAGCATGACCTTATTTTCATGATATTCGATTTTCATGTAAATATTTCAATCGATACCTATGTATATAGAGATTTCAAGAATATTAACTATGTCACTCTACAATCTGACGTAATATATTCTAATTGGAATGATATTTTTTTAAAAACCACTTCTTCTGAACAGATAGATTTACTTAATAGCAAGATACTAGAACTTTTTGATAGGTACGTTCCGTTAAAAACTAAAACTAACTGTCACAAAAGTAAGCCTTGGTTTACTAGAGAAATCAAATCACTAATACAGCAACGAGATTTGGCCTTCAAACGATGGAAAACCTTTCGAATGGATATTTTTCATCAAAACTACCGCTCTCTACGAAATAGAACGGTATTGGCTATTCGAAACGCAAAAGCTGCCCTATACTCTAGCCGTTTTCAAAGCTCCCAAAACATTAAACAAACCTGGCAATATTTGAAGCAAATGGGCATTGGTAAACCCCCAAATATTTCAAGTGATATCTTAGATACTAATGTACTGAATCAAAAATTTGTGTCAAATTCAACTTTGCATAACAATCTCAGTTACGTCTCACCCACTTTTAATGGAGAAACTGCATCAAATACAAATTCTTTTAACTTCTCAACAATTTATTCTGAAGATGTGGTTGAAGCTATACTCGGTATAAAATCAAATGCTATGGGTTTGGATTGAATTCATCCTTCGTTTCTAAAACTCCTTCTTCCTGTCTTGTTACCATACATAACTCACATTTTCAACACAATCATTTATACTAGCGAGTTTCCGAAACAATGGAAAAAGGCAAAAATTGTACCTGTGCCTAAAAATTCAAAATGTGATGAGTTCAGGCCTATTTCCATTATATCATTTTTATCAAAAGCTTTCGAAAAAATTATTCAAAAACAAGTAGTTAGCTTCTTTCACAGCGGAAATTTATTCACACCGAAACAATCTGGTTTCAGAAAGAATAAAAGCTGCATAACAGCCTTAATCAAAGTTACAGAGGACATCAGGAAAAATATTGACTATGAAAATGTTACATTCTTAGTACTATTAGATTTTTCAAAGGTTTTTGATTTGGTTAACCATTCTATTCTTTGTGAAAAGCTCTATTATCTTTATGGTTTTTCTATTGATGCACAGTTAATCTAATTTTCTCTTATTTAACTGAACGCACACAGGCAGTTGAGTTTAAAAGGCAGCTCTCCGATTTTCTTCCAAATCCTAGTGGAGTCCCGCAAGGATCTATTTTAGGTCCTTTACTATTCTCCATATATGTAAATGAGCTTCCTACGATTGTGAAGAACTGTTCAATTCATTTATATGCTGATGATATCCAACTATACGTAAGCTGTCCATTGGGGTTGATTGAGCACACTGCCTCTTGTATAAATGAAGATCTACTTGAAATCGCGAACTGGTCAGACAAAAATGGTTTAATACTCAACCCAACTAAATCTAAATGTATTGTAATTTCAAAAAATAAGACAGATCTTTCCTATTTCCCTCCTGTTGTGTTGAATAGTGTTTTAATTGAATATGTTTGTACAATCTGCGAAAAATTTGGGCGTAATTTTTAACCGAAATCTGACTTGTAAACTCTGTTGTTGGGAAAACTTATGGTGTTCTACGCACACTTTGGACTACGCAATATTTCACTCCACCAAAAATCCGTGCTTTACTTGTAAAAACACTTATTATTCCCATAATAACCTACGGTTGTGAAATCTACTGTGACCTCGATCAAGAAAGTAAAAGAAAACTAACCGTTGCATTCAACTCTGCAGTAAGATACGTTTATGGATTGAGGCGCTTTGACAGAATCTAACAATTTTCATCAAAACTTTGCGGAATGTCGTTTGAAAACCTGTTGAAATTTCGAACATTAACCTTATTTTCGGGTATACTATTATTTCATCAACCAGTTGAACTTTTTAAAGAAATACAATTTTTGAATACTAACAGATCGCGGCTTTTATTGATCCCCCGCTTTAATAATCTTACTTCCGAACGTCAGTTTTTTGTGAATTCAACACTTTTATGGAATTCCTAACCGCAATTAATTAAAAACACAGGTAGCACAGTACAAATTAAAACCCAACTTAAAATTCACTTTAGCCATGTTTAGACATTCACTTTAAATATATGAAAATATTATGTACGTTCAAATAATGTAAATTTATCAAATTTAGTAGCAACTGTACAATTTTACCTTACACTATAAATAAGATATCATATCTTACAGTGTAAGCCAAACATAAAATAAATAAATACTAAAAAAATACTGACAAAAAATACATCCAGAAGTTTACAACTGCGACTAGTGAAACGAGATGGTGCTGAGGCATTAACAGGGAACAGATCTAAGGTTCTCATATTGTTGAATAGAGATGAATCACTTAATATGTTGTAATTAAAATCACCTGCAACAACAACCAAGTGTGAAATAAAAGATAATTCATCAATAAATTTTATGATTGGTGTAGTATATCGATGTTGTTGTTGGGCCTATATACTGAACCTAGCAATATCTTACTTTCATAACACAATAACTATAAATACAAATTCCATCTCACTTCCCAGCTCCGATTTTTTAACAAGTTTACAGTTTAGTTCATAAAGTACAAAAATAGCCGAACCTCCATCAAATCTTCCAACACTGCCAGATCGAAAAGGCTTATGAAAACCATTTAAGGTACATAGAGAGTCGTTAACATCATTTGACAGCAAAGTTTCTGAGACACAAACCACGTCAACCTTCGAACCTGTAAATAAGTATCTAAATTCATCGATTTTAGGCAAAATACTATAAGCATTGAAATGAACTATGTGCAGACCACATTGTTGATTACATAAAACATTTGTCATAGCCCGGGAAAAGTCGGTGGAACTTTTGTTCAATTTGCTCATTTCAGCCACTTTCAAAAACAACAAAGAAAAAGAAACATAGCCTTAGATCCAAAACATTGAGTAAACAAGACTGTGACGTGCTTTAGTTTCCAGCCGGGGTAAAAATCGCGGCTGGCCAAGGTCTGTGAAATAAACACGCGAAATCTCACAAAGGTCAGAAACTCTCTCTTTATTCGAACTTCTTTTAAAGGTTTATTACAATTTACAATGTATTGTTTTATGTATATATGTAGTTTAATTTCGGGTGCGGGTACCTCCGAACGTATCGGGAAACGTCCTATGAGGATAGCTGCGGTACTAGACTTCCGGTGCGGCTAATGTGTACCAGTCCCGTGTGTCGGCGTCGACAATCTAGCAGCCTCGTCGCCTATGTAAAGAAGAATAAGCTTGCGTTAAGTCTGGTTATTTATTCGGCCACCAGTGGCACGGCGATCGTGGCAATACACCCTTTAGGTAGCAGCGTTAACAAGCACCCGAAGGCCTTGGTCGGTTAGAAGCAACAAGCGTCCGAAGGCCTTGGAAGGTTAGAAACAACAAGCGCCCGAAGGCCTTGGTAGGCTAGAAACAACAAACGCCCGAAGGCCTTGGTAAATTAGAAAGAACAAGCGCCCGAAGGCCTTGGTAAGCTAGAAACAACAAGCGCCCAAGGGCCTTGAGGAAAGCTATTTCCAGTAAGCTCCATTTAAGATGATATTTGTCTACTCCATTGAAAGTACTGCTTTTCCAAAGTAACGCAGTCTCTAAGGTTTGTAAATTGGACAAATGCTTAGTTGATGGAAGCAGTCTTTTTTGGCTTTCATGTTACATATAGTGCAGAACTGATTAAAATTCCCGTTGTAGGGGCTTCCGTTGAGACTTAAAACCTCACATCTTGCTTTGAATATCAAAGATATTTCCTTACAGCTGAATGTATTTGTAAAATAATTTGTATCACAGTATTGTTCTTAACGACTGACAGGCCTCTTCAACCATTAGATTTCGAGTACAGTCTTCTTGCATTTGTATAATTTTATAAAACTTACTTACTTACTTACTTAGGTGGGCATTACAGTTCGGGGTGAACCTGAGCCTCAACCAACATCCTTCTGTAACGACTTCGATTTCGGGCGAGCTCTCTCCAGTTTCGCACTCCAAGTCGGTTGAGGTCTTCATCCACTTGATTGCGCCACCTAAGACGAGGTCTTCCGCTTCTGCAATTTCCCTGCAATGTGCTTTCAAACACCCGACGAGCCGGAGCGTTTGGGTCCGTCCGCTCTACATGGCCCAACAGTCGTAGCCTCGCGATGCGTACTCTTCTGGCTATGCCCATGTCGCGGTGCAGCTCATACAGCTCGTTGTTGTATCCTCTTCTCCACACATTTTCTTCGCATACGGGACCAAAGATCATTAGGAGAATTTTTCTTTCGAAACGACCAAGGGTTTCCTCGTCCGCTTTCGATAAGGTCCATGCTTCCGCGCCGTAAAGCAGGACTTGGATGATTAAGGTCTTATACAAGGTTACCTTGGTTTTTCTGGAGAGGGTTTTGTTTCTCAATTGCCTTCTTAACCCAAAGAAGCAACGGTTGGCAAGAGTTATTCTCCATTTGATCTCCGCACTTATGTTGTTGTCCGTGTCTACAGCGGATCCTAGGTAGACGAAGTCCTGTACTACCTCGAAGTTATGTATGTCTATTGTGACGTTTTGTCCAACTCGTCGATGTTCTGTATATATTTGTTTTGCTCTCATTAACCATCAAACCCATTTTTGCCGCTCCTGTTTCAGTACTCGCAAAAGCACCTATGACATCACGCTTTTTTCTTCCCATTACGTCAATATCGTCTGCATAGGCGAGTAATTGTACAGACTTTTGAAAGATTGTTCCTCTGGTGTTGACGTTTGAGTTTCTTACAATCTGTTCAAGTATGATTTTGAAGATATCGCATGATAGTTTGTCGCCTTGCCTAAAACCTTTTTCGACATCAAAGGTCTTGGTGAGTTCTTTACCGAACTTGACGGAGCAGCGTGAATTCCCCAAAGTCATACTGCATAGTCGTACGAGTTTTGCAGGGATGCCGAAACTAAACATGGCTCTGCACAGCTCGTCTCTGTAGATACTGTCATACGCGGCCTTGAAATCGTAAAAAGGTGGTGAATATCGATATTATACTCTCGGGTTTTTTCCAAGATCTGCCGTAATGTGAAAATTTGGTCTATTGTTTACTTCTCTGGTCTAAAACCACATTGATAAGGACCTATCAAGTTGTTGACGTGGGGTTTCAGACCTTCACATATTGCGCCTAATGTTAAGTTGAGATAAATTTCACCATTCACCACTACTAAAACCAAAGAGCAGGGTCTCAAACTAAACATGTGTGATGTGAAATTAGAAGTTCGAGAATCTCTCCATCAACGTGTGTATTGGGAGAAAAAATTTAACAGATCAGTAATCCGGTGTTATCGCTGCCAGAGATTTGGTCACACAGGTGAATGCTGTGCTTATATTAGTCGATGTGTTCTGTGCAGTGGGCCTCATGATTCAGTTGTTTATATTAAAGCAGTCAAAGAACTCAAAGAGACAAATCAGCCAATTCCCGCTTTTAAATGCGCCAATTGTTTTAAGGAGCATTCAGCTAATTCTCTTGAGTGTGAAGCGTATGTTAAGTACAAAGAGAAGCAACAAATAAGTGTTGAACATTCAAAGTTTACAGCAAATAGAATCAGAAATCAGGTATTAAACTCAGTAAACACTTTTACGGACAAAAGTATCTCTTTAGCGGATATAGCGAAAAGCTCTAAAAGCATTTCTAAAAAACAGCCGCCGTCATCAGAAACGACAGTTCCTGTTCTGAAAGATAAACATTCCAATTCCCAGCATTCCCAACCCCAATCAAACAATATAACTGAATTTTTAGAAGAGGCTTAAAGTTTGTTTAGTATTTCATTCAAAGACCTCTTGTATAAAATAAGAGAATTTTGGCCAAAGTACCAGCAACAATAAAACAAAGAAGACAAGATGTTTGCATATCTTGAATTTGTGGCATCAATTGTTATATGATGGATTTAACCCTGAAACTTAAAACAATTTCGATAAACACAAATTCCATAATATCTAATGAAAGAAGACTATCATTGATTAGCATTCTAAATAGACACAAACCACAAATTTGATTTCTTTGTGAAACAGTTATGAATAATAGACTAAACCTTCATTTGAAGGATTTAACATCATTCGCAATGACGATGGCAGGGGAACTGCTGTCGTTATTGATGAAAGATTAAAGTTTAACACTTTCCCTTTCCATAGCGATATATTCTCAGCCTGTTTAGGTGTTTTAATTTGTAAAAATAACTCGGGGATTATTAAACGTATCCTCATTGGAAGTATCTATATTCCAACAAACGCAGGACTAGGACCATCTATAGAATTAGACAGACTTAATGAAATAATTAAGACTTTTGATGGAACAATAATAGGAGATGACTTCAACGCACGTCACCCATCCTGGAGAGACTCAGTGAGTAACTCAAATGGAAACATTATATACAAATGGTATAGTGACTTCATTTCACCATTTAGCCCAACCTATCCACAATCTTCTTCAATATTGGATTATTTTCTTGTATCAAGTTCGCTGTCACAAGCTTATAATAATATAAATAATAGACTCTGCAAAACATTTCCTACATTCTCAAATCATTATGGCATTGAAATAAGTTTAGATATTTTTGACGTTTATCTGATTTTGATTCCGCCTCAGTCTAGCTTCGAAAGAACTGATTGGGACGTATTTACAATGGAACTTCACAATAGACTTTCAAGAGTGACTGCACTCACAGATAAAAACATTTCAAATGCAGAAATAGATGAAATTTTGAGCAATGTAACTCACAATATAGTATGTTGCATAGAGAACAACTCAACTATTCAAACTACGAAAAATGTTAAGTATAAAAATGTTTCCGATTTTACTAAAAACCTTTTGAAAATTCGTAATATTTGGCTCAGAAAGCTCAAGAGAATCTTTCACAAGCACTTAAATAGACGCAACTCGGAATATCAGGAACTTCATTCCCAAATACAATGTCATGGTAAAATAATAAAAGAGAGAGTAAAACATGACCTTGACCAAGAGTTTAGAACACTTTTAAGTAAAATAAGACCCTCCCAACAAGCATATAAAGAAATTGATAAAATAACAGGAAGAAAAGTGTTCGGATCAGATATTGTCAAGGATGTTTTGAATATCGATGGACTAGAGCTAATTGATATTGAAAGTAAATTAAATGCATTCAGATCACTGTATGCTAATGTCTTTGCAGACAGAACTCCTTCTTACGATTTGAGTTTAAATAATGAAGTCATTTCAAGAGTTAAGAAACCCGTTAACAACTTTCACACAAGCAAACACAACCTGCAACCAAGTGTCCCTACCATTTACTACACATCAGAAAGTAAGTGTATTTAGAAGCAATTTGAACAGTAAAAAGTCTTTTGGTCTAGACAAAATCTCAAATTTTATATTAAGGAAATGCCCGCTTTCTCTTGGATATTTTCCATCAGCGTGGAAAAAGTCCACAATAATACCTTTAGCAAAAAAGAATAACGCTAAAAATATTAAGGAATTCCGACCGATATCGCTTCTCTCTAATAATGGAAAACTATTCGAAAGAGTTATAGCAGAAACCCTTGACAGCTTCCTCGAAGATTCAAATATAATACCAAACACACAATTTGGTTTTAAGAAAAAAACATTCAACCGAACATTGCCTGTTAGTTAAATTAATAATTATTCACAATCTTAGACAGAAAAAGTGTACAGTTGTGCTCGATATCGATTTAGAGGCAGCGTTTGACTCTATTTGGCATAAATCCTGGCCTTATATTTAAGTTAATAAGACTGAATTTTCCTATTCCACTTATAAGAATTATAATGAATTTTCTTGATTCAAGAACAGCATCCATTGCTATTGGATCTTAGCTCTCAGAACATTTCCTAGTTCGTCTGGGAGTTGCTCAGGGAACATTGCTTGGTCCAAAATTATTTAAAGTATTTCTTCATGATATGCCATTCTTCAACTCAGAGTCTGATCCGGAGGCACTTTTGTATGCAGATGACACAAAACTATATGCTTCTGCGGCCAGGCCGAACATCGCATTGAAAAAAATACAAAACGCTCTACCCAGTTTACTGTCTTATTTGAGGTCCTGGGGCTTGAATATAAAAACTGAAAAATGTGGGGTCACCTGCTTCAGAAACGCGTATGGAAAAGGTCACCGAAAAGCTGTTAAGGAAAGCAAGGAGTTATGTTGCGTATTGAAAATAATATAGTTCCACTGAAATCTGAAACTAAATACCTAGGTATTTATTATCATAACAAGTTTAAATTCAACAAACATGCGCGGAATGTATTAATTAAAGCGAAAAAGGCTACTTCCATTTTAAAGAAACTTCTTTCTTCAAGAGATTTATCTTAAAACACAAAAATTTTAATTTATAAGACTCTTATAAGACCTATCATTTCTTATGGTTTTAGTACGTAATTTTCTATTTCTCCCACCGCAGCAAAAGAGTTAGCCGTTGGAATTTATTTTTAGAGTATTTTTTTTAAAGATTTATTTTATGACCGTTCATTGTTTTCTATGATGAGCTACTCCTCACTACTGCTAAAGACCGTTTTTAAAAATTCTTTGTTCTAATCTTTTTTCATGTTATATTTTTTCGTTGCCCTACTTTTATGACCTAATACACCCACTAAAGACTAATGAATACACTTCAGCATGCGACGAATTGCTTCCCAATTTTCATTTTGGTCAATGAAAACAAATTACTGAAGAGATATTTCCAAACTTCCTAATCTGTATTTATGTTGTGACCTATCTTGTTCTTTGTTCTTATATTTTTTGGGAAACTTTTATGATATGTGTCCTTTTTGAAGTGACCATTTTTTATTGCTCTAGTTTTATGGCCGGTACAATACTTCCCTTCCCACACAGCACGCTTCTACTAATTACCATTTTCGAATATATGGTTATCGACATAACCATTCACTCTTGCGAAGTGAGTATTTGAATCTTTCGCTTAAAGTTGTAATGGTTCCAAACACCAACAAGTTCGACGTTAAGGATCGCCTTTACTTATGTATGTGGTGCAAATTTTTCAGAGCTGTGGCTAATAATCCTTTCTTTCGTCACTAAAACGCCAAGTATTGAGGAAGAAAGACGTGTGTTGTGACTTAAAAAAACTAGGTAAACAGTTGTTAAAAAAACCAAAAGTTGATGTTATTGAAGTTTGTAGTGTGTGAGAAAAACTGTAATTTGACAATATAAAAAATAACAACACGGTAGTGTTGTGATCACAGATAAAAATGAAGTTGTGAGCAAACGACATGATGTTTGGAATCTAATTGCTGCTGATTTGGACCAGAAACTATCACCTATAACATTATATACTATTGTCACAAACAACAAATATGATATAAGGACAAAAATTACTTCCAATGTCAATCAAAGCTTACACTCAACATTGTCTGATAGTAAAATATCTGAGAATACGACTTTAGATTCATCAAAAGAATTAAATTCATCGAAAGATCCTCAGCTTGGTGAATACCAGTTCGAGTTCAGCATGACAGTTGAAGAGCTTGATAGTCTGATCACTTTCGTATCATATCCCAAACGTAAAGGTGATGCTAAAACGTTAAATAAGTGGGTGTTTAAGCGTTTCGAATGGGAAAGAGTGATAATTGATAAAATTTGGCATGCTTCACACAGAAAGTGTGGATACAACTTCAAAAACCATTATATCACCACTGATAAAATGTCTGGATCAATAAACGGTAAAGTATAGAATTATTTTATGTAAGGTGATAGTTATAAATTTATAAAATAAAGAATTCAAAAAACGAAGGAAATAAGCAAATAATACATATTTATTTGTTCTACATTTATAAAGAGTAATTATTCTTATTTCTTTTTTAATAGTTTTATTTTAATTAAAAATTTTTGCAAAAATTATATAAGCGTTACTAAACGTATACTTTTGGATTTTCCAAACTTTTTTAAATATTATAATAACGGTACATAATCAAAATATTTTCAATAATCAATAATGTTACTAAAATTTTTTTAACTTAGTTATAAGCTGTATTCCATAGCATTGAAATCTCTTTCCTTTGTAGGTTATTGTGATTGCGGTAGCTTATTGCATGGCAGATTCCGAGTTGCAAACAACGAAGCCGTTTTTATTTGTGACGCAACACGTGGTACTGGAGAGTGCAGTAAGATATATTTACGCACTTCTCACAGAAAAACTGCTGCTGAAAAAATGAAAAATCGGACAACTGATCAATATGAAGCAGAATTTGCCCGAGAAAAAGGCATGAGAAGGAATAATCCACTCCCTCCGCATATGCCGAAAGCTTCTGTGCTTCGATCAGCAAAAGCTGAGCTGATTCGATCAGAACATTATCACCCCGATCCAATCACTGCCATTTCGATCATGCATGATAGGGTTTATCCAGGAACGATCCATTTTTTGTCCGTTATTTCATTTACTGTTTTCTACTGGACTCATCACCAACGTGATGTATTTATTAAATACGCGACCAACGAGAAGAGTTGCGTATTCATTGATGCCACTGGTGGAATCAGTCCGAAATTCATTAAACAAAATGAAGTGAAGACATCGCAATTGTTGCTGTATTTAGTAGCTATTAATTACTGCGGACAACAATTCACTGTGGGTCAAATGATTTCAGAAGCCCAAGACGCTACTGTTATTACTCACTTCTGGAATAAATGGCTAAGCTATGGATTCCCTAAACCACGTGAAGTTGTTATGGATAACAACGAGGCCCAATTGATAGCAACGATTACATCCTTTACAGGATTTAAAACGGTTGCAGAGTATGCTAACGCATGTCGACGAGATGTTGTTCCCAGTTGCTACATAAGAATTGATGTTGCACATTTTATGCACTTATATGCAAAGCAACTCAGCACATCTCCAAAACTTGTCAAAACGTTCTACTTAGCATGTTTAGGGAAGTTACTATGCATGACAAATGAGAAGGAAATTTGGAACTATATTAAATTAATTATGATTGTGGCATTAAGTGAACGAGCTGGAAAATTACCATCGAGGCGTGACTCCCCTTGTCAAATTGCGAAAGATACGTTGAGGAATTCAATAATAGGTATAAATCAACTTAATTTATAATTACCTTATTTTTACATTCTTCCACTACTGACTTTTCGATTATCAGTTGAAAAAATTACGTATTTTATAATATTCACTATCACATAAAAAATTACAGTGAACGGTAACTTGAAAAAAACTTTGGAGCCTGCTTCAAGTTTTACGTATTAAATTAATCTGCTTCGTTTATAAGCTTTGGATTTTTTTTTTTTTTTTTGAAATTGTTTCAAGTTAAAATTCATTGACGTTTTGATGAACTTAGTCTACGTGACTTGAAACAACTCCTATTGAAAGAGTAGTTCTAGCATACCAATTTTTGTCGGTATTTTTTGCGTGTTATTTTTTTAAATAGTCACATATAAAGCGAATTTTCTAACGATATTTTTAATTTTTCTAGGAAATAAGAAAACTTCGATAATGTTCAAAATGACGAGAAATACAAAGATCTCAATAATATCAATGAGGATGATGAAGACAATAGTGATACGGAGTGGTCAGAGCTCGGAAAAAAATTTTACGAAAATGTGGTTAGTACTTTGGACGATAATGGTCTCGAAGAAAATGCTCTTCATAATAAAGATTTGGTCAAAAAGCTATTACGAGACATTAAGAAAATCCCATTATGGTCATGTATTAGCTACAATAAATTTCAAACAGGACGGATACCACCTTCCAGCGCTCCCGTTGAAAGTGAAGTTGCCCGCCTCAAACGAGGTGTCTTCAAAATAAACAAAGGATTGAGGGTCGACGCTGCTCTAGAAGAGCACATTAAATATCTACTGGGAAGAACGAGTGTGGTTGATGCCAATATTGAAGAACAGTTGGCCACAAAAAAAGAGACTTGTAAATATGAAGTTTTTGATGATGCACGTGATAAAGATCAAACTTACGATGCCTGTCTCGTTTGTAAAGATGGTAATTTACCGCCAGGAAACCACAGTTGCATCAAATGTCACAAAGCAGTTCATACTCTAGAACAATGTTCACTTCCTGCAGATGGAGAAGAGGAAGGATTCAGCCAAAAAAGATTGTGCCGTACATGGAGCTTTACATCAGTCAACAACGAAGAGAATGTAAAATTTGATATTGATTATTACGACAATGACAATAATAGTGATAATGACAGGGACTGTCACAGTCATGAAGAATGTGTACGTTGCGGTACAAGTTTGAAAAACGAACAATCACACTCCATAGATGATAGTAATGACACCTACTGTGACGATAAAGTCTGTTCACAATGCAACAAAATAGATAAGCAGTCGACAAGAGAAATGCTGGGAAAAAGAGCTTTTGAAAATTGGCGAGGACAAGGTGAACCAATACCACAAAAGAAGTCGCGATCTTTATACCTCGGGGATAAGTCCAACAATATGGTGGAAATGTTGAAATACAAAAAAGCTCGGGGCTTACCAATTTTAAAGAAGGGCGATTCAAAGGACTTAACAGCTATCACCATAAATAAACGAACAATAAGCTTATATAACACTTGTCCTTTCGACAGTTTATTTCAATTATTGCTAGTCGCAGCGTGTGATTTCGACGTAATTAATCAAAAGGTAAATATGATTTATGCTTTATTTCACGTGACTGAATCAATTATTTAACCAAATTATAATACTTGTAATTGATAGATGGCTGAAGAACAGGAAAATGAGATGTTTTTAATAGTACACAAAGCTTTGAAGGGTTTAACCAGTGGAACTTATCGCAATAGAGCTCAGATAATGGTAAAACATTTTAATGTTTTGAAATCCATCCAAAACATTGATGAGATATCATGCGAAGCTCAAATTGCAAGTTTCGCTGGTAAACTTTTTAAAGAAACACCAAGCTTCCAAGAAACTTTGAATTGTTCCGATAAATGTACGTCACGAGTCATAACTCAGGCCGTAGTGCCAATAAGAGAAGACGCTTTCGATGACTTCGATAATGTTTTCCAAGATCACGTCTATAGAGAATATCGGTGCAATGATATCGGATGTACTCGATATACGAGAAAAGAAAAAGTTGAAATTGGTAAGTACAATAATTTGAAAAAAGTTGTAAAATCACGATTTTGAAATTTATTTACACATAATATTTATAGGTGATTTGGTGTTCTTCGAACCTTATACAGAAAATGGCGTAGACGTCAGAAAACGACTGAAAACAATCCCGATAAGGTTTACTCGTCCTAGTGATTCAAAAACGATGAAACTGGTTGGTATAGTCAATTACTATCCTCCGACAACCTCTAAAACTAGGACATTGAAGGCAAATAATAAAGAAAACATAGAAGAAAAAGCATAAATTGGAAGCCTGTTGGACACTATGTTGCAATCTGCAGGAGAAGAAATGGTTCGTGGGTGATGTACGATGACCAAAAAATTAAAGAAAAAGAAGTCAGAGATAGCTTTGAAGCGCAAGTAGCATTAATGTTGTATGCTATTGAAGAATAAAAAATATTTTTGAGTGTTATTTGGAATAGTTATTACCTTTGTTAATATTGTTACTTTTTTTTTTTTTATTTTTTTTTTTTTTTTTGATGATTAGACAAAGTAAATAAAATGAGCTCTAATATGAAATAAACTGAGTAAATGAATTTTTATTACTATCAAAGAGTTTTAACCGTAGCGGATCACTTGGCAGTGACATTTTGTTAACAAATTGTTAAAATGCAATATAACACTTCAGACAGTTATTCGAGTAGATATGTATATGGTGACTAAATATTATAATCTGACCGATTGTAAAAGTAAAAATTATTTAAAAATAAATTTTGCGAAAAGTGTTTAAAATGCGTTATCTCTTGAACGAATCGACCGATCAAAATACGGTTTTGGGCCTTCGATGCAGATTTTTCAGCTTAAAACGATTAACTAACTTCCAAAATTCATTTTGCGCATTTTTTGACGATATCTCTGAAACGGAGAGAACTGCATTGATACTCATTGATAGAGAACTGTACTGTCCATTGTTCAGACTGTTATACTGGCAGTTTTTATTGACTAAAAATAAAAAAATAAACATTTTTTTTTTTTTAAATTACTAATTACATAATCGTTTTAATTGATAAAAAATAAAAAAAATTTTTTTTACCAAATTCTTTTTCATATTCTGCCAGCACTTAATTAGCACTAAATTCCCTATACATTGCTTTAGTCTTATACCGCGTTAATATAGGCGTATTAGGGTGTTCACTGCTAGCTTAATATCAAGCTAGCAGTTTTAATTGATAAAAAATAAAAAAAATTTTTATTACCAAATTCTTTTTCATATTCTGCCAGCACTTAATTAGCACTAAATTCCCTTTACATTGCTTTAGTCTTATACCGCGTTAATATAGGCGTATTAGGGTGTTCACTGCAAGCTTAATATCAAGCTAGCAGTTTTAATTGATAAAAAATAAAAAAAAATTTTTTACCAAATTCTTTTTCATATTCTGCCAGCACTTAATTAGCACTAAATTCCCTTTACATTGATTTAGTCTTATACCGCGTTAATATAGGCGTATTAGGGTGTTCACTGCTAGCTTAATATCAAGCTAGCAGTTTTAATTGATAAAAAATAAAAAAATTTTTTTTACCAAATTCTTTTTCATATTCTGCCAGCACTTAATTAGCACTAAATTCCCTTTACATTGTTTTAGTCTTATACCGCGTTAATATAGGCGTATTAGGGTGTTCACTGCTAGCTTAATATCAAGCTAGCAGTTTTAATTGATAAAAAATAAAAAAAAAATTTTTTTTACCAAATTCTTTTTCATATTCTGCCAGCACTTAATTAGCACTAAATTCCCTATACATTGCTTTAGTCTTATACCGCGTTAATATAGGCGTATTAGGGTGTTCACTGCTAGCTTAATATCAAGCTAGCAGTTTTAATTGATAAAAAATAAAAAAATTTTTTTTTACCAAATTCTTTTTCATATTCTGCCAGCACTTAATTAGCACTAAATTCCCTATACATTGCTTTAGTCTTATACCGCGTTAATATAGGCGTATTAGGGTGTTCACTGCTAGCTTAATATCAAGCTAGCAGTTTTAATTGATAAAAAATAAAAAAAAATTTTTTTACCAAATTCTTTTTGATATTCTGCCAGCACTTAATTAGCACTAAATTCCCTATACATTGCTTTAGTCTTATACCGCGTTAATATAGGCGTATTAGGGTGTTCACTGCTAGCTTAATATCAAGCTAGCAGTTTTAATTGATAAAAAATAAAAAAATTTTTTTTACCAAATTCTTTTTCATATTCTGCCAGCACTTAATTAGCACTAAATTCCCTATACATTGCTTTAGTCTTATACCGTGTTAATATAGGCGTATTAGGGTGTTCACTGCTAGCTTAATATCAAGCTAGCAGTTTTAATTGATAAAAAATAAAAAAAATTTTTTTTACCAAATTCTTTTTCATATTCTGCCAGCACTTAATTAGCACTTAATTCCCTATACATTGCTTTAGTCTTATACCGCGTTAATATAGGCGTATTAGGGTGTTCACTGCTAGCTTAATATCAAGCTAGCAATTTTAATTGATAAAAAATAAAAAAAATTTTTTTTACCAAATTCTTTTTCATATTCTGCCAGCACTTAATTAGCACTAAATTCCCTATACATTGCTTTAGTCTTATACCGCGTTAATATAGGCGTATTAGGGTGTTCACTGCTAGCTTAATATCAAGCTAGCAGTTTTAATTGATAAAATATAAAAAAAAAATTTTTTACCAAATTTTTTTTCATATTCTGCCAGCAGTTAATTAGCACTAAATTCCCTATACATTGATTTAGTCTTATACCGCGTTAATATAGGCGTATTAGGGTGTTCACTGCTAGCTTAATATCAAGCTAGCAGTTTTAATTGATAAAAAATAAAAAAAAATTTTTTTACCAAATTCTTTTTCATATTCTGCCAGCACTTAATTAGCACTAAATTCCCTTTACATTGCTTTAGTCTTATACCGCGTTAGTATAGGCGTATTAGGGTGTTCACTGCTAGCTTAATATCAAGCAAGCAGTTTTAATTGATAAAAAATAAAAAAAAATTTTTTTACCAAATTCTTTTTCATATTCTGCCAGCACTTAATTAGCACTAAATTCCCTATACATTGTTTTAGTCTTATACCGCGTTAATATAGGCGTATTAGGGTGTTCACTGCTAGCTTAATATCAAGCTAGCAGTTTTAATTGATAAAAAATAAAAAAAAATTTTTTTACCAAATTCTTTTTCATATTCTGCCAGCACTAAATTAGCACTAAATTCCCTATACATTACTTTAGTCTTATACCGCGTTAATATAGGCGTATTAGGGTGTTCACTGCTAGCTTAATATCAAGCTAGCAGTTTTAATTGATAAAAAATAAAAAAAATTTTTTTTACCAAATTCTTTTTCATATTCTGCCAGCACTAAATTAGCACTAAATTCCCTATACATTGCCTTAGTCTTATACTGCGTTAATATAGGCGTATTAGGGTGTACACTGCTAGCTTAATATCAAGCTAGCAGTTTTCTCATTTTTCACGCATCTATGAGAGCACTAAATTTAAGCTTTTGGCACTAAATTAGCACTAAATAAGCACTAATTGTTGCACTTTACTTGAAGCGATTCTGCTCACTTTGTCATGCTAGCTTTACAGACGTGGAAGTATCTATGTTCCAACAAACGCAGGACTAGGACTATCTATCAGTGGCGTGGCGTGGATATTTTCAAATGGTTGGTCGAGAAAAATGAATCAACTACACAAATTAATAAGGAATAAATAAAAGGTACCTCAAATTCCAAACGTGGATTAATGGAAGCCAATTTTTCTATACTTCAAGTCATTTAGGTTAAAATTCAAAATGAGCTTAAAGCATAAAAAAAGCGGCTTCAAAAGAAGCCTATGTGGAAATGCAAGAAAATAAAATAAAATTTTAAGTAACTAGTATTAAAAAAAAAATAAGAAATTCATTTCATTGGTTTTCCTCTTCTAAAAGGTAATCGGTTAACAACACTCAACATTTAGCAAAGCCATTCAAATAATTAAATCAAAACAGTTCTCTTCGAACTTAACTTTTCACAATTTTCAGAATTCTTAGTTTTTTTCACAGTTTTTACAAATGCACGTTACATAAAATTCATTTTAAACTTGCAAATTATCAAAAACAATAATCAGTAGAATAAAACAAAACAGTAAAGCAAAACCGAATTCGCCGTACATTACTCGAAGGCGAAAATTGTATTATTTTTTCCAAGCAGACATTGCAGTAAGACGAAAACTATCGTCTTGCTTTCTTCAATAAGAGAACGTGTATTGAAAAAGGTGGCACCGCGGTGCACCGGCGTGGAAGTATACCGTAAGAGAGACAGGGACAAACATAAACTATGTTCTGCGCGGCGATTTTCAATGCTTTGTGTATGCTTTGTGTTTTGTGTATTGTGTGTGTATCTCGCAAATTTAAAAGTGCTTGAAGATCATTGTGTGTATGGGCAAAGATAGGATGTTGAGGTTGACTGCTTAGTTGTAGACCTATGTTGCTGGTTTATTCTATGAACAATAGACACATTTTAAAAGGTAAGACGATAGGAATCGTGTTATATGGACGCCACGCCACTGCTATCTATAGAATTAGACAGGCTTAATGATATAATTAAGACTTTCGATGGAACAATAATAGGAGGTGACTTCAACGCACGTCACCCATCCTGGGGAGACTCAGTTAGTAATTCAAATGGAAACATTATATACAAATGGTATAGTAATGGTATCTCCATCTCGACTTCATTTCACCATTAAGCCCAACTTATCCACAATCTTCTTCAATATTGGATTATTTTCTTGTATCAAGTTCGCTGTCACAAGCTTATAATAATATAAATAATAGACTCTGCAAAACATTTCCTCTCAAATCATTATGGCATTGAAGTAAATTTAGATATTTTTGACGTTTATCTGATTTTGGTTCCACCTCAGTCTTATACCAGCTTCGAAAGAACTGATTGGGACGTATTTACAATGGAACTTCACAATAGACTTTCAAGAGTGACTGCACCCACAGATAAAAACATTTCAAATGCAGAAATAGATGAAATTTTGAGCAATGTAACTCACAATATAGTATGTTGCATAGAGAACAACTCAACTATTCAAACTGCGAAAAATGTTAAGTATAAAAATGTTTCCGATTTTACTAAATACCTTTTGAAAATTCGTAATATTTGGCACAGAAAGCTCAAGAGAATCTTTCACAAGCACTTAAATAGACGCAACTCGGAATATCAGGAACTTCATTCCCAAATACAATGTCTTGGTAAAATAATAAAAGAGAGAGTAAAACATGACCATGACCAAGAGTTTAGAACACGTTTAAGTAAAATAAGACCCTCCCCACAAGCATTTAAAGAAATTGATAAAATAACAGGAAGAAAAGTGTTCGGATCAGATATTGTCAAGGATGTTTTGAATATCGATGGACTAGAGCTAATTGATATTGAGAGTAAATTAAATGCATTCAGATCTCTGTACGCTAATGTTTTTGCAGACAGAACTCCTTCTTACGATTTGAGTTTAAATAATGAAGTCATTTCAAGAGTACCAGTTTACTGTCTTATTTGAGGTCCTGGGGCTTGAATATAAAAACTGAAAAATGTGGGGTCACCTGCTTCAGAAACGCGTATGGAAAAGGTCACCGAAAAGCTGTTAAGGAAAGCAAGGAGTTTTGCTTGCGTATAGAAAATAATATAGTTCCACTGAAATCTGAAACTAAATACTTAGGTATTTACTATCAGAACAAGTTTAAATTCAACAAACATGCACGGAATGTATTGATTAAAGCGAAAAGGGCTACTTCAATTTTAAAGAAACTTCTTTCTTCAAGTGATTTATCTCAAAACACAAAAATTTTAATTTATAAGACTCTTATGAGACCTATCGTTTCTTATGGTTTTAATACGTGGTTTTCTATTTCTCCCACCGCAGCAAAAGAGTAATAAATTGTTTGAAAGAACAATCTTACGATTTTGCAGTGGTAAGTATCGTAAACCAAACAAAAAATGGTATTCAAATTACACTTTATATGACTTAATAAAGGTCAAGCCGTTAATGATCTATATGACAACTTTATTGAAAAGCAGACTTGAACCAAGTGCAAACTATCCAAATCCAATTGTAAAAGGACTATGGGATGTAAATATTGTTGACGGAAGTGAAAATCATCAATACTATTTATCACCATTTGACCTTTTAAATGATAGATCCCAAACATCAATAGAGTCTGAAAATTCATTAATTTTGCCATTTTATGAGAAAGCTTCATTGAATGTCCTAAGAGGATAAAGTTACATTTTTTTGCTATCATATGAAATGATTTATATTCATTTTAACGAAATGATACATATTCATTTTATTAAATGAAAAATTTAATACTTTCCAACTGATCTCCAGCTGCCTTGAAAAGTTCGGCATCAAGGCCATTTGCACCTGCAGTCTTATTGGATTTAAGTTTGCATAAAGCAAGCTTAACTTCTTCTTGGTCAGGAGGACGGCATTCTTTATCATCGTCCAAGCTGAATGGGGCAATCTGCCTGACAGCGGAATTTGTGTCCTCATCGCCGTCAAGCAGTCTGCAGAAATGATCTTTCCAGATCCTCAGTAGCGACTGTGACTCTATAACTATGTTTCCCTGCTGGTATTTACAGGCTTGAGTTCGGGGTTTGCCACCCTGGCAGGATCTTTTTACCTTTTGGTAAAACTTCCGAATCTTGTTCCTTTCATGGCACATCTCTATTTCCTCAAACGAGCGCTTCTAATGCTGCTTCTTTTTCTTTTTGAGAATTCGGTGTTCTTCCCTTCTTTTTGCTTGTAAATCGCATTATACTGATCGTAAGCAGCCCTCGTTCGTGTTTGCATAAGCATAATTTATAAAATTAAAAATTTATAAATTTAAAAATTTTATAAAATTTATCCTTCAAAATTTGGGGCAGGTTTGGGTCGATAACTTCTCCATATGCAGTACCAAGGTTTTGCCACGTTTCCATCCACCAATCTTTATTTCTTATCTCATAAAGTAGCAGCTTTTTTGGACAAACGGGATTCAGGGTATTTCAAAACTTTAATGATGTATTCGACTTGAAGCTTCAGAGTGTAGGTAAATAATTTTGGTAGCCCTGTTTTCAGGTATATGGCGTAGTTTGGAGTATTTATCGGAAGATAAAACAGTTTTTTATTAAAATTCCTTTGTAATTTTTCAACTTCTTAGTACTCTTTTAACCCCCAAACCTGGACAGCGTAACAAAGCGAAGATCTTATAACAGAATCAAAGATTTTGTATTTGACAGAGACATTTATGTGTGTATTTAAAAATATATTTCTCCGTGTTAAATTGATGAGACTGTGTGATGCATTACATTTTTCTGTGAGCTGTTTCCTAAAATCCAAAGTTGAGTTGAATTTAATTCCAAGATATTTGTATTCTTTCGCTACATCCAAACGAGTTTCATTAAAAGTCCAAATATTTCTCACTTCACACTGATTTGATCTTGAGAAAACCATAACTTTTGACTTTTCAGTATTGATAGCGAGACCCCATTTTTCACAATATGCCGCAAGACGATTTATCATTAACTGTAAATTTTCTGGTGACTCTGACAATATAACAAGGTCATCGGCATAGAGCAATACATTTACGATGACGCCTGCAATTTGAATACCTCCGGGAAGATGTTTAACAAAGTCATTTATAAAAAGAGAGAACAAGAGGGCACTGAGAAGACACCCTTGCTTAACACCAGTATCTGTTAAAAACCATTGCGAAAAAACTGCTCCATCCCATACTGTTGCCTTTGTGTCCGTACCGTATACATGTTGCGTAATACTCGAAGAAATCGTGTAGAAACACCCAGTTCAGAAAGCTTGTACAGCATTGCATTCCGATTCACCAGATCAAACGCAGCATTGAAATCTACAAAAAATGCGTAGATTTTCTTGTTTCTTGCTTGATACGCTTATAGATATCAGGGAGAAAATTTGATCAATATTAGAATAGTTTTTTCTAAACAATGCTTGAAATTCTGAAAGGATGTTATTTTCGTCCACCCACTTTTCTAGTCTGCAAACTAGTACTCCACAGAATATTTTCGCTGTAACATTCATGAAAGAAATGCCACGGTAGTTTTCAACGATGTTCAAATCACCCTTTTTATGAATAGGAAATATAAGGGATGTTTTGAAAGATGCTGGAACTTCCGCACTCATTAAAATTTTGTTAAAAAATGCCAAAAAATTGTTACAAAAAGATGCAGAGGCATTTTAAAAAAATTCATATGGTATTCCCATCTTTTATTTTTCGAAAAACTGTTTGTATTTCATCCACAGATATTGTGCAATCTAGTATAGCATCACATATAAATGGTTCGGCATATGAAATAGAGAGGTGAGTTTTATTTTGTAGTAGGTTCATGAAATAAATAGCGAGGTCATTCGCAGATAATCCAGAACCTATAATATGTTTTAAACCATTTATTTCTTTTGCTATTCTCCAGAATTCTTTTGTGTTTTTTGTCAATCTTAATTGCCCTCCTATAAATGTGTAATGGCCTTCAATATCTCCTTCGGTGCATCCATTTAAAACAATACTGTCATTCAATTGGAGCAACTCCAACTTTTTCCATTTTGGTTACAGACGTTATCGTAGGATGTTCTGCTACTAGGATTTATAAGTCTGTTAAAATACTCTTGCTTGCTAGCAGAGACATAACGTTACTCAGGTTCGCATAGTCTTCAGACCATTTATTACAGTTTAAGTAAAGCGGGAGAATAAACATATTACTTTTTTTCAGCAGTTTTACTAAAATATTGCCCTGGAACTCAGCAAAATCATAACTATTTAATTGTGATATTTTGATACCGTAAAGACATCTTCCACTTGCAAGGCCTTTTACAGAAATTTTGATTGCAGGAATCCAGTAAAGCTTATATCCATTAAAATATTTTATAAATTTACTTGAATTTCCAATGGTTACATGCGTTTCAAAGAGGAAAAAAATTTCATAAGTCTTAACAAAATCAAAAAAGTCTACAAAAAGAAGTTTTTTATTTAAACCATAGCTTTTAAAAGAAATTTAAAATTTAAAAAGAGCTGACGGCACCTAATTCTCAAATTCTAGATATTTCTATAAACATAAACATTTGGTTCATTTTGGTAAAGTGGCATCCCTGGTGAACTAGTAGAAGGTACTGATCTAGTCCAATTACTTTGACGTCTATTTGTAGGCATGATGTTTCTGACAGCTTCAAAGTTTGATTGTCCAAACATTTTCTGTAGTTCTAGTTCACCATCATTTTCATTATATTTTAAATTGTTATTATCCTACTAATATTATAAACGTGAAAGTTTGTATGTGTGGATGTATGTTTGTTACTCTTTCACGCAAAAACTATTGAATGGATTTCAATTAAACTTTCCAATAATATACCTTATACATCAGAATAACACATAGGCTACAATTTATCCCTAAATTCCCTCGGGAACGGGAACGTATACGGGAACTTAGAAACTACAACACCGATTTCAAAAATGTTTCCACTGTTAGAATGCTTCATTATCCCCGAGTAACATAAAAACTAATTCATCCCCATATTCCTACGGTTCCCTTTATTCCCACGAGAGCAGGAACGTATACGGGAACTTTGACACTACAGCACCGATTTCAAAAATTCTTTCACCGTAAGAATGCTACACTATCCCCGAATAACATAAAAACTAATTCATCCCCATATTCCTACGGTTCCCTTTATTCCCATGGGAGCAGGAACGTATACGGGAACTTTGACAATACAGCACCAATTTGAAAAATTCTTTCACCGTTAAAATGCTACACTACCCCCGACTAACATAAAAACTAATTCATCCCCATATTTCTACGGTTCCCTTTATTCCCACGGTAACAGGAACGTATACGGGAACTTTGACACTACAGCACCGACATCAAAAATTCTTTCACCGTTAGAATGCTACACTACTCCCGAGTAACATAAAAACTAATTCATCCCCATATTCCTACGGTTCCCTATATTCCCACGGTAGCAGGTACGTATACGGGAACTTTGACACTACAGCACCGATTTCAAAAATTCTTTCACAGTTAGAATGCTGCACTATCCCCGAGTAACATAAAAACTAATTCATCCCCATATTCCTACGGTTCCCTTTATTCCGACGGGAGCAGGAACGTATACGGGAACTTTGACACTACAGCACCGATTTCAAAAATTCTTTCAACGTTAGAATGCTACACTATCCCCGAGTAACATAAAAACTTACTCATCCCCATATTCCTACAGTTCTCTACATTCCCACGGGAGCAGGAACGTATACGGGAACTTTGACACTCCAGCACCGATTTCAAAAATTCTTTCACCGTTAGAAAGAATGCTCCATTATCCCGGAGTAACATTAACATTAACTTATCCACATATTCCCACGAAAACGGTCACCATATTCCCACGGGAACGGGAGTCTTTACTAAAATTGAAAATGCGAATGTAGCTATGTCGGTATGTTTTTCGTATGTCTCCCGTTCAAACTGCTAAACAGATTTTATTAAATTAGCTATAGAGATGGTCTAGAACATGCGGGAGGATAAAGACTATACATATATATCTATCCTTATATTCCCAAGGGAACGGAAATGGGAATTCAAAAACTACGGTCTCAAAAGTATTTTTAACAGAGCTACAAAATTGTTGAAATAGGGGATGAATGTTATTTTTTTGAAATACCACCATTTTTAAAGCTTGAAGTTTCAAAAAATGTTTAATGCTCTTAACTAGATATAAATCCTAACTAATATTATAAATGTGAAAGAAACTCTGTCTGTCTGACCTTCTATGTTACCGTCTCCCGCCCAAAAAACTAAACTGATTGATATGAAATTTTGTACAGAGATTGTCTAGAACCTGAGGAAGGACAAAGACTATATATTTTATCCCTATATTCCCACGGGAACGGAAACGTATACGGGAACTTAGAAACTACAACATCAATTTCAAAAAAATTTCCACCGTTAGACTACTACACTATCCTTGAGTAACATTAACTTTAATTCATCCACATAATCCTACGGGAACGGGAATCCTTACTAATATAACAAGTGTGAAAGGAGCTCTGTCTGTCCGTCGTTCTATGTTACCATCTCCCGCCCAAACTAATAAACCGATTTAAATGAAATTTTGTACAAAGATTGTTCAGAACCTGAGGAAAGACATAGACTATATATTTTTTCCCTATATTCCCACGGGAGCAGGAACGTATACGGGAACTCTTACACTACAGCACCGATTTCAAAAATTCTTCTACCGTTGGAATGCTCCATAATTCCGGAGTAACATTAACTTTAACTCATCCACATATTCAAACGAAAACGGTCACCATATTCCCACGGGAACGGGAGTCTTTACTAAAATTGAAAATGCGAATGTCTCCCGTTCAAACTGCTAAACAGATTTTATTAAATTAGCTACAGAGATTGTCTAGAACATGCGGAAGGATAAAGACTATACATATATCTATCCTTATATTCCCACGGGAACGGAAACGGGAATTCAAAAACTACGGTCTCAAAAGTATTTTTATCAGGACTACAAGGTGTTGAAATAGGGGTTGAATGTTTTTTTGGAAATATGTACCGCTATTTTTAAGGCTAGAAGTTTTATTTCTTAAAAAGTTAAAAATGCTGCTGAAAGTCACTATTCCACGCGGACGAAGTCGCGGGCACAGCTAGTTGTTTAAATAAAAAGATTTGCCTTCTATCAAAAGCGTTTTATTTTTCAATTTCATTACAGCTGTTGGTTTATTTCTTTTCAGTATTTTTCTGTATCCGAGCAGGATTTTTCGTTTAAATTGTATCTGTTTTGTGAGATCTCTTTGTAAATAGACACCTGTGCCTTTGAGTTTGGATGAGTTCTTAAGCATTATCGCGGTCGTTTCAGTGGACCCGGTGTTGATTTTCATTTTAATTGTGTTGTTGTTTTCACTGATTTTTACGGGTAGTGGTAAACGTTTCGAATTTTCCGTTCCAAGAAGCAGTTGTGTGACACTTTGAACTTTTTCTTTTGGGTCAATATTGACGGTGGCGATTGGCGGCAATACATCTGGGCGGTCGGTTGCTGGCCGTTTTGAAAAATTAAACCGGTTAGGTGCAGGAGCGGTACGTGGCGGTGCTTGGTGGGATGTACGGTTTTCCCCTCGTATATACTTGTACTCCTCTGCCAGCTTCGTCAGTTCTTCTAATGTGTTAAATCCGCGCCGCTTTATACTAAAATGGTATCCTGGTCTCAAGCTATCGTATATGCGGTCAATGCTATCATCTATGTTTATACGGGGGTGCCGGTAGATTGAATACTGGGTAGCCTGAATAAAATTTTTCGCCTTTTGGCCCTTGCTTCTTGCGCAATATTTCATCTTCCTGCTTGCAGAGGTACCTAGCTGGTACCAAGACTTCATACGCTCGCGGTTTATCCGAAACCATTCTAGAGCAGTGCCACGTAGTATTTCTGATACGGCCTTCACTAGTCACCATCGGGACTGATCTTGAAGTAGGCGGATTCCCGTTCTCGGATCATTTGCCAATATTATTATCCGCCAGATTCTACACGGAACAGGTGTCCAAAGAGACAGAACAACAACTACTCCCAAAATTAGCATGGAATGAAAAATGTACTCAAAGATACCAAATGGAACTGGTCAGAGCTCTAGATAGAATTGGCAACCAAGATGAACAAACCAATCCTGGAATAGATACTTTATTGTCCTGCATCGCTGTTGCGGCGACATCTTTTCAGACACAAGGGAGAAAAAACACCACTTCAGTTCAAGCTTGGTATGATGCGGATTGCCTTAGGGTGAGAAACAAATCTTTTCGCTGTCTTCGTGATGCAAAAAAATCAGCATCTCAGTCTGCCAAAGTAGCCTACCAACAAGCCAATAAAGAGTATAAAAATATGTGCCAGGGAAAACAAAAGCAAAATTGGCAAAATCTCTCTCGAAAAATAACCGAAGTAAAGAACAGCCGTGATTTCTGGAAGTTAGCTAGAACGATAAACAGTAAAGACATTATTAGACGCTCCCGTATTCAAATAAAAGCAGAAGGTTAAGCGGATTACTTCAAAAATTTGCTGAACCCTATTAGCACCCCAAACTTGCATCTGTTCGCTCTGCCTCATACAGAAAATGAGTACCTAGATGATGCGATTACTTTAATGGAGGAAAAAGAAGCTATCAAAGCAGCGAAGCTCACTCAATAAGGCACCTGGAGAAGACCGTATACCTAACGAGTTTTATAAGCACTCCACTCAAAAATTTCAACAAGGCCCCACAAAATGTTTCAACCATATTTTCAACGAAGGAGTGGTAAGCGAAAGCTTCAGAAAAAGTATCATTTTTCCAATATTTAAGAAAAATAATGCAGAAATCGCTAGCAACTATCGAGGAATTTCGTTCTTGAACTCAGTGATGAAAATCTTCTCAGCAGTACCTACTTCTCGATCGCTTAACGAATTGGGTAAATGAAAACAAGCTCCTCAGTGAGTTCCAAGCAGGCTTTCGAAGGGAATACTCAACCGTGGATAACATTTTCACTCTCACAAGCATTGCGAAAACGTATCTGGATAAAGGAAAGAAGTTATACGCCTTCTTCGTAGATTTTAAAGCGGCCTTCGATTCAGTAGGCAGAAATGCTCTTTTCCTTAAGTTAGGCAACATAGGTGTCTCAACTAAGTTCCTTAAAACTATACAAAGCCTGTATGAAAACATTCAAGCAGCAGTGTGGGATGGTAATCAGTTATCTAACTGGTTTGATACCAAAAAGGGCGTTAAACAAGGATGCTTACTTAGCCCATTATTCTTCTTTTTGTATTTAGATGATATAACATCCTTCATACCAGGCGGAATCGTGTTTGAAGGAGTCAACATCAAGTGTTTAATGTATGCTGATAATATTGTGTTGCTAGCAGAAACACCGAATATGATGCAACTTATGGCCAACAAATTGCAGCAATACTGTTGCCAATGGAATTTAAAGGTTAATACCACCAAGTCAAAAACTATGATTTTTAGAAACGGTTCAGGACGATATGCCAGATTACCAAATTGCAATTAACTGCAACTGGAAAGAAATTCTGGGAAAAAATAACATTGCAGCTAGTGTAAAATACAAATTATTTCAATGCGTAGTAAGAACTATTATGTGTTATTCAGCTCAAATTTGGGGTATTTTCCAACACGAAGATGTAGAAAAACTTCTGAGATACTTCTTAAAGAAAACTTTTCGCTTGCCAGAAAACACACCTACGTGCATGCTTCATTTGGAAGCTGGACTTCCTCCACTATTTTTGTACACACTTAAACTGCATTTCAACTATATAAGAAAAATATTGGAATATGACCAACACAGACTACCCAAAGTTGTGGCTTCGCATATAATGCATCGCAAAACCCAATTTTTTGGAGAATGGTTAAGGTTATGTACAGAAAACAACGTGGATCAAGGTAGCGACAATCCTGCTACATGGAAAAAATCGTTGGAGTTTTTGTTGAACGCAATCAAAGAGAGGCAGTTTAAAATATATCACGAAAGCGCAAAGCGGAGTGAATCCGCAATCCTCTACCGAACATTGGAACGCAATCTCAAAAATAATTATTTTAACGATAGCAACAGTATTGAGACCATATCAACCATTTTTAAAGAAAGAGGAGAGCTTTATTACCTCAACTATATACCACATCGAAGTGATCGCCCTACTGAATGTACAATGTGTAATCTACGTGTGACAGAAGATGTGAAACATTTCATTGGAATCTACCCAATACTCAATGGCATCAGACGCTTCCACTTTAGTAAAACAACGCTCACTACCGAAAAATTGCAAAGCATTCTAAATGGTAGCAATTGGTCAACGCTAGTTAGTTTTGTAAAAACCGCTTTAAGGTATCGTAGGCAGATTATAAACGAAAGCTTTTGAAAAAAAAAAAAAAAAAAATTGTTATAATAATATCAATAATATCTTATTGACATATATTAGTATATCTACTTATAAAATAAAATTGGGAAGATGGCAACTCTGTGCGAATAAGAAGTGACACGGTATTATTAATAGCTCCAGAAAAAAACATATTTTCAGTGAAAAATAACAAAATATTATACTGTGAGAAAAAATATAAACATTATTAACTGTGCTTTGTAAAGAAAAAACAAAAAATTTCTCACCAAAAACAAGTGATTAAAGTGTTAAATGTTTAACAAAAGATCTCTCGCGGATACGTCACCCGAACAAATTCTTTCTTTGCCAAAAAAACAACAAAAAACAATAACAACCATGGCAGTCGGTCAAATGTCAATTGAGGACCTGAAAACAATTAGGGGAAATCTCCTGGATGACAAAATCTCTAACCTATCAACAAAGGAAGATATATCAGGAGTCTGTGAAGAGATCCAGCAACTCAAATCTAGAAACTCACAGCTTACAAAAAACCTTGAAAAAGTGCAAGAGGAATGTATTTCACTCAGGAAAGAAGTTGAGTTTTTATCCAAGAAGTCTTGCGAAAAGAATCTCGTTGTCCGCGACGCTAAGCAGCCGAACACCAACATTAACCATCAAGAAGAAGTCAAAAGAATGTTTACATCGCTTATACCAAATGTACCGCCCCAATAAATTCCATTCGTTTGCTGTCCTCACATCACAACACCTGCAACATACTAGTGGAAACCAACTCTAAGGATTATGCCGATGAAATGCTACAAAATTCCAGTAAACTCAAAGGGACTGGTATGTTTATTCATAGAGATTATCCACTAGAGAAACGTAAGGTGCGGCAATCTTTGCTGCGAGTAAGAAAAGCAATAAAAGATAGTAAAGCGAATGTAGAGATAAGAATCAAAGGGGAAACTTTGGTGGTAGCCGGCAAGTCTTTCAACTGGTGCAGAGAGACGGGACTTTTGGCTGACAGATCTGACGGCTGTGTGACTCTCGCCGAAATGTATTCTGGGTTCAAGTTGTCAAATACAGAGCTTTTAAAGTTCACAAATGCAGCGAAAATGACAGCTACCGAAGACACTAACCAAACCAAAGGAAGCAATCAACAACATCCTAGAAGTATGCAGCAGAGAACGACCAATTTTTTTCATGAGATGTAAACGTCTGCCAGAATCTGATTCAAAAGCCAAAAAAGAAAACAAAAAATATTGATTTAGATGTAAGTACTATGAATTTATTATCTTATAATGTGGGAGGATTAAGAAATAAATTACTTTTCCCGGCCTTTTTCAATTATATAAACAATTTTGATTACTTTTTCCTGTGAAACGCATGTAATGCAAAACAATTACGTAGATTTTGAAAATTTTTCATAGGTTATAGATTATATTGGATACCTGCAACTAGAGTACACACTCGAGAATGCTACACTATCCCCGAATAACATAAATACTAATTCATCCCCATATTTCTACGGTTCCCTTTATTCCCACGGGAGCAGGAACGTATACGGGAACTTTGACACTACAGCACCGATTTCAAAAATTCTTCTACCGTTGGAATGCTCCATAATTCCGGAGTAACATTAACTTTAACTCATCCACATATTCAAACGAAAACGGTCACCATATTCCCACGGGAACGGGAGTCTTTACTAAAATTGAAAATGCGAATGTAGCTATGTCGGTATGTTTTTCGTATGTCTCCCGTTCAAACTGCTAAACAGATTTTATTAAATTAGCTATAGAGATGGTCTAGAACATGCGGGAGGATAAAGACTATACATATATATCTATCCTTATATTCCCAAGGGAACGGAAATGGGAATTCAAAAACTACGGTCTCAAAAGTATTTTTAACAGGACTACAAGGTGTTGAAATAGGGGTTGAATGTTTTTTTGGAAATATGTACCGCCATTTTTAAGGCTAGAAGTTTTATTTCTTAAAAAGTTAAAAATGCTGCTGAAAGTCACTATTCCACGCGGACGAAGTCGCGGGCACAGCTAGTTGTTTAAATAAAAAGATTTGCCTTCTATCAAAAGCGTTTTATTTTTCAATTTCATTACAGCTGTTGGTTTATTTCTTTTCAGTATTTTTCTGTATCCGAGCAGGATTTTTCGTTTAAATTGTATCTGTTTTGTGAGATCTCTTTGTAAATAGACACCTGTGCCTTTGAGTTTGGATGAGTTCTTAAGCATTATCGCGGTCGTTTCAGTGGACCCGGTGTTGATTTTCATTTTAATTGTGTTGTTGTATTCACTGATTTTTACGGGTAGTGGTAAACGTTTCGAATTTTCCGTTCCAAGAAGCAGTTGTGTGACACTTTGTACTTTTTCTTTTGGGTCAATATTGACGGTGGCGATTGGCGGCAATACATCTGGGCGGTCGGTTGCTGGCCGGTTTGAAAAATTAAACCGGTTAGGTGCAGGAGCGGTACGTGGCGGTGCTTGGTGGGATGTACGGTTTTCCCCTCGTATATACTTGTACTCCTCTGCCAGCTTCGTCAGTTCTTCTAATGTGTTAAATCCGCGCCGCTTTATACTAAAATGGTATCCTGGTCTCAAGCTATCGTATATGCGGTCAATGCTATCATCTATGTTTATACGGGGGTGCCGGTAGATTGAATACTGGGTAGCCTGAATAAAATTTTTCGCCTTTTCGCGTGGTCCTTGCTTCTTGCGCAATATTTCATCTTCCTGCTTGCAGAGGTACCTAGCTGGTACCAAGACTTCATACGCTCGCGGTTTATCCGAAACCATTCTAGAGCAGTGCCACGTAGTATTTCTGATACGGCCTTCACTAGTCACCATCGGGACTGATCTTGAAGTAGGCGGATTCCCGTTCTCGGATCATTTGCCAATATTATTATCCGCCAGATTCTACACGGAACAGGTGTCCAAAGAGACAGAACAACAACTACTCCCAAAATTAGCATGGAATGAAAAATGTACTCAAAGATACCAAATGGAACTGGTCAGAGCTCTAGATAGAATTGGCAACCAAGATGAACAAACCAATCCTGGAATAGATACTTTATTGTCCTGCATCGCTGTTGCGGCGACATCTTTTCAGACACAAGGGAGAAAAAACACCACTTCAGTTCAAGCTTGGTATGATGCGGATTGCCTTAGGGTGAGAAACAAATCTTTTCGCTGTCTTCGTGATGCAAAAAAATCAGCATCTCAGTCTGCCAAAGTAGCCTACCAACAAGCCAATACAGAGTATAAAAATATGTGCCAGAGAAAACAAAAGCAAAATTGGCAAAATCTCTCTCGAAAAATAACCGAAGTAAAGAACAGCCGTGATTTCTGGAAGTTAGCTAGAACGATAAACAGTAAAGACATTATTAGACACTCCCGTATTCAAATAAAAGCAGAAGGTTAAGCGGATTACTTCAAAAATTTGCTGAACCCTATTAGCACCCCAAACTTGCATCTGTTCGCTCTGCCTCATACAGAAAATGAGTACCTAGATGATGCGATTACTTTAATGGAGGAAAAAGAAGCTATCAAAGCAGCGAAGCTCACTCAATAAGGCACCTGGAGAAGACCGTATACCTAACGAGTTTTATAAGCACTCCACTCAAAAATTTCAACAAGGCCCCACAAAATGTTTCAACCATATTTTCAACGAAGGAGTGGTAAGCGAAAGCTTCAGAATAAGTATCATTTTTCCAATATTTAAGAAAAATAATGCAGAAATCGCTAGCAACTATCGAGGAATTTCGTTCTTGAACTCAGTGATGAAAATCTTCTCAGCAGTACCTACTTCTCGATCGCTTAACGAATTGGGTAAATGAAAACAAGCTCCTTCCTCAGTGAGTTCCAAGCAGGCTTTCGAAGGGAATACTCAACCGTGGATAACATTTTCACTCTCACAAGCATTGCGAAAACGTATCTGGATAAAGGAAAGAAGTTATACGCCTTCTTCGTAGATTTTAAAGCGGCCTTCGATTCAGTAGGCAGAAATGCTCTTTTCCTTAAGTTAAACAACATAGGTGTCTCAACTAAGTTCCTTAAAACTATACAAAGCCTGTATGAAAACATTCAAGCAGCAGTGTGGGATGGTAATCAGTTATCTAACTGGTTTGATACCAAAAAGGGCGTTAAACAAGGATGCTTACTTAGCCCATTATTCTTCTCTTTGTATTTAGATGATATAACATCCTTCATCCCAGGCGGAATCGTGTTTGAAGGAGTCAACATCAAGTGTTTAATGTATGCTGATAATATTGTGTTGCTAGCAGAAACACCGAATATGATGCAACTTATGGCCAACAAATTGCAGCAATACTGTTGCCAATGGAATTTAAAGGTTAATACCACCAAGTCAAAAACTATGATTTTTAGAAACGGTTCAGGACGATATGCCAGATTGCCAAATTGCAATTAACTGCAACTGGAAAGAAATTCTGGGAAAAAATAACATTGCAGCTAGTGTAAAATACAAATTATTTCAAGGCGTAGTAAGAACTATTATGTGTTATTCAGCACAAATTTGGGGTATTTTCCAACACGAAGATGTAGAAAAACTTCTGAGATACTTCTTAAAGAAAACTTTTCGCTTGCCAGAAAACACACCTACGTGCATGCTTCATTTGGAAGCTGGACTTCCTCCACTATTTTTGTACACACTTAAACTGCATTTCAACTATATAAGAAAAATATTGGAATATGACCAACACAGACTACCCAAAGTTGTGGCTTCGCATATAATGCATCGCAAAACCCAATTTTTTGGAGAATGGTTAAGGTTATGTACAGAAAACAACGTGGATCAAGGTAGCGACAATCCTGCTACATGGAAAAAATCGTTGGAGTTTTTGTTGAACGCAATCAAAGAGAGGCAGTTTAAAATATATCACGAAAGCGCAAAGCGGAGTGAATCCGCAATCCTCTACCGAACATTGGAACGCAATCTCAAAAATAATTATTTAAACGATAGCAACAGTATTGAGACCATATCAACCATTTTTAAAGAAAGAGGAGAGCTTTATTACCTCAACTATATACCACATCGAAGTGATCGCCCTACTGAATGTACAATGTGTAATCTACGTGTGACAGAAGATGTGAAACATTTCATTGGAAAAAATTGTTATAATAATATCAATAATATCTTATTGACATATATTAGTATATCTACTTATAAAATAAAATTGGGAAGATGGCAACTCTGTGCGAATAAGAAGTGACACGGTATTATTAATAGCTCCAGAAAAAAACATATTTTCAGTGAAAAATAACAAAATATTATACTGTGAGAAAAAATATAAACATTATTAACTGTGCTTTGTAAAGAAAAAACAAAAAATTTCTCACCAAAAACAAGTGATTAAAGTGTTAAATGTTTAACAAAAGATCTCTCGCGGATACGTCACCCGAACAAATTCTTTCTTTGCCAAAAAAACAACAAAAAACAATAACAACCATGGCAGTCGGTCAAATGTCAATTGAGGACCTGAAAACAATTAGGGGAAATCTCCTGGATGACAAAATCTCTAACCTATCAACAAAGGAAGATATATCAGGAGTCTGTGAAGAGATCCAGCAACTCAAATCTAGAAACTCACAGCTTACAAAAAACCTTGAAAAAGTGCAAGAGGAATGTATTTCACTCAGGAAAGAAGTTGAGTTTTTATCCAAGAAGTCTTGCGAAAAGAATCTCGTTGTCCGCGACGCTAAGCAGCCGAACACCAACATTAACCATCAAGAAGAAGTCAAAAGAATGTTTACATCGCTTATACCAAATGTACCGCCCCCAATAAATTCCATTCGTTTGCTGTCCTCACATCACAACACCTGCAACATACTAGTGGAAACCAACTCTAAGGATTATGCCGATTAAATGCTACAAAATTCCAGTAAACTCAAAGGGACTGGTATGTTTATTCATAGAGATTATCCACTAGAGAAACGTAAGGTGCGGCAATCTTTGCTGCGAGTAAGAAAAGCAATAAAAGATAGTAAAGCGAATGTAGAGATAAGAATCAAAGGGGAAACTTTGGTGGTAGCCGGCAAGTCTTTCAACTGGTGCAGAGAGACGGGACTTTTGGCTGACAGATCTGACGGCTGTGTGACTCTCGCCGAAATGTATTCTGGGTTCAAGTTGTCAAATACAGAGCTTTTAAAGTTCACAAATGCAGCGAAAATGACAGCTACCGAAGACACTAACCAAACCAAAGGAAGCAATCAACAACATCCTAGAAGTATGCAGCAGAGAACGACCAATTTTTTTCATGAGATGTAAACGTCTGCCAGAATCTTATTCAAAAGCCAAAAAAGAAAACAAAAAATATTGATTTAGATGTAAGTACTATGAATTTATTATCTTATAATGTGGGAGGATTAAGAAATAAATTACTTTTCCCGGCCTTTTTCAATTATATAAACAATTTTGATTACTTTTTCCTGTGAAACGCATGTAATGCAAAACAATTACGTAGATTTTGAAAAATTTTTCATAGGTTATAAATTATATTGGATACCTGCAACTAGAGTACACACTCGAGGGCGAGCAATAGGGGGTTATCTTTTTGGATACAAATCTGTTTACTCAGGGCATTGTAATTTTATAAACATGGAAAACTATACAGCCCTAAAAATTAAGATCGAGAACGAAAGCTTCTATATTTTCCCTATTTATCTTAATTGCAATAATTGGGATTATGACTTCTGTAGCTTAGATCGCTTAATGAATTCTTTGAATATTGAAAATGTAATGCTTATAGGAGATTTTAATGCCCGATTGGCAGAAGAACAGATAGAACGCGATACGATCTCTCTTGGTGATCAATTCAAATTGACCAGACACTCGAAGGATAAGGTTTTAAATGGAAATGGTAAAAGACTTCTGGACTCTTTCCAAAATTTCGATTTCTTTGTGCTTAATGGATCAACTAGGGGGGATTTCTTAGGAGAGCTTACTTTTGTAGGAGGTCCTGGTGCGTCAGTTGCTGATTATTGCGTTATCAGTGGAAAATGGTTTGAAAAGGTGTGTAGTTTCAATGTTGGTACTATCTCTTACTCGGACCATATGCCAATAACAGTAAGTTTGTCCATGAACCATCTTCTGCTCGAACAAAACATTGCTCTTCTACCCAGACTCTTTTGCAACGAACGGGAAAAAGAAACTTATGAAGCGAAAGTTAATCAAGTTATCACAGAAATGGACCAAATTGATTTTTTTATCCAAGCTATAAAGAACTCTGCCTCCTCTTCAGAAAGGAGGGTCATATCAAAAGGAAAACAAAGATGGTTTGACAAAAGCTGCGAGAAAGCTAGAGTTAAGTCCTTCAAGCTACTTAAGCTAGTCAGGGCGAGAAATAGTGACTTCTTTCGAAAAGCGTATATCCAAGCAAACAAGGAATATAAAAAACTTTGCGAAACAAAGCGAAAGGAGTATTACATGGCAATAGCTAAAGACTTGTCTGATGTAAAGGATTCCTCTCAATTTTGGAAGGTGGTTAAGGAAATCAATGGGCAAAAATTCAAAGTCGGCACCAATTTGGATGCACATGCACATACTTTAGCCTTATATTTCAATGATCTACTTAATCCACCAGAAATAGAAAATCCGATCCATTTCGCTGAAAATTTCAATATCGAAAGCTCTTTAGATAGAGATGTCTAACTAGAAGAAGTTCAAGAAGTTTTATATAAAGCCAAAGACAATAAAGCACCAGGTAGTGACAGAGTCCCTTATAAGTTCTTCAAAAACGCCCCGCAAGTTTTTTTGGAAAAGCTAGCTAGAACTTACTCAGAGATATTGCACACCGCTGAGGTTCCTGCAACTTTCAGAGAATCTATTGTTTTCCCAATACATAAAAAAGAGGACGTTAATAATGCTGAAAACTATAGAGGCATCTCTTTCTTAAATGTCATCGCAAAAATATTTACAGGTGTCATTTTAAAAAGACTTGAGGTTTGGGTCAGTGAGAATAAATTGCTAAGTGAATTTCAAGCTGGGTTTAGGGCTGGCTATTCAACTGTAGATCACATCTTCACCATCCAAAACATTGTGTACTTCTACATCGAAAAAGGGAAAAAGTTATATGCAATATTTATTGATTTCAAAGCAGCTTTTGATAGTATTAATAGAGGTGCCCTCTTCTATAAGTTGAACCTTATGGGCTTATCATCTAAAATTTTTAATGTTATAAAACAACTTTACGGAAATACAAAGTCAGCGGTATGGGATGGTGTGCAATTGTCAGAGTGGTTTAAAACTAAAAGTGGCGTTCGTCAAGGCTGTCTTCTATCTCCACCGCTGTTTGCGCTTTTTATTAATGACTTAGTTGAAGCTTTGCCAAACGGTATTAAAATTGCAGGACTTAGAGTAAAATGCCTTTTGTATGCGGACGACGTAGTCATGTTTGCTGAATCTCCAGAAAGCCTGCAACTCATGATAAACAGGTTAAACGATTATTGCATGTTGTGGGGTCTGGTAATAAATATTACAAAAACAAAGGCTATGATATTTAGATCAGGTAGAGGAAGATACAGCAGGAATGAAAGATAGTTCTTAAATGGGGATAGCATTGAAGTTGTGAATGAATTTAATTACTTGGGAATTATTTTGACACCTCAGCTCAACCCAAAAAAGCATTTGGAAAATAAACTAAAGAAATCACTATCTGCTATAAATTCGACTTGGCGAAATTTGTTTATGAACAGCAATGTTGAACATAGTGTAAAATTTAAAGTTTTTCAAGCTGCCTTGAGGTCTATAATGACCTACGGAGCACAGGTATGGGGATATCAACAGTACGATGACGTTGAAAAGCTGCAACGTCTTTTCCTAAAAAAAAACTTTTAGGTTACCCCAGTCAACCCCTAATTATATGCTTCTTCTGGAAACAGGTATTTCACCTATTTTTATTTTCACGTTGAAAATGCACTTTGATTATATCTCTAAAATACTATCTTATGATGACTCTCGGATACCAAAAATACTAGCGAAATATAGCATAGGGAAGAAAATTAGCTGGTATAGGAGATGGGACGACATAGCAATGTTGAGCGGTGTTTCAGTGCAAATCGGGGAGACAAATGAATTTGAGAGAGAAAAGTTTAATTACATCCTTGAAAAACTGGATGTAAGAACTAGGGATGATCTAATTGGAGAAGCTAGAGGCTCCTCAAGAAGATCAATGTACCCAAAGTTGGAATATAATCTGAACGATCTTAATTATTTCACAAACAACCTGAGTATATACGAAATATCGAGTATTTTTCGCTTAAGAGGAGAGCTTCTTGATCTAAATGATAGGCCTTATTCTACTGGCCAGGTATCCTTTTGCTCATTATGCAATCTACAAGAACAAGAGCACTCGTGTCACTTTTTATCGAAATGCCCAATTTTAAAAGAAATAAGGTTTGTTTACTTTAGAAAAACAATATTAAGCGAATCTGAATCTATAAGTATTTTAAATAGAGAGAATTGGAAGCTCCTCGCTCGGTATTGCATAGAAGCCATTAATTATAGAAAAGATTTCATAAATTAGCTCAAGGTCTGTATCCTTAAATTTAATCATTGGTTTAAGAAAATATCTCTCTAATGTAATTAGATTCATTGTATTTAAGAAAATAGAAAGAAATAAATGTTGGTACTAAAACAGTTAAGCATGAGAGACTCATAGAGAAAGTTTTATGTTATTTTAAATTTGAAAATATATTAATGTATACATATAATAATCATTTGAAAGAAAAAAACAAGTAGTTGGCATCTGGCAGACGGTTTAACCAAGGCCATAATTAACTTATATAAAATTGTTATTATATTCTTATAGATTTGAAATAAAGTTATTATTATTATTATTACTTATAAAATCATCTGATATTTAAATATTTTCTTTCTTTGTCGGCTGACGGCAAATGCCATGCTCTTTTTGTGAATTTTGTAAAACTATGTATGTAAAAAACAAACGTTTGTATGGTTAATAAAATCACACATTTACTACATTTACTATGTCATCGGGACGAATATCCTAACATACCGTCAATTCCTCGAGACGGGCCAAGAATTCCACCGCATTCCCCGATGAATCAAACCTCAACCCCCACTTCCGTACGTTGTTTATCCGCTCGGTCTCGGTCTTCGCATAGATTCTGTGTGGACTTTCTACGCCTAGCTCCTTTAATGTAGGAACTAAAGCGGGCTCGTAACACGGACAAGGTGCCTTCCGAATCAAGTGCTTGTTGTTGCATGCGAGTGACGAGTTCGGATTTGCTGAGCAAGTAAATTGCTCCTATACTCGCGAACACGTCAAAATTATCTTCCGAGTCGGGCATGTCTGGATTTTTTTCGGTAAGTCGGTTTAGTTCTAAAGAGTTTCTTTTGATTCACGGAGTGGACCTTATTGGTCCTTGCTCGGGCGCCAGATTGTGGCGTGCTTTAGTTTCCAGCCGGGATAAGACTTGCGGCTGGCCAAGGTCTGTGAAATAAACACGCGAAAATTCACAAAGGTCAGAAACTCTCTCTTTACTCGAACTTCTTTTAAAGGTTTATTACAATTTACAATGTATTTTTATATATATATATGTTCGGGTGCGGGTACCTCCGAACGTATCGGGAAACGTCCTATGAGGATAGGTGCGGTACTAGACTTCCGGTGCGGCTGAGGTGTTACAGTCCCGTGGGTCGGCGTCAACAATCTAGCAGCCTCGTCGCCTAGGAAAAGAAGAATAAGCTTGCGTTAAGTCTGGTTATTTATTCGGCCATAAGTGGCACAGCAATCGTGGCAATACACCCTATAGGTAGCCGCGTTAACAAGCCCCCAAAGCCTTGATCGGTTATGAGCAAAAAGCGTCCGAAGGCCTTGGTAGGATAGAAAAAACAAGCGCCCGAAGGCCTTGGTAGGTTAAAAAGAACAAGCGCCCAAAAGCCGATGTAGGTTAGAAACAATGGGCCCGAAAGCCTTGGTAGGTTAGAAACAACAAGTGCCCGAAAGCATTGGTAGGTTAGAAACAACAAGCGTTCGAATGCCTTGGTAGGTTAAAAACACAAGCTATGGCCGGTCGGATCTACGGGTACTATTCTCTGCCCTTTGTCGCAGTATTCAATAAACAAACATATTTTTTATCAAATTGTGATGCTTCTTTTGCGAGGCTGGGGTATGACTCAGGTTGTCCAGGGTCTACCCAAGGAAGCTTCGTAAGACTTGGGTTTCGGTGGTCCAACTTCTCAAGAAATTAATACCAGGAGACGGTCGGTTCAACTTTAACTAAATCTAGCTTTATTATTATGTCTTATCTCAGGATCGGTTTACAATTTTAACAAAGTTTAATCTGAGTCTATTCTCATCAAAAGCAAGTTTTAATGATTGTTATTGCTGGTAATGGTCCTCGGAATGGCTGATCTTCTCTGGGGTCGCGGTGATGTTTCCTCGGGGTATCTCGTTGTATGCTGCGTCCGCTGTTTCCTCTGTTTGGCAACGGTGAACTCCTAACTGGCTCTGCGTTAGGCAAGCACTCTGTCTCTCTCTGGCGGCGGCGGATTTCGTAACAAGGTTCTGCGTTGCGTGGAAGGCAGAACAATTTATCGGCGGCGGCGGACTGCGTAGGAAGTGTCTGCGTTGTATAAAACGGCAGAACAATTTATCGGTGTTAGCGGAATTCGTAGAAAGTGCATGCGTTTATTTAGGGGCAAAACACTTTGTCGGCGGCGGCGGACTTCGTAGAAAAGGTCTGCGGTTGCGCACAGTGATGTGAATTTTCCTTCACAGACGGACAACGTCTACCGAAAAAGAGAATCCAACTGCTTGGCCTATCAAAAACCGTAACGAATAGATCTGCTTTAACGAAGACTAAACAGCAAGGAGAACTTACACGCTCGGCCTACCAAAAACCGCAACCATGTAATTTCCTATAAGGAGATTGTTTGGCCGACCAAAAACCGCAACAATAAAAACTACGTAGATTTTTTTCTCGAATTATTTTGGATAAACCACCTCTATTCATTGACATTTCTGCTAAAAGTAAATGTGAACTCTAAGTCAGTGACAATTTTGCATATAAAAAATGGGATGGGGACTACCAATGTATTTCCCCATAAGCAAATGCACAACAAGTGATAAAGCACGAAAAAGTAAACAATGTTTGGCCTTGGGACAGCCATCCGCTTTGTAATTTAATTGCGTGCGGGGGATTTAATAGAAATAGATACTGCACTGTTTTGGTGCGATGTTTTGAGAGGAGTTAGGAAAAAGAAATTGTGACGCTTCGTCACAGATCCCCCCTTCTTCGAAAGAGGAAGTCTGGTCTGGTACTGACTGGAGGAGTTCTTGTAAGTTTTTCTGGTTTGAGGGACTTACATTCCTGCCCTTCTTTTTTTCATATATAATGTATATATAAATTTTTTTTTATAATTTTTTTTTTCTTAGTATTTTTTTTGTGTATATGTATATATTTATTTTTATCATTATTTTTTTTTGCTTATTTTTTCTTTTTTTTTTGTTTAAACGTTATAAACAAAATAAACTTAATACCTTTCCTGAGAGGAAAACAATAATCGTTCTATCATTAACTATAACAAAAAAAAAATCTACATGTAATCGTCCTACAAGCATCCCTGGGCGCGACTGTATTCCTCCAGCTTCATTGGAACTACTTTGCTTCTTCCCTGGAACGACAGCATCGCCTCGGTTGGGGGTAACATCGATGATTCCGCATCCTTTTCGTAGTACGAATGGTCTGGTGTCTCTTTGGAACACGAAGTTGACGCCACGGAACGGGTCTGCTGCATTCTTCTGGCGGTCGGCTCTTCTTTGCTGAGTTTTGGTGCGCGGAGGCTGCTCGTGGGTTTTCTGTCGGGTGGGGCTCCGGATTTCGAACATGACCATGGGTTTCTTTTTCGGTGGGTAAAATCGGTGATCTTTTCGGGACAAATATTCGGATGCTGGATCTTTCATAATTTCACGATCGGCCAGGTGACAACTTTCGGCCAGCGCGTGGGTTTCTTTTTCGGTGGGTAAAAAGCTCGCCCTGTCCCTCACTGGTTGAACATGCACCATTTGGACTTCGGGACTTGGCGGAGTTCGGATAAGCACGGCTGGTGAATGCACGGGCTTGCGGCTGACTCGGCGGGTAGTAGGTTCGCTGGCTGGTTCAGCCCTTATCATTCGCACGCCGACTGGACGGGCTCCAGGATGTGGTCGACGGGGTTGCGTTGGTCGTCTCTTACAGGAATTGTTCGGAGAGACGGGACCTGGTTTTTTGGTCGTGGACGTCGACGGTTCAGTTTCGAGAATCGATGAGCCGTCCATGTTTTCCATCGTCGGTAGTCGTTGCACCCAATTAATATTTTTACTTTCTAAAATAGGTCTTTGCCTCACTTCGATTGGTGGTCGACTGAGGTCTTCTTTATTTGCAAACTCCTGCGCAATGTCGGCTGGTCGGTTGTTATTTATCTGACATGCGTTTCCTGTTACGGTGGTCAATTTCGGATTTCGTATATGTGCTCTGCAGCTGTGTGCATGGCAAGTCTGCGGCTCCCAAGCATTATTGTGCATCCTGCTTTTCCTAAAAGGTCCATACCTAATATGGCGTCTTCTGCCAAGGTGGGTAGGAAAATAGTTTCTCCCTGCACTATTTTACCATTTAAGTTCAACGACAGGACGTAATGCTCGGACGGTACGGCTTTTTGACCGTCAGCGAATTCCACGGCATGCGGCTGGTCTCTTCTAGCTGCCCCGAGTTGGCGGCATTTTTCCCGTAAGCCAGGGCCGATAAGAGATCGTGAAGAACCGGTGTCGACCAAGGCATAATATACTCGATCGCCAGCCTCGATAGGTACGAACGGTCGAGGGTCGGTTGGATTGGTTGGGCCAGGCTGGCGGAGAACGGCGTTGGAACTCCGGAGACAATGGCAATCTTTGGTGAGCCGACCGTCTTCCCCACAGTACGAGCAGAACAATCTGAAGGGTCGTCGGCAGTCTTTTTTATTGTGCCCTCTCTGCTTGCATTGCCAACAATGAGTGTTTCGGTCGTAGGTAGGTAGGTTGTTGTATCGGTAATAGAGGCATGACGGCTTGGCGGGTGAAGGCCACTGTACTTGCAATCGAGGAACGAGTATGGTCGGGTACTGGTATTGCTGATGACTTGAGGCAGGACGAGAGTTTCGCTCTTCTTGGCGTATGAACTCGTATTCCTCCGCAAGATACATTAATTCATCTAAAGTCGTAAATTCTATACGCTTGATGTAGAGTCGTTATTCGGGTCGTAGTCTGTCATAAATGCGGTCTATGTTATCCTCGACAGTCAGGCGTGGATGTTGTCGGATCAGGTACTGGAATGAACGTACGTGTGTGGAATGTATAATTTAGTACTGTTTGTTTTTTTATTAACAATTACTAATATATGTAATATTTTGTACCTTTACAATTAATGTTTTTATAAAATACTTGTACTATCGTACATTCTCCCGCCTCCAGAAGTTCACACATAATATCATCATAATGCGAAACACCCTATTCGCACACCGAAACTGCTTTTATCGACGCCGTATGTGTTTGGCAACTATTCCTCAATAGGTGGCTTTTGTCGTCTCGATAACTGGTATACACTGATCAATGGTGATGGAGAACACGTTGTGTACATGTAAAGAGACGAAATGATTAATGAATATACATGTCTTCTTCTTCTTCTTTTTCATTTCCGGCGTTACGAGTAGTGATCTTGAAGCGATCACAACTCTCCCACTATTCCGCTTCACACTAGTGATCCGCCTGTGGGGTACGCCGCGTTGACCTCAGAAAGCGTCGGCAAGCCTCCCGGTTTTGGATTGTTCCATGTCTGAGGCCAACCAAATGCTGCTGTTTTTGCATTTGCTTGTACCAGGTGTGTTTTGGCCTGCCTTTTCTTTTTCGTCGCGAATTTGTTGAAACGTTGTACGATATTGCCTTTTGGACGGGGTTCTGCGGATCTCTCCTTTGAACATGACAATACCAACTGAGCCGGTCGTGCTGAATTTTGTCCAAGATGGTACTTTTGACATGAAGGCTTCCACGGATGTTAGTACTTCTAATTCGATCAAGCTTTGTTACTCCTGCTGTCATCCGAAGCATCTTCATTTCAGCTGCCGTCAATTTGCTCTCATACTTTTTGTACATTGTCCAACATTGTGAACCGTATGTCAGAGCTGGACGGACAACTGCTGTGTAGAGTCTTCCCTTCAACTTAGGGGGCATTTTTCGATCACAGAAGATAGCGGAGTTTTCTCGCCACTTCATCCACCCTACGCTTACTCGATGATTGATGTCGTCATCACAAGAATAATTAATGTACTTTATTGTCCGTTACTTTTCCTTCGAGCAAATAATCCAGAACAGCAATAAAGAGCAGTGGACTCAAGACACTTCCCTGATGTACATCTACTGTTATTTGGAATTCTTCGGTGACTCCAGCTGGGCATCTCACTTTTGTAACTGCTCCCTCGTACATGTCCATAACTATTCGCACATAGGCTTCAGGAACTCCTCGGTGTCTGAGGGCCACCCATATCAGATCTCGTGGTTGTCGATCGAATGCTTTTTCGAAGTCAACCAACACAATATGCAAATCCTCTAAGGCATCTCGGTGTTTTTCCATAATGATCCTTATGCTTTGGATTGCGTCTGTAGTTGACTTACCCGCGACAAACCCGCATTGGTCATCAGACAGCCTTATTATTTTCCGCAGTCGGCTATCCAAAACCCGCTCAACGATCTTCATAGTGTGGGACATCAACTTGATCGAACGATAGTTGTCACAGCTTCTGGTATCTCCCTTTCCCTTGTACATTGGAAGAAGAAAACTTTCCCTCCATTGATTGGGCAAACTGTCACCTCTTACAAGTTTGGAGATGAGAATCGTGAGCCATCTAAACCCGATGTCTCCCATATTTTTCCAAAACTCATATGGTACCTCGTCTGGCCCAATCGCTTTGCCTTTTTTGGAGTTCTTAACTGCCTCCCTAACTTCTTCGACTGTGACGTCGGATACTTCCGTAAAGTTAGGTGCAGCTGTTGGAAAGTGGCGCCGAGGAAACTGTTCATTCAAAAGATCATCACAATACTGTCGCCACCTGTGAAGAATTTTGTCGTCATCCACAAGTAGCACTCCTTGAGCATCATTGATGAACTTCGGAGAACGAATCCCCTGCGCATTTCTCCTTCTCTGAGCGGCTATTTTGAAAATGGTTGCTCCCTTATTCAAGTTGCTTTGTCTTAGCTCTTGGATTGCCTGATTTGCTTCAGCAGCTGGGGCAGAAATCTCTTCCAGCTCTCGATACAGGCCCTCCGTGCTTTTTGCTTGAAGTTGGGCGCACTTTTTCTTCGCTTCTTTTCTGCAGCTCTTGTATTCCATTTTGAAACGCGCTTTTTCATTTGTATTTCTTGAGGGGCACTTCGACCAAGCTTGGAAAGCTGCTTTCTTCTTTCTAATCACTGCTTTAGCTTCATCATCCCACCACCAGGTTTCTTTAGCTTGTTGGTGGTGTCCTTTTGAGACTCCTAACAGTGATTTGGCTCTCTCTAAGCAGGTTCGTTGTAGGCGATCCCACATATTTTGTGCCGTGATTGCATTTGAAACTGCGTCGATGGTATTACACAGCTGACTTTGCATATACGAAATGAATTGCTGTCCTTTGGTTTTCTCCAGATTGTACCACTTGATTCTCCCAGGAGCCTTTGTTTGTTTGACTTCCTTCCGCATCCGTAAAAAATTCTGTTAAAAGAAGACGGTGTTGTTAGCGGCAGCTTCTCCAAGTATCACTTTGCAGTCTTTCACCCGAGATTTCATGTTATTGGTTACCAAATGATAATCAATCTGGGTTTCATTTCCTCCACTGCTGTAAGTGATAAGGTGTCTGTCTTGTTTGATGAACATGGTATTTAGTACGATTAGACCGTATGACTTGCACATATTTAGAATATCTTCACCAGAAGTGTTCCTGGTGCCGAATCCCAAACCTCTATGGCAGTCTTCATAATCCTCGTTTGTCTTCCCGACATGTCCATTCAAATCTCCTCCAACAAACAAATACTCTTCTTTTGGGATGTTCTTAAGTAGGTTATGAAAATCAAGCCAGAATGCATCTTTTTCCTCCTGCTCACACCCTATTTGGGGAGCATATGCACTGATTATATTCCAGACCTTTCCTTCCATCACCAATTTAAGAGACATCAAACGGTCACTGGACTTCAAAATGGTCAACACGCTGTTACATTAACTTTGGTCAAGGATGATACCGACTCCGTTTCTACCTTGTTCTGTTCCATAGTAGAACATCTTGTAAGCCTTGGTCTTTGCATCCAAGAAACGGGCTTTGTTTGCTGTGTTTCGCCATTTCGTTTCCTGAACACACAAGATGTCCACTCGCCTCCTTCTCATCATCTCTTCGAGTTCGAGACTTCTACCAGTCATACTTCCAACGTTCCAACTCGCGACTCTAAATTTTCGTCCAACTCGTCGCATTACTTTGCTAGCCCACGGAATCCGTATAGCTCTGACCCGAACATTGCTGCTCGGTCCAGGATCAGCTCCATGCATAGCAATGGAACTGCCTGGCGGGGTAGTGCTTCTTATGTTCGCAAGTACTTCCATAATGCTCAAAATTTTTCAAAAATTTTCCTTTCATCCTTTTCGACACATGCATGCTCCATTTAATGAGTTTGATTTCCCTTTTACTACACCGACCGGTGATCTCCAGTCGTGTACACCCCGGGATCTGCATGCATACTTGGGGAGAGTTTTTAGGTGGTATGTGTGTCGCTAGACTCACTTTGATGTTAGTTGTCTAGATATGATTGTTCCTTTAGTCGCCTTTTACGACAAGCGGGGAGGCGCTGCAGTGCTATTCTAACCCGACACTGCACGGGTAATTAATGAATATACATGACATAAGCAAAAAACGATAACACGAGATAATAGTATAATAGTACAACAAATACCAATACTATACTACAGCGTGAATGCGAAAGCTTTATGAAGCTGGAATTTTCCATTCATTTTTGTAGTGAGTCGTGTGTACGTGTTGTTAGTTTGGTTGTTTTTCCCTTTTTTGTAGAGTTTCGTTTGCACGCATGGTGCCGGCATGCTTTTTTTTTGCATTATTATTATTTAAATTAGTTTTCGCGAGTGCGAACAGTGATATAAAGTGTAAATAAATTGTGAATTGAATCACAATTGATACGGTTTGCTGCTTGTTGGGGAGGATCAATTGCATTCTTCCCATAGTTTTTCTCATGTACATAGGTCGTTAACTCGCTTTCCTGATGTGTTTGGTGTGTTGATGGACGGTGAAACAAATATAATGCAGGTTAGTCATGGAAATTGAGTTATAATTATTTAATTAGATTTTAATAATTTATGTGATAACGTTGTTGTTGGTGGTTGATCACGCATTTCCGGCAATTTATTGATTTTTGCGATCGTGTTTATGTGTGTGTATGTAAATATTATGTACTTGTTGCTTTGCGGCAGCATAAGTACATAATAGAATTCGCGAATGATTTCGGTCTCTTTCTAGTTGGACATTTTCGGTTCCAACTAGAAGTTTTGCTTACCTTTTCCATAGTAAGCAATCGCGTATTTATTTCATACATTTTGTTGAAATAAACTACTAAAATGTAAGTTGAGTAGTGGCGAATGATTGTAGTGCAATGTGCAATTACAAGTCATTTTATTGCAATAAAATTGATCAAAGTGGTGGTGTTTGTGTTTATATTTTCTAGTGTAAGGGGCCAGTTATAGCGATCAGGAAAACGAATCAGGAAAAATTTTTCAAGAAAATGTTCAATTGAACAAATACTTTGCCGTAAAATTGTATTTTTCTATTTTCCTGACGGAATTGGAACAGGAAAATAGAAAAATACAAATTAAACACAAAATATTTGTTCTATTATATCTTTTTTGGGCACAAAAAATTCTTTGAGTGATTTGCCATCGATTGGTATAACATTTGTTATTCAATTGCAACGAAAACATAGTTACTATTCCATTTGAAAATTTTTCCTGATTCGTTTTCCTGATCGCTATAACTGGCCCCTAACGCGGCGCGTATGTTTAATAATATTTTATGTACTATTGTACGTACGTGTTTGGTGACGTTTTTTCTTTTAAGTTCAGTTTAATTTTCAGTGGACTGTATATTTTAACTATAAAATTGCATTTTAATTCAGTGGACTGTGTATTTTATATTATGAAATTGTGCAGTTTTAAAATTTTTTTTTTTTTTTTTCAAATGCATTTTGCCGACGGCAATTGACATTCAATTCAATTCAAATGTACAAATAAGACTTAGTCTTTTATAGTACCTAACATTGGGTAGTAAATAACAATTTCACTTATTCAACAAAATTACCTAATTATACAAAATAATACATAATGGTTTTTTTTTTTTAGAGTAGAATATGTAGAATAAAGAAAAGAATAGAAAATAGAATGGAATATAGAGTAGAAATATAGAAAAAGAACAGTGAAAAAGAACGAAAACAAAAAAGAGCCTGTTTAAAATTTCATGGATGCTGTGAGAAGTGGGAAGCAAGGGCATTTTCAAAATTTTTAGCATTTATTAATTTTTTAATAGTCACTGGTAGAGAGTTCCATAGTCTTGTGGCGTGTACTAAGAAGAGCCGCGAAGAGTTCAAGTAGTAATATGTTGGTACCGAAAGCATTAATGTTCTAGATGATTGAGCAAATCTAAGTTTGTCAAACAAATAGAGAGGTAAATTATTAAGGGAAAGAACAATTACGATGACTCCAATATATTAACTTTCTTACGAAAAAATGAAAATCACCATTAATTTGAGTCAACAATTTATGTGAATTTGTTATATTAATTCTGAGAATCACTGTACAGTATGTACCTACAATTGTACCAACTGCTTAACGAATGTCACTTACTTGTAATTAGTTGACTTTAACTATCTGTTAATAAATTCTCTTTCCTTTTTATACAAACCATCATCAAGTACACATCGTCTTTTAATTGATCTGGCTCAACAGGTTATGGGCCCAGACTACTAGTAGAATTAAAAAAGTTAAATCCGTTTTAATCTCGGTAATCTTAAAATTAATATTGTAAGGAAAAGTATTTTTCGGACTTAAATCAATAATAGATTTTAGATTGAGATTTGGTTGTTTGGTAAGATTGTGCAATTTTTTTTTACCTTATTCTCAACATGGATAGTGATTTACTGAAGATCGATAAGTTAATCTCTTGTGAGCAATGGAGTACCTGGAAATTTCAGGTTAAAATTTTACTAAATGCTAGTGATCTTCTTGAGGTTGTAATGGGCGAAGAGACTGCACCGGTTCGAACAGCCACGGTAAAAGCGGAGGATTTTGACAAAGAATTCAAGTCCTGGGTTTCAAAAGATAGAAAAGCGCAAAAGATTATAGCTACAACAATAGGAAGGCAACCACTTGTTCATATTCTGAACTGCACGACGTCGAAAGATATGTGGACAAAATTAAATGCGGTTTATGAACAAAAGTCGGAAGCAAGTGTTCACATGCTACACCAAAAATTTTATTCACTTGGAAGAAGATCAAACGATGATATAGCAACGCACATTTCTCGATTGGAATCAATTGTGCTACAGTTAAAAGAAGCAGGAGAAGATATTTCACCAAACATGGTTATCACAAAGATACTGATGACTCTACCAGCACGTTTGAATCATTTTTTTAGCGCTTGGGAATCGACACCATCCAAAGAAAAAACATTGGAGAATCTAACATCGAGACTGATAATGGAAGAAACTCGGTTGCAATCATTCAACAAGACATGCACACCATCACCGACAACGAGTCATGCACAAGAGCAAAGTGAGAGTGCTTTAGCTGCCCATCAATTTAAGAGGGGTGAAGATAGACGCAAACCCAAAAATTTTAATAAAAAGGGAAAGTGCTTCCTATGTAAAAAAACAGGGCATTGGAAACGGGATTGCCCGATGAACAAAAAATCCACAGTTAATTTCGCTGAAACGGAAGATTTTGATGCCTTTGTTGTAAACACTTCACACGGCATCGATACAGTGACGATTGACGACTGGATACTTGACTCAGGTGCCAGTCATCACATGAGTTTTCGCCGCGAGTGGTTTTATAACTACAAGTTGCTTGACACACCAATGCCTGTAGTTATTGGGAACGGAGAAAAAATATTTGCTCTTGGGATGGGTACTGTCAACGTTTTAGTATTTAATCAAAAGAAATGGTCGCAAAAAAAATTAGAAAATGTTTACTTTGTTCCAAAGCTTAAAATAAATTTATTCTCTTCAGGAACCGTAATGGAAAAAGGTTTTAAAATGGTGTCGGATGAAAAAAAATGTGAAATTCAGAAAAATAATCGGACTGTGGCCGTGGGAGCACGATGTCGTAGACTCTACAAGATGATGTTCCGTGTGCTGGTGAATGCTAATGTCATTGGTGGGGCTGGAGATGATGGTGAAGTAAGGCGAAACCCTGAAGTTGGTCACAGTGGTGTTGATGATGAGGTCGGGGCGGCAAATATGGTGAGGAAAGGCGAGACGCTGAAATTGTGGCATCAAAGATTTGGCCATCTTTGTGCAAATCAAGTAAGATCTGTGCTTAAGGAACGAGGTATCGAGTTTGTAGATAACAAGCATTTTTTCTGTGACGATTGTGTCTATGGTAAACAATCGAGGTTACCTTTTAAAAGCAGCGAGTCGAGGGCTACATCAGCAGGTGAATTATTCCACACAGATTTGTGTGGTCCAATGCAGACTCCATCGGTTGGTGGATCAAAATATTTCGTTCTTTTCAAGGACGATTACTCTAATTATAAATATGTATATTTTATTACCGAAAAAAGTGAGTTTCCTTCTATTCTTCAGATATTTTTGGACGCGGTGAAGCTTGATGTAAATCGGACCATAGCCACTCTTCGATCTGATAACGGGCTAGAGTTCAAGAACAATGATGTCGCAAGGATCCTTAAGAAGAATAGAATACGACATCAGACCAGTGTTCCATATAATCCGGAACAAAATGGTCGTGCTGAGCGCGACATGAGATTCGTAGTTGAAATTGCTCGAACAATGTTGCACGCAAAAAAACTTCCAATAAAGCTGTGGGCTGAGGCAGTAAATACTGCAATTTTTCTTATTAATAGATATGGTCCAAGCCCTAAAAATGGCAAAACTCCCTATGAGCTTTGGTTTAAACAACAGCCCTCCTTTGAAAATCTGAAGGTGTTCGGCACCGAGGTATTTATACATGTTCCCAAGGAAAAGCGCCGAAAATGGGACAAAAAGTCGCAGCATGGGTATTTTGTTGGGTATCCTATCAATCAAAAAGGTTACCGTGTATGGTTGTCCGATACTAATAAGATCAATATTTCTCGTAATATTGTTTTCAAAAATGAATCTGATACTTCTATAGTTCTAGACACTAACAACAACAAAGATGAGCAATTCGACCTCGAATTTTCGAAAGAGAATGAGCGATGTAATAGCCCGGAATATAATGAGCAGAAAAACACCAATAATTATCTCCCGCCTTCCAGTGACGCTGTGAAAACGGATTACCGAGCGAAGCTTCGAAGTTTCAAAACACAACCTTCCAAGCTTGATCAAACCCCAAATAACGCAGTAGACAACACAGTCAAAGATTTGGATAAAACAAAAGAGCATGATGGAGAGCATGATGGAGAGCATTTCTGCAGCGACAAACAGAATCAAGCTTGTGCAACAACTAGTGCTCTAACAAACATGTTAGAAGGGTACGCGCTAGTAAACGAATGTTTGGAGCCAAGAAGCTATGAAGAGGCCATGAAATCAATTGATGCCAAAAAGTGGATAGCTGCGATGGACGAGGAAATCAATGCGCTTCATCATAATAAAACTTGGGATCTTGTTTTTCTTCCAGAGAATAGGCAAGTGATTGACAACAGATGGGTGTTTAAAATAAAGTTGTCAAAGGAAGCTAAGATAGATCGGTTTAAGGCTCGACTTGTGGTGAGAGGATTTACTCAGAAGGAAGGCATAGATTACACTGAAACATTCAGCCCAGTTGCTCGGTTTGCATCAATCAGAGCCATTCTAGCCATTTCTGTTGCCGAGAACCTCATTTTGAAGCAATTTGACATTAAGACGGCGTTTCTTTATAGTAAGCTGCATGAGGATATATATATGTCGCAGCCTGTAGGGTATGATGACCGCAGTGGACGTGTGTGTAAGCTTAACAAAAGCCTTTATGGACTTAAACAGGCTTCCCGGTGTTGGAACGTACAGTTCACAAAGCTGTTGGAAAAATTCAATTTTCGCCCATGTTCAGCGGACTCTTGTGTTTTTGTTCATCAGTCAGGCAAGGAAAAGGTTTTGATGGCGTTATACATCGACGATGGACTTATTGCTGCAAGTGATGGAAGAATTGTTGCACAGCTCATCGAGTATTTAAAAACCTTTTTTGAGGTAAAGGTGACTAATGCAGATTTTTATCTGGGACTTCAAATCGAACGTAGGATGGATGGTTCTGTTCATCTTAGCCAATCCAACTATTCGGAAAGATTGCTGCAAAAGTTTAACATGTCTGACTGTCATCCTGTGTGCTCACCTGCCGAAACATCAAAATTTGCATCTTCAGACATTCCTGTCGGCAAGTTTCCCTTTCGAGAGGCAGTGGGGAGCCTTATGTACTTGGCAGTAGCCACAAGGCCGGACATTTCCTATGCCCTGGGGGTTGTTTCAAGACATTTGGACAATCCGTCTGCAGAGCATGTAAATGCAGTAAAGCGTATTTTTAAATACCTAAAGGGGACAACAAAAAATGGTATACTCTTTAAAAATAACTTAAACTTTAAACTTCATTCTTATAGCGATGCTGACTACGCCGGAGACATTGAAACTCGGCGATCTACAAGCGGCTTCGTTTTTTTGATTAATGGAACACCAATAAGCTGGGCTTCGCAGAGACAGAAAAGTGTCAGCCTGTCTACAACTGAAGCCGAATACATTGCTGCATCTGAGGCCGTAAAGGAACTTGTTTGGATAAAGTTGCTGTTCCAGGACCTACTTCTTGGAAAGGACCTTAAAGCAGTTCTTTTCATGGACAATCAGAGCGCCCTTAAATTAGTGAAAAATCCACAATTTCACAAGAGGACCAAGCATGTGGATATCCGGTTCCACTTCATTAGAGAGAAATTCAAAGAAGGTTTTTTCGATTTAGTTTATGTACCAACGCAAGACCAGATTGCAGATATTTTTACGAAACCATTGAGTAAATTGAAATTCGAATACTTTTGCAAGAAACTCAATGTTTTTCCTAATTTAATTTGAAATTTAAAAAAAACTTTTTTGACTTTTGAACTCATAATGAATTGTACAAAATTTAGTTTAGTGAATTAATATTAAGAGGGAGTGTGAATTTGTTATATTAATTCTGAGAATCACTGTACAGTATGTACCTACAATTGTACCAACTGCTTAACGAATGTCACTTACTTGTAATTAGTTGACTTTAACTATCTGTTAATAAATTCTCTTTCCTTTTTATACAAACCATCATCAAGTACACATCGTCTTTTAATTGATCTGGCTCAACAATTTAATTAAAATTTTTTATTTTGAATGCATTTCGACCGATGTATCGGTCATCTTCAGCAACACGAATGAGTAATATAGTCGTCCCAATAGAACAGATTTTTTTTTTTTTTTTTTTCCTCTTTTTTTTTTTTTTTTTTTTTTTTCCTCAAAAAGTACAAACATAGATTATATATAAGAAGTAAAAAGAGTAAAAATAGATAATTAATATTATATAAGTGACATAAGAACAAATAGACTAACTATATAATGAAAAGTTTTAATTTAGAACGGTAACGAGTGAGTGAGAGAAGATAAGTTAGCAACAATTAAACAAATAAGACTCTATATTTCCATCGTCAGCGTTCAATGCAGAGTTGTCTGTTTGTATGTAAAAGCTTTCAATGGCATCAAGCTTTCTACCATCTGAGACGCTTGCTAGGAGTCGTACATCATTTAAGGTGATTGGCAAATGTAGTTCTTGTAATGCATGTGCTGCAAATGCTGATTTTTTTGAATCGTTGTTTTTTATATAATTTAGGTGGTCTTTGAATCTTGTTATTATAGATCTTTTTGTTTGACCATAGTATTTACGCCCACACTTACATTTGATCTCGTAAACTCCAGATTTTTCCAAATTGTCTTTTTTGTCTTTTACGCTAGTCAACTTGTTTTGTAATTTATACTTGTTGGCATAAACTAAAATCATTTTGTTATGATAGAACACTGTTTTGAGTCCATTGGTGATGTTAGGTGCGAATGTTATTGACACTCGGTTCATATCAGCTGGTTCTGTTGATTTTTTCCTTTTGAAAAAGGTTGAGAGTTGTTGTTTATTATGTTTGTTCGAATGTTTGCGTATTATGTTATCAATTAAAGTTGATCCATATCCATTTATATGTGCAGTCTTTAATATATGTGTGTACTCCTGTGTATAATATTTGTTAGACAATGGTACGCTGACTAATCTATGTGCCATCGAATGGAAAGCTGATAGTTTGTGTTGAATTCGTGCAAAGGCATTGCTGGGTATGTATCTGGAAGTACTTGTAGGTTTATGATAAATGGCAAGGTCAATTTCATTTTGCTTATTTCTGATTAATTTCAAATCTAAGAAATTCAACGTGTGGTCTTTTTCCAATTCATAAGTAAATTTGATGCTTTTGTGTTGATTATTTAGGGTGGTTAGTAAGTCATTTACACTATTTCTTTTTACGATTGTAAAGATGTCGTCAACATAGCGGAGCCAGATTTGTGGAAGGTGTCCTTTTCTCTTTAACCCATTTCCGGCTAGCGTTGCGAAAACGCAACGTCATGTTTGAGAGCGTCTCCAGCTTAAAGGATCCTTTATTTTAATGAACTAACAAATGATTTTGAAAGCTTATTAAAATATCTAATCGACCTGTTTTTGGATTTTTTTCAAAAACTTAATTTTTTAGTCTTTTGAACACCGTCAAAAACTGTAATTTCGGAAATTTTGAGGTAGCCTTTGTTGAGGAACTAAAAAAGTGTACCAACATCTTGTTATTTTAAATTTTTTTTCACAAACTGTTAGGGAAAGATTCAAATTATATTTCAATGTACATTTGATGCAAATCATACGGGTTACCTGATTGATAGGTGAGGTAGAAATCCTACGTTGCGTTTTCGCAACACCCGCCAAAAGTAGTAGCATTTACCAAAAGAAAAAAAAAAAAATTCCGTTGGGTTTTCACTGCATATAAGATTTGTTTTCTTCGAAATAATGTGCACTTTATAAAAAAAAATTTTATTAAAAAAGAACCGAAAATTAATTCCACAGCTATTTTGGAAAAACCACGGTAAAGGGTTAGAAATTCTTAGAAATAATTGGACTTTACACAATAGTTATAAAAAACCTAATAGCCCAGGTAATTTATTTTTTCAACAGAAAATTTATATTTATTTTTCCTGGAAAAAAATGAAACCAATAGTTCGTGAATGAGTGGTGTATTGTAAAACCACAAACGAATAGAAATATTTGGCAATTGATTTACTTTTTACAGTCATTAGCATCTACAACAAATGCACGGCAACAGCATCAGACATCAGAGACGATCTCCATACCTTGAACAGAATATTATGCAGAAGCACCTATGAACTTATTGGAGGAGACTTTAACGCTAGACACCGAAGATGGATGGATACACAAGACAACAGTGACGGGAATGCAATTGTCAATTAGCTGGACGAAAATATAGAACATCACTCTCTGGTAGTAGTGTCCCAACCCAAACCCACCTTCCCAAGGACACCATAGACGCTCGACTTTTTCCTCGCAACATATTTATCCTTCCGGAGCTCCGAAACTTCGTCTGCACGACAATAACCAGCGATTGGGATCACGAGGCCGTCCTTCTTTCAATCAACCTCCGGCACCAGATAATCTCTGTGAACCAACCAGAGGTGGGCTTCGTCAACTACAAAAAGCTAGACACTGCTAGCCAACTAACACACACTACCGTCAACCAACACAAACCTCCGGAATGAGGAAATTGATACAGCAATTGACAATCTGGAAACCGTAATTGAATCTTCGCTTGAGAAGAATAGGCAGCCAAGAACTTCCCGGGACAAATACGAGCACCTGCCCGACTAGATAAAGAAGCTCTACCACCACAGGCAACACTTGAGGAAGCTGCTACAACGTATTCAGCAACGGGAACTAAACACCATCAACAGCAACTACCAGGCGGTCTCCAGCGAGCTCAGATGCGTAAACATCATGTTCAAGAACGCAGTGAACTATCACAACGACATTCTTCTCCAAAACAGGCTCCAGCCCATGGCGAAGGTTCAATCAACGCAAATAGAGCCAAAAGATTTGCGGACTTCTTTGATGAATACTTCAAACCAAATCCACCCTTGGACCCTGCATTTTTGGATGAAGTCAACTCCTCAATTCAACTCGCACAAGCCCCCCAACAGACCATCCAATTCAGCGATGAAAATCTGTCCAACGATCCAGCAGACAACCTTGAGCACTCCTGAAGAAATTCAACAGTTCCTACTCAGAAGCCGCCCAAAAAAGTCAACAGGACCGGACAAGATATCCACATTTATCCTCAAAAAACTACTTCAATCAGAGCATTTGTTGTCGATTCCTTGTTGAGATCAGAGACAAGCAGCAGTCAGCCTATTCAACGAGATGGAAACCCTAATGAAGCGGTTCGTCTTCGCTGTCGGAAATGTTCTAGTCAAACCATTTTTTTCTGCACAAAGTGTAACGTAGCACTTCATCCAAAATGCTTTGATGGATACCACACAAAAACAAATATTTGATGGATGAATATTTTGTCAATAAAAGTGATTTAAACTCCGTATTTAAAATTTTTTTTCTTTAATGATTTTGCTACTACATTTGGCGGGTGTTGCGAAAACGCAACGTCAATTTTCCGGGAAACTAAAAGCTTATCCAAAAATTTTTTTTTAGATTTTCTCTAACTAGCCCAAAAATAGACAAAGTGTGAAATTTCAAGTTCCTAGCACACCTGGAACTGGTAGCCGCCGGAAATGGGTTAATTCCATCTCAAAGTCTGTCATGAATGTCTCAGCAATAAACGGTGAAAGTGGGTTACCCATACTAGTTCCAAAATTTATTTTAAAGAAACGTCCTCGGAATTGAAAGAAGTTCGTATTCATGCACATTTCGGCCTCTCTAAATAGAGAGGTGTTTTACTCTGTATAACTTTGTGTAGGAAAATTAAGCATCTAGCATCAAGATAATTTTGAAAGGAACATCCTAGGACAAGCTTATGATAATGTGATATGTGTTCGTGTCTTCGAATACCATACACGTATCTAACCATGTCATTAAAAGCGACAATAATTTTGTGTTGCGAATGGGAATCGGGTTTACAATAAACAGTATGACCATATGTAATTAAGGGTAGAAGTAATGTTTTTATTAGCCGTAGTTTAGTGTTTACTGGAGTTAAGGCAGAAAATAGCCAGAGCTTACGCAGGCCAGCATAAATTCTTCCGACTATATAGTTGGCATGATTTACGGCAGAAAGCGATTTGTTTATTTTGATACCAAGACTGGTTACAGTGTCCACAAAACTAAGCTGGGTTTCGGAGAGAAAAATTGGAGGCAAAGAAGAAGTATCAATATTCTTTTTGGAAATTGCAATGAGTTGAGACTTTGACGGATTAAGTGTGAGACCATTTTCAAGGGACCAACTGGAAATTGCAAAGAGATCCTCATTCAGTCTACACGCCAAATCTTCTTGCAAGTCAATTGGACGAGATATATACAGTTGTACATCGTCTGCATAAAGATGTAGGAGTACATTCGAACAGACACTAGGAAAATCATTGATATATATGCAAAACAATATTGGTCCCAAAATAGAACTTTGAGGAACACCCGTTTTCAAATTCAGAGACTGCGATTGTTTCGACAAACGACTTACAACAAAATTTCTTTATAATAACTATTGTGAATTATCAAAAAATGTTCTTAAATTTAAATTTGCCGCCATTCCGGCCATATTTATTTTATAAATTGTAAAAGAAGAAAATGAAGGAAAAAGAAAGGCAGAATAAAATAGAATTTATCATTCCATTGTTACGAATCAAGATCGACACACGTCTTTTATTTAAATCGACATTTTTTAACCGGTGCATATCTTAATTTCGATATTTTTAACTTCAAGTTCTGAAAGTTAATTCGCAAAAACGATTGCGAAAATTCATGGCGCCCGAGCAGTGACAGATTTAATAAATTAAAGTATTAAATTTGTGTTAATTTCGTGGCTAACGTATTACGTATTACGTATACGCAACATATATCCACGCGTTTCGCTACATATATTATATATGTACATATAAAAACATTAATCAACTTAATTAAATATAAAGCCGGTTAAATTAGTCAATCGTGCGCGAGTGATTTAAAACTAATAAGTCATAAGTTCTGCGCCAAAAAAGGAACCCCATCGTTCATCACCAAAGCACCACCGAAGCACCACCGAAGCACCCCCGAAGCGCTAGGACTCCATCGCTAACCTAATGCACGAAAATTGTATATGTGAGGACTGTAAGAGGGAAGTGCATTCCAAAGAAGATACGTCAAATAAAGAGGTATTCACAAAATTGAAAGTGCATAGTATTCACTAAGCGTATATACATATCTATATATACTTATATATAAAAAGAAGAATCAAGAACTATTTGCACATTACACACTTTCAATTTTGTCACTTTGTCATTTTAAACTATATTGGTGGTGAAAAAACAATAAGACAAAAACAACAAAATAAATTTAGTAGTTTTATTGAACTAAATAAAGATACATATCATAAACTAAACATGATTAAAGTGAACTTAAAGTAAAAAACTAACAATTAATTCCGCCGCGCCGCCGCTGTTGTCACTGTTTCTCGTTAAACCACTTTATTGCATTCAAGTGAAACTTGCTAGCGCTTTATTTAAATCGTTTACTCAATGATTCAATTAATTAATACTAAAGTAAGTGATTTAATTGATTAAAACCGACCGAACTCACGAAAATAAATATTTGTTTACATTTTACATTGCAAATTGCAAGTGAATTGACATTTAAAGTGACAGGTCCGTCGCTCTCTCATCTTTCGTTGAGTTTCACTTTCGTCAAGTTTCATATGTCAGCTGTGGGTTGTATTCAGCGAAGCAAAGGTTTTTAGTAGCGAAAGAGTGTGTTCAGGTAACCAGTATTTTTTTTTTAAATTTGTGAAGTGATTTACTTCAAGAATTATTTAATTCAAGTAACTCTTTGGTGCACTACAGTTTGCAGTGGAAATATTTTTCATCGGAACTATTGTATGGAAATAAACTAATTTTCAAATAATTCCGAAAGCTTAAAAATCGTTACTAGTGCAACCGTATTATTTGGACAAACTATTTCCAAACACAAATTTCAGTTTTGTAAATTTAATTCGTAGAATTAAAATGACTGGTAAGAAAAGGCAACCTTCTCCAAACAAGGAAAGAAACCTTGATCATTTAAAACATCAGCGGCTTGTTATTAAAAATAACATAATACGTATTAAAACGGGATTAGAACAAAAGACGATATCGCTTAATCCATTAGAATTAGAATGTCGTTTAGATATTCTCAATTCATACATTGACCAAATTATGCAGTGTCAATCTGAAATTGAAACAGAAGATCATGGGGATACAGATCGTGGAGAATTAGAAGACATTTGTGTAGGTGCAAAGTCTCTACTCATGTCACACATAAATACAAGGAGGTGTTCTAATGCTGTTGATTATTCCTTCAGCAATCCCCATCGGTCTCGACTTCCTAAAATGTCTCTTCCGAAATTCAGCGGCAAATATTCAGAGTATAAAAATTTTATTAGTTTGTTTGAAAACTTAGTTGATAATGATCCTATGTTGCCAGATATTGAAAAATTCAATCACCTTATTTCATGTTTATCAGGTGAAGCCTTGGGAACAGTAAAGGCATTCCAAATTACGGAACAGAACTATCCCAAGGCGCTTGCAAGTTTGAAGAAAGTATATGATAACAATTGCTTGATATTTTTTGACAATATTGCGACACTCTTTGAGTTGAAGGAGATTTCTAAACCATCCGCGTCCTCATTGCGAAGCATGATCGATACAGTTTCTGCAATTTACGATTCGCTTCTTTCGTTGGGTGACGAAAAGAATATTTCTAATGCAATCCTTATACATTTTGTAATGTCGAAAGTTGATGCAGTCACGAGGTCTAAATGGGAAGAACAATTAGATTTCAGCACTCTTCCTCTGTGGAAAGATTGCGAAGAGGCACTTAATAAAAGATACCAGCATCTTTCTGCTGAAGAAGCTTCAAGTTCGAAATTCAAAACTGTTGAAAAGTTCTCCAAACCGAAACACGACTCAAGTCGCCATCGAAATCAAAAGTCGTCGTTTGCTTGCGTGAACTCACAACAAACTAAGCCGAAATGTTTGTATTGCAAATCAAATGAACATTTTATAACGACATGTCAAACATTCGCGACGCTGCCTGTGTTGCAAAGGTTCGAATACGCTAAGAGTGTTCCGATTTGTATTAACTGCCTTCGAAAAGGACATACAGTTTCGAAATGCAAATTGAGTCGGTGCAATGTGTGCAATCGCTCACATCATACTTTATTGCATCAGTATGAAACAACTTTCAATGGTACTACTACTCAACATTCCACAAGCAGTTTTCAAGCTATGCATGCTTCGGGTTTATGTGATCAGGTCATTCTTGCTACTGCCATTGTAAAAATAAAGAGTATCACCGGCGAGTATATGCCAGCTCGCGCGTTATTAGATTCTGGGTCGCAAGTTAACTTCATAACTGAAGAGCTTGCACAAAGATTGAAACTTCGTAAAGAGGAAAGGTCCTTGAGTCTACTTGGCATTGGGAAAGCAAGTACCACAGTCAACAAAAAGTTAACTGCAGAAGTTCATTCTCGATTTAATGACTATTCATTCCCTGCCGACTATTGGGTCATGAATTCGATTTCAAAATATCAACCCGATCAGGCTATCAATACAGCGAGTTGGAATATCCCATCAAATATTTCACTGGCTGATCCTCACTTCAATAAGCCTCAAAAGATTGATCTGTTAATAGGAGCAGAAACCTTTTTCGAGTTGCTATCTGTCGGTCAAATAAAACAAGGCCCTGAATACCCAACCATTCAAAAAACTCTGCTTGGTTGGATAGTATCTGGAAAATATCCTACGTGTACAAATTCAAATACCAGACAATGTAATTTGGTACACCAGTCTGACGAACTGCCAAACCTAGATAAAATCGTACAAAAATTTTGGTTAATGGAAGAAATTCCGGGAGAGGCAAACAAGTTTTATACTCCCGAACAAAAAATGTGCGAAGATCATTTTGTAGAAAATACAAAACTTTTACCAATAAACCGTTTCAAGGTAAAATTGCCATTTAAAGCTTCTCCAAGTTCACTTGGATCATCGTTCGAAGCTGCTAAACGCAGATTCCTTGCACTTGAACGTAAAATTTCTAGAGATGATGAGTTGAGAGCAATGTACATGGATTTCATGAATGAGTATCTATTATTGGGACATATGTCGCCTACGAACAACGAAATCCCCAAAAACCCGCACTATTTCATTCCGCACCAGTGCATTTTGCGACCGCAAAGTACAAGCACAAAACTTCGAGTAGTTTTCGATGCTTCATGCAAAACATCTACTCAAGTTTCTTTGAATGACATCTTGATGGTAGGGCCAACTATTCAAGAGGAGCTGTTTTCGACATTGCTCCGTTTTCGCACTCATAAATATGCCATTACGGCTGATATTGCGAAAATGTACCGGCAAGTTCTCATTGCTGAAGAGCATTCGATTTACCAGCTCATAGTGTGGAGGCAAAACCCCTCTCAACCATTACAATTTTTTCGCCTTAACACTGTAACATATGGCACTTCACCAGCGCCATTTTTAGCGATACGGTGTTTGAAGAGTTTGGGCGATAACTTCAAGGATTTGTACCCCACAGGGTCAGAAATCGTTCAAAAAGATTTTTATGTGGATGATCTTTTAACCGGTGCCGATGATGCCAAAACTTTAGAAACCATAAAACACGAGATACAAGAAATACTGAAAAAAGGTGGATTCCAGTTAGCAAAATGGTACTCTAATCATCCAGAATTGTACAATGCTGAAAGTGAAGAAAAATCAATAAAATTCAACGACTCAGAGTCTACAAAAACTTTGGGCATTTGTTGGCATCCCAAAGAAGATGCATTTTCTTTCAATTTAGAAGATACTTTCCATGATCTGCGAGCCACCAAGCGGAATATTCTTTCAGTTTCTGCTCGTCTATTTGACCCTCTTGGTCTATTATGCCCCATTGTTACCAAAGCTAAAATCTTATTGCAAGAGCTTTGGATTGCAAAACTTGATTGGGATGAGTCGATTCCATTGCGCCTTGATACTAGCTGGCAAACTTTCAAATCAAATCTATCTCAGCTTCCCGAGATAAAAATACCAAGATTTGTTGAGACCCATTCGAATGCAAAAATTCAAGTTCATGGGTTTGCTGATGCGTCTATGAGAGCTTACGGATGTTGCATTTATATCCGAAGTCAAAGCAAAGCAGGTATCAAGTCGACGCTATTAACTGCAAAGTCTAAAGTGGCCCCTTTGAAAACAAAATCGCTACCGCGATTAGAACTTTGCGCAGCGCATACTCTTTCTAAATTATGGTTACGAGTATCGGCAATGTTGAATCTTGACGTCGAGCAAGTTATTTTTTGGACTGACTCAGAAATAACTTTGCATTGGATAAAAACCCATCCAACTTCACTTACAACTTTTGTTGCGAACAGAGTTTCGGAAATCCAAGAGTGGACGAATAATGTTTCATGGAAACATGTCCCAACAAATGAAAATCCTGCAGATATTGTGTCTAGAGGATGTAACGTAGACGAACTTAATAGTTCAATATGGTTTAATGGTCCACCATTCTTACTGAAAGACCCAGGTTTATGGCCAGTTAATGTTCATTTTCAGTTGTCTTCAGACGACGAAGCTTTAGAAAAGCGAAAAACTAATGTTTCGCTTGTAGCAGTTGAAAATCCTCAACCACAACTTATGCAACTAATCGAAGAGGAAACTTCTTACACAGAATTAGTTACAACATTTGTACATGTCATGCGATTCTTTGCCATTTTAAAAGACAAGACAAAAGTATTTGAAGAATCACCCACGGCTAAAGAGTTACACTTAGCATTCCTTAAAATAGTTCAAATTGTCCAAAACACTGAATTTTCCGACGAGATCCAAAAACTAAAAAGAAAAATGACATTGCCGAATCATATTCAAAAACTTAATCCATTTATACACGAACTCAACGATGACAATTGGTCGTTTTCACTCATTCGAGTAGGGGGGCGTCTTATGCACGCTCCAATTGAATACGACGCCAAATTTCCATTGCTATTGACAAAAAACTCGCAGTTCATAAAAGTATACTTAACGAATTTGCATAAGAAAAATTGTCATGCTGGACCTCAAGCAATGGTAGCACTCCTTCGACAAAAAGTTTGGTTAATAAATGCCAAAGAGGCATGTCAAAGAGTTGTACGAAAATGTGTGCAATGCTTTAGATACAAACCAAAGTTACTCCAACAAATCATGGGAAATTTACCAGCTGACCGATTACGGGCACAAAGACCATTTTTGATATGTGGTGTAGATTTTTGTGGCCCAGTATATACCTCTTTAAAAATTCGTGGTCGGCCACCGTATAAAACATACATAGTTGTTTTTGTCTGTTTCACTTCCAAAGCTGTACATTTTGAATTAGCTTCTAATCTTTCTTCCGAATGTTTTATTCTTGCTCTCAAAAGGTTTATTGGTCGCCGAGGAATTCCGAAGACGATTCACTGCGACAACGGGACGAACTTCGTGGGAGCACAGAGGATCTTGAAGGAGGTTGGAGAAGAGTTCGAGAGAGGGAAAGAAGCCATTCACCAGTACGCCGCAGACGAAGGGTTCAGTTTCGTCTTCATACCTCCAAGAGCCCCCCATTTCGGAGGCCTGTGGGAGGCAGCAGTGAAATCCGCAAAGACGCTGTTGCAACGTACCGTGGCGAACGCACTCCTAACAGCAGAAGAGCTGCTCACCATTCTAATCGAGGTCGAGGCAATCCTGAATTCAAGGCCAATCTCCCCGCTAAGCGCAGACCCCAACGACGGAGAAGCACTTACCCCAGCGCACCTGCTAATAGGCAGCCCCTTGCGGTCACTACCTCCAGAGATTGTCCCGGAACAGCAGACGTCCTGCTTGAGAAGATGGCAGCTTCTATGCTGGCTCAAGCAGCAGTTTTGGCAGAAGTGGTCAAGGGAGTATCTGCTTGGCCTTCAGGGTCGCTCCAAGTGGATACGCGAGCAGCCCAATCTCATCGTGGGAAAACTCGTCCTCATTCACGAGGACAACATCCCTCCACAACAATGGCAAATGGGCAGAGTCGTGGCAGTCGTCGAAGGGCAGGACGGAAGGGTCAGGGTCGCAGACGTCAAAACGCGAAACGGAACACTAAGACGCCCAATTGTTAAATTGGCTCTACTTCCAGACGAAGAATCTTGAAGCCTTGCAGGCTTTCAACGCCGCCGGTGTTTCGACAAACGACTTACAACAAAATTTCTTTATAATAACTATTGTGAATTATCAAAAAATGTTCTAAAATTTAAATTTGCCGCCATTCCGGCCATATTTATTTTATAAATTGTAAAAGAAGAAAATGAAGGAAAAAGAAAGGCAGAATAAAATAGAATTTATCATTCCATTGTTACGAATCAAGATCGACACATGTCTTTTATTTAAATCGACATTTTTTAACCGGTGCATATCTTAATTTCGATATTTTTAACTTCAAGTTCTGAAAGTTAATTCGCAAAAACGATTGCGAAAATTCAGCGATTGCATCTGACCAATGTTGACTCTTTGGCTACGGTTGCAAAGATAACTCCTAAGAAGCTGCACTGCTCTCTCGTGAAAGCCGAAGTAGTATTTCAGCTTTTTGCAAAGTGTATCATGGTTAACTCTGTCAAAAGCCTTTGAAAAGTCCAGTAAGCAGAGAATAGTCACATTGTCAAGATCATAAATATTGAACCCTGATATCGTCAAGGACCTTTATCATAGCAGTCTCACAACTATGCTGTTCACGGAAACCGGATTGCACTGGTCACAGTAAATTAAACCTTTTAAGGTAACTAGAAATCTGCGACGCTAGAATTTTCTCGAAAACCTTTGACAAACACGGAAGAATACTAATGGGTCGAAAGCCTAAGCTAGAGCAAGCATTCGGTTTCTTAGCAACAGGGATGACCTTAGCTTTTTTCCAGCTCTCAGGAAACGACGAGGAAGCGATACAAAAATTAACCAAGTGTGTCAAAGCATTGGATACATGTGGCAGAATCCTTTTTAAGAAATTGATTGGAATACCATCTTCTCTGCAAGCGTCAGATTTGATAGAACGAATGCTTTCAAGAATATCATATTCTGATGCCACTTCAAACTCGAATACCGTTGAAGGTTCAAACAAAATTTCGTTGGAGGGGACAAAATTAAGTTCTTGGACATCACTCATAACAAAGGTGTTGTTTAGTTCATTGAGATCAAGGAAGTTGAGAGGAGTCTCCTTCTTACCGATTCCAATAGACCGTAAATTATTCCACAGCTTACGAGAGGACTGGTTTGAATCCAATTTCGACATAAAATAGCATTTCTTAGCTTTGCGAGTAATAAACGTAGCCTCATTTCGAGAACGGCAGAATAGTTCCCAGTTAGAGTTTGAGGGATTGAGCTTCCATCTGGCGTACGATTTCCTTCGATTTTTAATTGATCTATGAACGTCAGATGTAAACCAAGGACAGGACATTCCGCGATTCGTTTTTAATAGAATTTCGTTTGACTCTTGACGTTTGCTGTGCTGTCGATGTTTTTTCCTTAGTTTGTGGAAAGTGTTCAAGTTTCATTTAAGACGTGTTTGTTTATCTTATTTTTAAATTAAATCGTTTTATAAAATAGTAATTGAAGAATGAGTTAATTAATATTGGATTATTTTGCATGCGTTATGGCAGTGCATATTGAAATATAATTTATAAAATAAAGTAGATTTTTTGATTTTGTGCATTGTCGCAGCGTAGATTTTGTTTTCTGTTCTGTGTTGTGTTTTGATTTTTGAATAAAGATAAAATAAAATTATATTGATTGATTTGTTTTATTTGTTAAAGATGTGTTGATTGTTGATATCAGCATTCGGTGTGAATTATTAACGATGGGTTGATTGATGATCTTTAAATACATTAATTTTCGTTGATGTTTTTAAAGTTGTACGTAAACAATCTTCGTAAAAGATGTGGTTCACCGTGCATTGTTGATGATTCAAGTAAATCCAGGGGCAGTGTATTTTCAGGTAATAGGTAAATATCTTTGGAGAAGATGTTGATTCGTTGAATCCAGGGGCTGTATATCCTCGATTAAGATGTTGATTCATAGATAAGGTTGATTCGTTGAACCTAGGGGCGGTGTATGATGATGGTTTGTATTGATTTTTTTTTTTTCAGGTAAACGTTGATTGTTTTATGTATGTTCTTTATTGAAGCTTATTTTTTGTTTTAGATCAACGTTGTTTGTTCATGGTGCTTGTTGGACGGCAAAGAACAAATCTTCGCTATGGGCCGTTTGACGTGTCCATTTTGTGTTTTTACGGTGACGACGCGCATAAGTCCATCCGTTCCCGCGTGAATGTCTTCGATTCGGGCAAGACTCCAATACGTAGGTGCAAGTCGCTCATCCTTCAACAAGACTAAGTCTTTGATTTTGGGAGCTTCTTGAATTTGAGCCCATTTCGGACGTTGTTGCAGTCGTGCAAGATACTCGGAACTCCATTTTTTCCAAAATCCTTCCGCCAGCGCTTGTACTCGCTTCCATCGGTCGATGTTTGTGATGGTAGTGTTGAGTTCACCTTGTGGTACGGCATGAAAAGTTTCACCAATAAGAAAATGCGCTGGGGTTAGCGCATCCAAATCATCGAAGCTATCGGATAGAGGGCAAAAGGGCCTCGAATTTAAACACGCTTCTATTTGTGTAAGAAGCGTGGCGAGCTCCTCGAACGTGAGCCTTTCTGCCCCTACAACTCCTTTTAAGTGGTGCTTGACAGTATTCACACCTGCTTCCCATAGACCACCGAAGTGTAGGGAAGCTGGGGGAATAAAATGCCAATCTGTACCGCGATTTGCTAAATTTTCGGCTATCTCCTTCCAGTCATGTGTGGCTTCTTTCAACAATTTTGCTAATTCGTTGTAAGCACCGACGAAATTTGTTCCACAGTCGCTGTAGATCTGCTGACAGCTTCCTCTCCTAGCAATGAAACGACGAAATGCTGCCAAAAACGCTTGAGCTGTTAGATCTGACACAACTTCCAAGTGAATGGCCCTCGTTGCCAAACAGATGAATACTGCGAAGTATCCTTTCAATATCTTAGCACCACGTGCTTTCCAGCTTTTGAGTTCGATGGGGCCGGCGTAGTCGACACCAGTGTGGCTGAAAGGTCGATACATTTGAACTCTAGCAGCAGGTAAGTTTGCCATTAACTGCTGCATTTCTGATGCCCTTTGCCGATAGCAAGAAGTGCATCTATGCAGTTGGTACTTCATGCTCTTTCGTATCTGGCCAATCGAGTACCTTTGACGGATGTAGTTAATCATCTGTTCGATGCCGCCATGGAATGTGTTTTTATGGGCATCTCTGACAACCAGATTCGTGAAATGATGGCTGTTTCGAAGTAGTATCGGATGCCTCGCATCGTTGGGGAGGAGAGAATTCTCCAAACGTCCTCCAACTCTCAAGAGCCCGTCAGCATCGACGAATGCGTTCAACGCCTTGAGTGTTTTGGGCATGCTGGATGTTTCCAAAATTTGTTGTAGCTCGGTCTTGAACATCTCCTTCTGTGCTGCTTTCACGACGATGATTCGCGCTGCTTCCAATTCGCTTGAGTTAAGCGGACCATCAAAAACTCCTACTTTTCGACGACATTTTGTTGCAAAACGACAACATGTGGCGACAACTCGAATTACCTTCAGCAAACTCGAACAGTCGTAGATGATTTGCAGGATACCATCCTCGTGATTGACTCGAGCGGTAAGTAACTTGACTGTACGTCGTTCCTCGTTGGTTTCAATTTCAACGGGTTGATGTGGAACATCGAAAGCCCATTGACCTCGTAAAAACTCAGGTCCAATCCACCAAGTCTTCAAAGCCGTCAGTTCGGCGGGATATACGCCTCTAGACGCCAGATCGGCTGGGTTATGAAGCGTTGCTACATGTCCCCAGCAATCGATCCCCACAAGCCGCTGAATTTCAGACACCCTGTTTGAAACATACGTAGTCCATTTTGCGGGAGTGGCCTTTATCCAGGCAAGTGCGATGGTTCAATCCGTCCACGCAAATGTTTTGACATCGGGCATGGCCAAAATTTCCTTGATGTACTGCAGCAATTGTGCCAGAATTACTGCACCTCAAAGCTCCGAACGGGGAAGAGTAATCGTCCGCTGATTTCGTGCCACCTTCGTCTTCGAAAAAAGTAGGTTGACGTGGATGTGTCATCGCCATCTAAGACTCGAACGTACACTGCTGCACAGAAAGCCTTCATCGACGCATCACAAAAACCGTGCAACTCTATCGCCTTGTTGTTGTTGCTCATCTGGGTCCACCGTGGAATTCGAAGCTGCTCGATCTGAGGAAGTTCTCGATGAAAAGCTTCCCAGTCCTTCTTCAAGGCAGGTGGGATGGGATCATCCCAATCACAGCCTATTTCCCAGAGTCGCTGCATCATTAGTTTTGCCGTGATGATGCAGGGCGAGGGCGATATCCAGCCAAAGGGGTCAAAAAGCTTTGCTATGGTGGACAACATTGACCTTTTTGTTGTTGCTTCCTTTGACGGCTGCAGGTTTTGATAGGAGAAGTGATCATCCACGGGAAACCATTTGATGCCGAGCGTCTTAACATGCTCCGACGTATTGAACGGCAGTTCAAAGTCTAGTTTTCGATCTTGAACCGGAACATCATCCACGAGTTCCTTCACGTTGCTCGTCCATTTTCGCAGGTGGAAACCTGCGGATGCCAACAGTTGCCTTGCTTCTTCGCGTTTGAGGCTTGCCTCTTCAACTGAATCAGCACCACTGATGAGGTCGTCAACGTACATGTCCTCACGGACAACCTTCGCCCCCTCCGGAAAATTTCCATTTTCGTCCTCAGCAACTCTCTTCAGGACCTTGATGGCAAGATATGGTGCACTGGCTGTCCCGAAAGTGACCGTATTCATCCTGAAAATACGTACTGGCGAAGTTTTCTGCTCTCTCCACATGATCAGCTGATAGTTTATTTTACCAATATTAAAAAGTCATCAAAGTAAAATCCGAATCAAATTTAATTTGTGCGTGGTAAAAAAACTCCAACAAAATCGCTAAATCAAAGTAAATCATTTTCTGATCTTTGAGCCGTCCATCATTTCTACTTTTCTTCAACACCATTATGTCTACCTGTGAGAACATTTTTCCCACCAATGTAATAACTAACATCACAGACATCACCAGCGTACCCACCAACACCGCACACATGATCAACACCCCCGCTAACATTTCCACCAGGGTTGCGAATTTATGAATTAAAAAATCCCTAAATCATAAGCTAATTGTTGACTTCTGATTTAAAAAAAAGTAATTCGCAAGCTAGTTGCTGATTTAGAATTGAAAATTTTTAAAGTCATAAGTTAGCTGGTGACTTATGAATTAAAATTTGTTCAATTCATAAGCCAGTTGGTGACTTGTGAATTCAATTTTTTCAATTCATAAGTCAGTTGGTGACTTGTGAATTAAATTTTTTCAATTGGTGAATTATGAATTAAATTTTTTCAATTCAGAAGCTAGTTGGTGAATTATGAATTAAATCTTTTTCAATTCATAAGTCACTTGGTGAATTATGAATTTAATTTTTTCAATTCAGAAGCTAGTTGGTGAATTATGAATTAAATCTTTTTCAATTCATAAGTCAGATGGTGAATTATGAATTAAATTTTTTCAATTCAGAAGCCAGTTGGTGACTTGTGAATTAAATTTTTTCAATTCATAAGCTAGTTGGTGAATTATGAATTAAATTTTCCCAAGTCATGAGCTGATAAGTGAGTTATGAATTAAATCTTTTTCAATTCATAAGCTTTTTTTTGAGTAATGAATTAAATTTATTAAATTAACTCAATTCTTCTTCTTGTGCACTGAATTATGCTTCATTTGCTGCATCACAATTATCTTTAAAAGGTAGTGATTGAAGTATTTTAAATCTCTTCTTAGTTACGTATGTTAATAAACAAACCTCTAAAAATCTATTTTTGGTATAAAGTAAGTCGGTACTTTCCATTTTCTTTTGCTTCAATATGAATGTTTTAGAAACTGCGACAGTTTTTGAAGGCTTTTCACTTCATTACTTCACTAAGAGCTTTGAATGCTAAAAAAGAAACTAAGGGCTTAGTTATGGAAAATTGTGGAAAAAACAGCATAGAAAATTACCAATTTTACAAAAAAAAAAATTGACTTCGATACAAGCTTTATGGTGTACTTTGTCATTGTGTATATTTTTTGATTTCAAGCATTCTTTTGTCTCAACTTTTTGTACTCATCGATCTTTTGTGGCATCTTTTGCTATTCACCTCGTCTGAGCCAGTTGATTTCAGCACGATTGCAAAACTTGTCTAATCCGCAAAAGCGTATCGAGCAAAAAACCTATCTAGGTTAGGTTAGGTTAAAATGGCTGTCAGGAAAACAACAGACACACTTAGACCAGTATTAGGTCCATTGTGATACTATAAAAATTGAGACTTGGAACTTATTATCAAAAACCAGTTGGGGGATGGTGTAGTCGGAGTGGCAAGGGACTGATCTCAATAAATTCAGGATTGCAGCGTGAAAAATTCTTTTATCGGTCCATTGGGAGATAGCTCTGATACGAATGGAATGAACCTAACTAACGCGCTATTATACTCCAAAAACCGTCTAGTAGATTTGCCTGTGCGAGGATTTGAAAAGATTCAATTCACAAGTCACCAACTACCTTACCAGATAATTTTTTTTTTAATTCATAACTCACTTATCAGCTCATTACTTGGGAAAATTTAATTCATAATTCACCGACTAGCTTATGAATTGAAAAAATTTAATTTACAAATCACTAACTGGCTTCTGAATTGAAAAAATTTAATTCATAATTCACCAACTGACTTATGAATTGAAAAAAATTTAATTCACAATTCACCAACTAGCTTATGAATTGAAAAAATTTAATTTACAAGTCACCAACTGACTTATGAATTGAAAAAGATTTAATTCATAATTCACCAACTAGCTTATGAATTGAAAAAATTTAATTCACAAGTCACCAACTGGCTTATGAATTGAAAAAGATTTAATTCATAACTCGCTTACCAGCTCATGACTTGGGAAAATTTAATTCATAATTCACAAACAAGCTTAAGAATTATTATTTGTTTAATTCATAATTCACATATAAGCTTGTGAAATAAAGACTAGCTTAAGCTAAGAAAAGAATTAAGCTTTTGCAACCATGATTTCCACCAACAATTCAACCGACACTGCCACCCCAAAAACACTTTGCATTCCCCTTAACAGTCCAGCTGGTTCGATAAGCCATTTCTACACGATCGAAGACTAATTCAAGGGTTCAGCCACAAATCCAGAACCACTCTCCGATGAAATTTTCTTCGTTGAATACATCAAGCAATGGCCGAACGCTTTTGCCTGATCATCTTAAAGATTATGAGTCAAGTCTTTTTAACAAATTTAAAAGTTTACTCTCAGCTTTTGAAGAGAATAGCCACGTTTTATTGAACATTTTCTATATTCACTTATGTTCACTTATCAATAAAACGATTTTTGGTTTATATTCATTATGCACGTCACTTTCAATTTTCACTTTCAAAGTTGGTACCCTTTGCACTTGTTCTAAGGATAAGAAACATTAAAAATTTGCATTCTAAGGTTATAAATGCATACTTTTACTTTCCATTTCTATTTTTCTCTATTTAATTCTCGATTCTCAATTTATTTGCCGCATTTCAACTTTTTACTTTCGATGTAAACAAAACTAATGTCACTTTAATTTTTTTCGCAATAGCTGTGTTAAATAAGATTCATTTTTATTTTTAGGCTCGAATAATCGAATCGAATTAGGAATTAGGATTCAGATTTCGATGCAGGTATTTATTTCACGGTTACTAGTTTGTGAATTAAAAACTCATTAAGTCATAAGTTAGTAAGTGACTTATGAATTAAATAAGTCAAAAGCTTAGAGGAATAAAGAACAAGAGGGAAAACCATTGATCCTGCTGCTACCACCACCTTTTCTGACCGTGTGTGTGTGTGTGTGTGTGTGTGTGTGTGTGTGTGTGTGTGTGTGTGTGTGTGTGTGTGTGTGTGTGTGTGTGTGTGTGTGTGTGTGTGTGTGTGTGTGTGTGTGTGTGTGTGTGTGTGTGTGTGTGTGTGTGTGTGTTAGTAACTGTGTGTCTATTTATGTCCCCACCAAGTTACCACCTGACTCATCTATTAGCTATTAGGTTTTTTTTCTTTACTGAAACAAATACAACAACTCTCAAACAGACGTTTTTCCAACCGTTGCGTTGCTGCGAATGTTTCGTTCAAGGCGTTTCTTTACTTTTAAGACAATTACGCACTTTCAGAGAGTTTCTGAAAGAATTTTACAACCACTCCTTAAAAAAAAAATTTCTGTGCACAAAAAGTAAAGAAACAGACTTATTCAATCTGTTGTCGAAAATCAGAAATATGAACGAACACAACTTAAAGACTGCCAACCTCTGGGTGCCAAAAAAGAAATTTACCAGCCATCCCTGTTGTGCAGTTAGCTAACTGCGATATTTTTGTACACTTAGGCTATTGACATAAGGAGTTGTTGTTTTCCCATGAGCGATGTTTTGCTGAAGTGAACATAAGTGCATATAGAATTTCGATAAAACACGCCTAATGAAGTTTTTCAAAGATCCGTTCGGCACGTCACTTATGTAGTATTCGATGTTTCTAATGAAGCTATTTACTGTCACATCTCCTTTCCCGGTGAAAGCACTTATGTATTTTACTTCTCGCAACACTCGTTCTTTATCTAGTCGAACAGATTCTCTTGCTTGTAGATTTTGGAAAGCATTATTTAATTGCTCCAGTTGTTGCTCCCTTAGCTGTAGTTGTTCTTGGAGTTGTTCCATTTCGATTTGTTCTAAATTTCTGCTTATGTCGAAAATGTTCTGTTTTGCTCGATTTCTCGTTAACATTTACTTTCTACACTTTTCGTGTTTATTTCTTATGTTATTATTTTTCACACACTATTTTATCTTTATCGATTTTCAATTTTTAATTTGATTTCATTCAATATACTTTTTTTTTTCTTCACAAATTATTCTTTTTCGAATTTTTATTTGCGATCGTTCGTATCACAAGATCCTTTTATATTTCTTTTTAAAAGGATCCTACCGACTGCGCCATTTAAATTATTTTATTCGTATCTTGAATTTTTAAAAAAGAAAACAAAAACTTTAGATTTTAATAGTGTTTATTACAAGACGTGTTTACACTTTCGCGACAGAAATCCCACTCAACTGCACTTCTCATAGAGATCTTTCAAGCTAGTCTAAAGATGTTTTTATGTATTCATGTTTCAGTCTGCTCTGTGAAGGAATGTGCAAACTGAAGCATATTTCATGGGAACATAAAGTTAATTCACGAAACGTTACCATGTAAAGATTCAAAGGTGTCAGCTAACCGACTATCAAGAATTGAGGGGGTGGATTGTGTCGAATACATAACTCACACGTTACGGATTTGTTGCATGCGAATCTCGCGTACGCTACTGCTGCGTAGCCGTTTTCGCTGGCGTCGACGAAAATGTGTAGCTGAATGTCGGTCTCTGTGTGCACTCCTCCAGGAATGTAACATCTTGGGATCTCCAATGCCGCAATTTCAGGAAGCAGATTAACCCATTTTATCCAACTTTCGAACTCGGCATCTTTGATCTCGTCATCCCAGTCAATAGCAGACCTCCAAATTTGTTGAAGGAGTATCTTCACATACATGAGGTAGTTGGCCAAGAGTCCCAAAGGATCGAACATCGTCATCAGTACCCTTAGTACCTCCCGTTTGGTGGGGCGGCGCACTATGGGACGAAACGAGGTTGAGCGTCTCATAAATCTGTAAGCTTTTTTGTTTCTTCATCGAATTAAGTGAAATTTTAAAAATATCATCTTGAATATATAGTCAATGTAAATTTACATAGTTTTTTGAGATTCGCCAATGTCATGAGTATAAAAAAAATGTTCAAAATTATAAAATATAATTTTTACATTGAAATTTTAAGCAAGAGAAGATATTAATGTAAAAAAAGCCTTTTATTTATTTTCTAGGCAGTATCAATATTAATTAAGAAAAAAACTTTGACCTGGTAGGGTTGCCATAGCTTCCTTTTGATTTTTTGGTAAAATGTAAATTCTTCGGCCTTTGAACCTAGGTTTTTATATAAATATCCTAACTTGTATTCCAAGAGTCATTTTCAACCTCTATTTTGTTTTATTTCCATGAACCAACAATTTTTAACTAGAAAATTTAATGTACATGTAGTAGGATGCCCCACATTTTTGGGTTTTTCTCAATTGTTGCTTTAATTCTATTTCATGTAAAACACGTAGTTATTTCTAAAAAAAATCAGTTTGAGATTGTTTAAATTAAGCTAGGTTACCATCGACCGACAAATAAACAAAAATATTTCTCGGAACGAAGTCGACACGGATTGCCGTCATCGTAGCAAAGTGAAATTTGGCTTACAAGGTGTGAAGGAGTCACAGCCAACGAACTCTTTATTAATTGCTCTACAGCAATTCTAAGGTTGTCAACCCTCGACTCTACTTCGATATTTGATTCTATCACATTCCCCATTCAGTTGGATTGCATATGAATGCCTAACAATCAACATATTTATGTGTGATTATAGTGCATGCAGCCAGAACAATAAGATCTCTAATTACCGTTGCCGGTCGGCAGTGGCCTTCCACTTGGGATCATATTGTTTCAAGTGCAATGCACCATAATGACACATAAATATGTTGATTGTTAGGCATTCATATGCAATCCAACTGAATGGGGAATGTGATAGAATCAAATATCGAAGTAGAGTCGAGGGTTGACAACCTTAGAATTGCTGTAGAGCAATTAATAAAGAGTTCGTTGGCTGTGACTCCTTCACACCACCCTTCCTGGGGAAAAAGGAGAAATCAAGATATGTGTTGATTTCTTCTTTTCCACGACTCTTTTACAATAATGGGAGTATGTATTCAATAGTTTTCTTTTCTCGGGGTTTTTTCTTTTCATAATTGAATAATCGCTTGAACATTATTATTATTTTAAGATATTTACTTCTACATATTTTAATCAATTTTTGTTACTTTTACACCTCTATATTTTATTAATGATGTTCATAATTTTGTAGTTAATATTCTTACTTTTGATATTTTACATTAGTTATAGGGTACATATAATGTTCAGTATTTGCGGTATTTACATCTAGTTAATATGTTTTATATATTTTTAATATTTACAGTGAATATATACCTTTTTTTTTTTTTAACATTATTTTCTTTTATATTAATTGAAATAGTACATACTTAGTGTGTATCATTACTAACGCATATAATATAATATATATGAGTTTTGTAGTAGAGATATTCCACGTGTTTTTTTATCTAATAAATAAAGAGATTAATACAATTTTAAACAGTAAAAAACACTTTTTATATTTCCTCAAATGCACATTTCAGAAGCAATGCTTCCATCATCAGTGAGATATATAAATTAAATTAAATTAAATTATTTGTCAAAAAACTAACAAAAAACAAAAATGTTTCTAAACAAAATTACAGTTGAGTTGAGTTGAATCTATTGAAAAATTTTTTGAATATTGAATCTTTGATTGGTCCATCATCATTATTCATAAGATTATTTTTGTTTTTAAATATATAAAAAGATTCAAAAGCATCTAATTCATAATTGCTATTTACATTTCTTATTAATTTTAAATTTTGCAAACTAAAACTATGACTATTTTCTAGCATATGTTCTGCAACACTTGACTTTTCTTTTTCATTATATTTAAGATGTGCAAAATGTTCTTTAAATCTTTTTAGAATAGGTCTTCTTGTCTGTCCTATATATTCTTTTGCACAGTCATTACATCCGATAGAATAAATTCCTGATTTTTGAAGCTGTTCAATTTTATCTTTAGATCCTCCAATCAGATTTTTTATTTTTATTTCGCTGCACTCACTCATACGGATGTTATATTTATTAAAGATTGGTTTTATCTTAGATGTTATTTCTGGATAGAAATAAAATTTTGAATATTTCTTTTCTTCATTTCTTTCATTCCTTATTAGATCTAAAGTTGTATAATTTCTCAATTCCTGTTTTCTTCTATGTGCAATTGTTAAATCTTCAATTAACTCTTCAGTATATCCATTAATTTTGGCTATATCTTTAATTTTTTGGAATTCTTTTATTTTTGTTTCTATTGTCATTGGAATATTTAGAGCTCTAAAAATCATTGAGTGAAAAGCTGACATCTTATGTTCAAAGGAATGGAACGAGTCTGATGTAATGTATCTCAGAGTATTCGTTGGTTTTCTGTATATATCCAATTCGAAATTGTCTCCATTCCTAGTTATACTTAAATCCAGAAAATTTAGTTTCCCTTCAATTTCTTCTTCATATGTAAATTTTATTGATGGGTATTTAGTTCTATTTAATTTGTTAATGAACTGTCGGAGTTCATGTTTTTTGATTATCGCCCATATATCATCTACATACCTTAACCAAATTCTTGGAAAATTAAATTGATTTTTCATTTCAGTTTCTATATGCGACATAAATAAATTTGCTAAAAATGGGCTCATATGTGATCCCATACTGCAGCCAAATTTTTGTCTGTAAAACTTTTCATTAAACTGAAACCAATTTTCATCCATGCACAGTTTAGTAAGTATTACAAATTCATTTATTTCTTCTGGCTTAAGTGCATTTCTTTCCAGCCATTTTCTCAGAAAAACTAAAGTTTCATCAATTGGAACATTTGGATATAATGAAACAACATCAAATGAGACTTGAATCTCGTTGCTAGCTATTTTGAAGTTCTTTACTTTTTCTGCAAATTCAATTCCATTTTTTATAGCTGCTGTTTCAAATTTGATTGGGAGATTATTCAGTTTTTCTAATAACCAACATTCAAGTTTTGATAATATTGATCCAGTTGTTGATGTAATTGGTCTTATTTGTTTTCCTGGTTTATGTAATTTCAACTGAGAATATAATCTAAAGAAGCTATCAAAAAAGCGGTCAAAGTTTTTAATGATCCTACTTTATCAAGGAAATTAAATGTTTCAAATCCAATTTTACCAAGATTATATTCTCAGTTGAAATTACATAAACCAGGAAAACAAATAAGACCAATTACATCAACAACTGGATCAATATTATCAAAACTTGAATGTTGGTTATTAGAAAAACTGAATAATCTCCCAATCAAATTTGAAACAGCAGCTATAAAAAATGGAATTGAATTTGCAGAAAAAGTAAAGAACTTCAAAATAGCTAGCAACGAGATTCAAGTCTCATTTGATGTTGTTTCATTATATCCAAATGTTCCAATTGATGAAACTTTAGTTTTTCTGAGAAAATGGCTGGAAAGAAATGCACTTAAGCCAGAAGAAATAAATGAATTTGTAATACTTACTAAACTGTGCATGGATGAAAATTGGTTTCAGTTTAATGAAAAGTTTTACAGACAAAAATTTGGCTGCAGTATGGGATCACATATGAGCCCATTTTTAGCAAATTTATTTATGTCGCATATAGAAACTGAAATGAAAAATCAATTTAATTTTCCAAGAATTTGGTTAAGGTATGTAGATGATATATGGGCGATAATCAAAAAACATGAACTCCGACAGTTCATTAACAAATTAAATAGAACTAAATACCCATCAATAAAATTTACATATGAAGAAGAAATTGAAGGGAAACTAAATTTTCTGGATTTAAGTATAACTAGGAATTGAGACAATTTCGAATTGGATATATACAGAAAACCAACGAATACTCTGAGATACATTACATCAGACTCGTTCCATTCCTTTGAACATAAGATGTCAGCTTTTCACTCAATGATTTTTAGAGCTCTAAATATTCCAATGACAATAGAAACAAAAATAAAAGAATTCCAAAAAATTAAAGATATAGCCAAAATTAATGGATATACTGAAGAGTTAATTGAAGATTTAACAATTGCACATAGAAGAAAACAGGAATTGAGAAATTATACAACTTTAGATCTAATAAGGAATGAAAGAAATGAAGAAAAGAAATATTCAAAATTTTATTTCTATCCAGAAATAACATCTAAGATAAAACCAATCTTTAATAAATATAACATCCGTATGAGTGAGTGCAGCGAAATAAAAATAAAAAATCTGATTGGAGGATCTAAAGATAAAATTGAACAGCTTCAAAAATCAGGAATTTATTCTATCGGATGTAATGACTGTGCAAAAGAATATATAGGACAGACAAGAAGACCTATTCTAAAAAGATTTAAAGAACATTTTGCACATCTTAAATATAATGAAAAAGAAAAGTCAAGTGTTGCAGAACATATGCTAGAAAATAGTCATAGTTTTAGTTTGCAAAATTTAAAATTAATAAGAAATGTAAATAGCAATTATGAATTAGATGCTTTTGAATCTTTTTATATATTTAAAAACAAAAATAATCTTATGAATAATGATGATGGACCAATCAAAGATTCAATATTCAAAAAATTTTTCAATAGATTCAACTCAACTCAACTGTAATTTTATTTAGAAACATTTTTGTTTTTTGTTAGTTTTTTGACAAATAATTTAATTTAATTTAATTTATATATCTCACTGATGATGGAAGCATTGCTTCTGAAATGTGCATTTGAGGAAATATAAAAAGTGTTTTTTACTGTTTAAAATTGTATTAATCTCTTTATTTATTATAATATATATATTTATTTTTCCATTCATACAAGTAACTTATTTTTCTTATATTCTAGTTGTGCACAACAGTATAATTTACTCTTATTAAAAATTAAGTTAATCAATTAAATGAAATAGTTATCTTGTATGTATATATACATATATGCATATAATATTATTCCCTTTTTTTTTTTGATTTTGATTTAATTAGCGATTATATAAAAGTTAAATACATGTAAAATGGTTTTAGTCTATTCTTGTGTACTGTTATTCTTTTGTTATCGTATTTGATATCACAATTTACACCATTTTGAGACAAAACTTCGTATGGTCCTATAAATATTGGATCTAATTTTTTTCTAGCTTCGTTTCTTAATAAAACTAAACTTCCTTTTTCAAAACTACTACTCTTTGTTTGTTACTCTTTATCATACCTATCTTTCCTAACATTTTTCTTCTTTATAAGCGTTTCTCGGGCATCTCTATGGGCAACTTGTAATTTATGTTTAAGGTCAATTACGTAATTATCATAGTTGTACACCGGTTCCATTTGTTTTGTCAGATTGTTGGGTAAGCTACATTGCTTTCCGAATATCAGCTCGAATGGAGTGTAACCTGTTTCTGAGTGTACGGAAGTGCTATAACAGAAAACGTAATATGGCAACCAAGTGCTCCAGTCCGTGTGTTTTTCTGAGACATAACTTCTAAGATATGCTCCTAAAACCTTATGTGAATTTTCTAAAGCTCCTATGCTCTCATGATGGTACGCTGTAGATTGTAATTGTTCTATTCTCAAAAGCTTACAGATATTTTTGAAAACCTGGTTTAGAAATTCGGTTCCCTGATCAGATGCTATTGTATGGGGTACTCCGTACCTTAGAATAAAACCTTCTACTAGAGCTTTAGCTACTGTGCCTGATTCTTTATTTGGGAGTGGTATAGCTTCGATAAACTTGGTAAGCTCATCTTGAATGGTGAGTATGTATTTAGATCCATCTTCAGATTCTTCTAAAGGTCCTACTAGGTCTATAAATATTTTGTCAAAACCTGATTCGGCTGTTGATGTGATAGTCATTGGTTGTTTCTTCGGCTGGTTATATTTGTTTCGTTTGCATACTGGGCAGTGCTTAACGAATGTCGTCACATCGTTTTGCATTCCTGTCCAAAAGTATTTTTTCTTTATATTTTGGATCATACGGTTTATACCTGCATGTCCACTGGTTGGAAGTATGTGAAAGTCGTTTAGTATTAATTTCTTCTTACAAGGATCGGTAATTTCAATAACATTATCTATGAGGTATACCTTTATATTACTTTCTTTAAACATTTCTCCTAATATATTTTTTAATTCATTAACCCTTTATAACTCAACCTCGTATAATTTATAAATTCGACAATTTTATGGTAGTTTTCAAAAAGTAAAAATACACGTATTTTTTTATTTCACTGTTTACTCATTAGAAAAGTATAAAAATGAGAAAAACGGAAATGTAACAGTTGTGTCTCATTGCCACAAAGTGCTCCTTTAAGGTGTATGGAATGCGTTATAACAATTATTATGATTATTGTAGCATAACGGTACCCCACACTTCTCACACATGGTCTGTGTAACGCCAGTACACTTAAATTTTCAATGTTCACCCACTAATAAAATTTAAAGATTCACAGCAAACAAACAAAGAACAAGCTTTATTACTAGTAACGCCATCTAGTTTGAACAAAAGACATTTAATATGTGTGAAACTGTTTGTAACCGTTGTGTCGCAGTGATTTTAATCGGAATTCAACGTCTATTTGAAATTTTTGGAGGAGTTTTTTGGTTTGTTACAGTTATGTCACACGGTAATATAAAGGGCTAATTTTATATTCTCGACGGCCGTCCGAGAGTTTCTTTATTTCATTTTTAGTAATATATATTCTCTTAATTGATTTGGGCCCGCAGAATTTTTGCACATCCCTCGACAATATTTTGCCAAATAATGTCCATTGGGTTGTAGTGCTGTCCTTGGGCTTCTTTAGGAGTAAACTATTCCCTTTTGGAATATACGCCAAAACTTTGTTTGGTCCTATAATTATGTCGTCCTTGAAATAAACTATGTAAATCTTCCGTAAAATTGTCAACGATTTTTAATTCAATAACTTTTAGTCCACTTTCGGGTGGTTTCAGAAGCTCTGTTATCAGTTGTTCATTGGTTTGTATCTTATTATCTTTAGGTGTATTTTTATCTTTATTATCTACATTCGACTGAGCTCGTGTTACTACACAAATATATAATTGTTTTAATTCTTCAGACTCTACTTTAATGCGACTAAGCGCGTCAGCGGTACAGTTGTCTTTACCGGGTGAATATTCTATGTAAAAATTGTATTCTTCTAATAATAGTCTGAATTTAGTTAGCCTACTACTAGGTTCTTTTAGTGAGAACATAGTATACTAGGGGTCTGTGGTCTGTCAAGATTTTGAACTTTCTTCCGAACAAGTATGGCCGATAGTGTTTTACTGCCCAAACTATAGCAAGTTATTCTTTCTCAATAGTACTATAGTTTTTCTCTGCCTTATTAAGAGTTTTGCTTGCGTAAGCAATTGGCCTGTCATCGGAATTAGACAAAACAGCTCCTAAAGCGAAACCTGAGGCGTCTGTACGCAGAATGAATTCTTTACTAAAATTTGGAAATTGGAGAATTGAAGGACTTATAAGGATTTCTTTAAGCAAATTGAATGATTTTTCGCAATCTTTATTAAAATTGAATTCAACATCCTTTTTCAATAACCGATTTAATGGGATGCAAATGGTAGCAAAATTTTGAATGAATTTTCGATAATAATTTGCGAATGCTACGAATCTTCTTACTTCATCCGCGTTATAGTAGGAGTTGGATAATTTTTCATTGCGGCAGATTTGGTGGGGTCAGGTAAAATTCCTTTGTCCGATATAAGGTGTCCGAGGTATAATACTTCTTTTCGCAAGAAAGAACATTTTCTTGGGTGTATTTTGAGATTTACTTCTCTCAGACGTTCAAAGACTTGGATCAAGTTTTTGTTGTGGTCCATTAAATTTTTACCAAAAATTATAAGATCGTCAAGGTAGACAAAACATCGTGAATATGTTAGTCCTGACATGGCTATAGACATCATTCTTGAAAACTTACTGGGTGAGATCTTTAAGCCCATTGGTAGACGTTTTAACTGGTAGTGACCATCCTCTGTTGAGAATGCCGTTATTGGTCTACTATTGGCATCTAGCTCCATTTGGTTGTACCCTTGACTTAGATCTATACATGAGAAGTAAGTTGCTCCTCCGATCATTTAATAGATGTCCGTTATGTTTGGCAGTGGAAATTTATCATCTTCGATTCGATCGTTAACGTGACGATAGTCGATCACCACTCGGAATTTCTGAAGACCGGTAACTGGGTCTTTCTTTTTCGGCACAATAAGTATTGGAGAATTCCAAGGGGAGATGGATGGTTCTATTATGTCATCTGACAACATTTTTTTATTTCCTCCTTTATATCTTCCTTCTGAGTGTGTGGTAGTCGATACGGCTTGGTATATTTTGGTGAAGATTCATTTTTAAGTTTAATGTCTGCCTTTCCAATATGGGTATACGTGAGTTTGTCACCATCTACGTGAAAAATATCATGGAATTTTGTACATATTGCTTCAACCTCGGTTTTTTCTTCGCTATTTAATGTTTCAAAATTTATTTCATTTAGAATTTTCTGAACTCGTTTGTTAATTGATTTATCTATATGGTTATAATGTTAAATAAAATGCTCTGAAGGAGAGAATGATATGGGTTCAATCCATTTTAGAGTTACAGCTGAATCACGGGTATTCAGAATTTTCACGGGTATTTTTCCCTCTTTAACAGTTGATAGTGAACCTGCCATGAAAACATTTTCACATAATTCTTGTGGATAAAATATTCGAGAATCAGAATGTTTTGTAGTCATCCAATAAGTTGCTTCATACCGTGGAGGTAAGGAAACAACATGTATGTTTTGCTGAGCATATATAGGTAGAATAACGGGTTGGTTATCTACTTTTAACTCAAACGAAAATTTCTCCAGATTTATAATGGCTCTGAATTCTGTTAGGAAATTCTCTCCGATTATACCATGCACTGGGATCGGAAAAGAATCACTTACTACGTGAAATTCATATGGAATGGCAAATTCTCCTAGTTGTAATACGAAGATACATGTCCCTAAAGTTTCTAGATTTCCTGAGATCCCTAATACTTTTGTCTTTTTTCTTTCATCAATATTAATATTTTTAGTAAGTGAACATTTTTTTATAACGCATATTGAGGCTCCTGTGTCTAGTAAGAATTGTTTGTTTATGTTGTTTTTTAATGGGATCTGTATGTAAATGCCGTTTGATATTCCAACAGTACAAATGGCATCTGTTGTCTGTGGATTTAATAAATTCCCTCCGATGGGTCGGCTTCCCCTTCGGTGGGTTGCTCGTTTCCCATTACCAACACCTGGTTAGGATTTCTATTATTATTAGGTTGACTTACATTATTCGACCTATTGGTATTATTGTTGTTGTTACTGTGATTATTACTGTTATTATTAGTATATCTTTGTCTATCATTATTGCTAGTAAATCTGGACCTGTTGTCGTTGTTATAATAGTTATTATTATTTCTATAGTTATTACGATTCCTAGAGCTTTGTTGGTTCTGATATGAAGGCCTAGTTGAGTTGTTATTCTGTGGGTGCGAATTTCTAGCTTGGCTATTGGAAGTAGTATGCGAGAATCTAGCTCGAGAGTTGTTAGAATTATTATGTCCATGATAGTATCTACCACTATTATTCATGAACCTAACAGTGTTTGATGTGGATGTAGGGGTTTGATCTAATTCCACTATATGCCGGATGGCGTCTTGAAGATTAGTGTGTCTGGCGCTATCTAATACTATTTTTAACCCATCGTTTACCCCCTTTTTTAGAAATGCTAGACCTCTTCTCTCATTAGCTTTTGTTAAGATTTCCCTTGCTTCTTCACCATGGCAAGAAACTTCTAGTTCTGTCATTTTTGTAATAAGTGTTTCGATGTCTGTTACGAGATCTCGTATAAAAAGTTTTTTTTCTTTTCTGCGCGGTAGATCTCGTTTAAAAAAAGTTTTTTTTCTTTTTCTTTTCTGCGCGGTACAAAAAGAGGTACAACAAGACACTCAGCCAATAGGAGTTGTCGTTGTTATTTTTCACGAATGTCAAACTCCGCACAACTGGCCCTTGCAGCCAGCCTAATAGAAAAAGCACAGGCTTTACTTACAGCTACGCCTCTGAGAAGACCTGAGCCAAGCAGAGTCGGCCCCAAACCACTAACCATAGAAGAATACTTGAAAAGAACCACCAGAAGGAAGGAGACCCGAACTATTCCGCTGCCCCCAGCTCCCAAAGCACGAGCAGGAAAGAGGGTACAACATAAGAAACAAATAGCAGAACTTATCAGGTTGGCCAACATACCAGGTCAACCCAAGGAAGTAAGGCAACAATACCTAAGTCAGGCACAACGGGTAAAAGATACCATCCGTGCCGAAAAGAAGGAGAAGGCACGCACCAAGAAAGCCGAGGAACGAGAGTTTCATTCCCTATTTGCGTCGGTTGCATCCGCAGCAAAAGGTGCCATCCAGCGCAACAACTAACTAAGTTTTGTTTTTCTTGTATTCATTCGATTTCTCGTTATCTCTCATATATATAAAATATAAATTAAAAAAAAAAAAATGGGAGGAAACTCTAGCAAGGACGAAGTCGTTGTAAACAACAGCAACAATAACGTACTTAATTCTAGTTTGCTATTAATAGATGTAATAATCATTATTATAATAGTTATTATAGTTTACATTGCTTTCAAAATGACAAAATATTATTTTAACAGAAAAGTGGAAAATGTTGTAAACAACCAATTAAAAAACCTGTCCTAACTATAGAAATTTATTTAAACAAAAAAAAATTTATATGAATAAATAATTAAAAATATGCTAAACATAATAAAAACACTAAAGGAAATACTGGAAAACTTTAATAAAACCCCGAAAAGAAAATATTCCGAAAATTATATTACTGGGAAGAGACAAGAAATACTTAAATTAGAGAAAGAGTTCAATGAAAAATATGAAAAATTAGAAAAGGTTACAAATCAACAAACTTCAAAAAAAATAATAGATAACTTATTAGTCAGATTAAATAAAATATTAGACGAAAAAACTAAATTGCTAGGCGAAGAAAACATAGAAGAAGAAGAAGATAAAGAAGCCGAAGAGAAGTTACTAGACGAAGAAAACATAGAAAAAGAAGAAGATAAAGAAGCCGAAGAGAAATTACTAGGCGAAGAAAACATAGGAAAAGAAGTAGATAAAGAAACCAAAGAGTTAGAAGTAGCTGAAAACATGGCAGAAATATTCAATTTCAGTATAGCTCAGAAATTGCCTACCCTCAACTGTGATGAGGAGGCCAAGAGAACTGAACACATTAGGGATTTTATAAACAGCGTAGAATTCTACTATGACACCCTTAATGAAACCTCAAAACCCACACTAGTAAAATTTATATTAAAATGCAAAATTCAAGGTAAAGCTCTTACTGAACTAGGTAATCAAAAACCAGAGAATTTTGTTTCAGTAAAAAAAATTTTAATAGAAAAATGTGGACCAAAAGAAACAATAGAAACAATACAAACCAAACTTAGTAAGACATATCAGGGTAATCGATCTGTGCGAGAATTCGTAACAGACATCGAAACACTTATTACAAAAATGACAGAACTAGAAGTTTCTTGCCATGGTGAAGAAGCAAGGGAAATCTTAACAAAAGCTAATGAGAGAAGAGGTCTAGCATTTCTCAAAAAGGGGGTAAACGATAGGTTAAAAATAGAGAGCAGAGCAGAGAGTTTTTTATGAAATGAGAGTGTTTTCGTTTCCATATCTTAGTTTGTATGTTCAGTATCAGACGCCTTGAAAGTACTAGTATGACAAAAGTATCACAGAAGTGTCTGTGACTGAACATACAAACTAAGATATTTAAACGAATACCCTCTCATTTTCTAATAAAGTCCCTATTGCAACATACTTTTCCACTACCAAAGAAATTTTTGCGATTTTTCTAGTCGTAAAGCTTTTAGAAGATTGAGGAATCACTAATATCTAACTCCTTGTTTCTAAAAGCAATTAAGCTACATTTAACAACTCTTACACTTCATATGTCCTGGTTTTTCCTACACTTGAAATGAAAGGAGCTGATCGTGAACAAGAAGCTTTTTCAGAGCTTTTTCTCGGTGGATGACTAATTTCTCTCTTATCACCTTGTTAAAACAAGTCAGTTTGTATGGTTATCTTAAGTATATTCATTTGAGGTTGAAAGGAGGCTATTATTATAGGAAAGTGATACTTCAATTTATTTATTAAAAATTATTTCGCTTTTGTTTTGGAGCAACCATGTTAAAAAAAACTGAAATGAAATTTAGTAATAATTATGTCACATATTTATTTATATTTTTATCTACTAATTATTTGCTCCTTGTAAAACCAAAAATTTTAATTTTTGCTCTTCCCGTTTAACTACAAAAACTCACATTTCCAGCTTGACGTCAAGCTGGTGAGGCAATTTTTTCAGGAAAGTTTTAGAGATAGGGTGTTTTCACAAGATTTTTTTGTTATTTTTTGCCCAAGGAAAAATAAAACAAAAATTTTTTTTGCTGATTAAAAAAATTATAAAGAAATTTTTTTAAATTTTTTTATTTTGCAAGCATTTTTAATTTAATTGCTCTAAGAAAAATAGAACGAAATTTTTTTTCTATTTTTTTCAAACTTTTTTCTTTTGTTGCAAACATTTTTTTAGCATATTCTTGTTTTGCTATTTCTGCAAAAAAAAAAAATTCGTTTTATTTTTCTTAGAGCAATAAAATTAAAAATGTTTGCAAAAAAAAAAATTAAAAAAAATTTCTTTTTAATTTTTTTAATCAGGGGCAGTCAGTTATTGATTTTGCTGCATTGACGGATAGTCGGATTAACATCTTTATAAAAGACTTTTAGACCACCACTCCCTATCCTTGCGACATCAATCATCTAACACGATGGAGGAGACGTTCGATAATTTGGTTCGAGTCATTAAGGCTTCAGCTCCCTTCGCACTCAAAAGCGTAAATACATTCATACTTGTTAATTGTTTGGGTTGATAAGGATTGTAGAGTGCTTCTCAAACTTTCTTTTACATATCTTAAGCTTTTCAAATCAACGAACTCGCTGTTTTTTTTAAATATCTACCTCCACATTAATGAAGAATACAAAAGGATGTGTTCAGAAAAAAGAACTGATTACCTCAAAAAATTGGCTTAGAGTCTGGAAAATTTTAAGGACTCCAAACCTTTTTGGGATACTGTTCGTGAACTTGGTGGGCAAAACCATAGTATGAAGTACTCCTTGGACGCTTATACGCTAGCAGCTCATTTTTAAACTCTACTGTCAGCGAGGATGAGGACCTTCATACTTTTGACTACGCATTACCTAACTAAGCGGTTGCTGAACTAGACGTGAATGTTTCGCCTTATGAATTGGAAGCAACACTACAAAAGACGAAGAACAATAAAACTATTGGCATAGACGGTTTACCGGCTGAGTTCTATAAAAATAGTACTACCGATTTCAAAACTCAGCTCGTTACTTTTTTATAAGATGCGTGTGTACCTAGCAGTTTTAATTCAGCCATGATTTTCGCTATCTTTAAAAAAGGTGATGCAAATGTTGCAGAAAATTATAGAGGAATTTCGATTTTTAAATTCGTTAAGAAAAATTTTTTCTGCAATTTTTTTGCAATTAAATGAAAGGCTTACAAACTGGATTGAGCGGAGTAATCGTCTAAATATATTTCAAGCTGGTTTCCACCCAGAGTTTTCGACCATGGACCATATCTTTGCTATTTCCAGTATCACAAGAAAGTTCATCGAAAATAAAAACAAGCTGTTTACATGCTTTATCGACTTCAAAGAAAGGCTTTAATCTATAAATTATTATTTTTAGGTTTATCGCGAAAGTTTCTTGTAATGTATTCTAAACTACTATCATCGTCAAATGCAAAGGTTTGGGATGGGTCTGAGTTCTCGAGTACTTTTGAAATAACAGCAGGTGTTCCTCAAGGATGTGTACTCAGCAGTGGCGTGGCGTGGATATTTTCAAATGGTAAGACGAGGAAAATGAATCACCTACAAAAATTAATAAGGAAAAAATAGAAGGTACCTTAAATTCCAAACGTGGATTAATCGAAGCCAATTTTTCTATACTTTAAGTCATTTAGGTTAAAATGCACAATGAGCTTAAAGCATAAAAAAGCGGCTTCAAAAGAAGCCTATGTGGAAATGCAAGAAAATAAAATAAAATTTTAAGTAACGTAACTACATAGTATTAAAAAAAAATAACAACTTCATTTCATTGCAAGTGATAGTTTTTTGTTAGCATAAAAAGAATAATGGTTTATTTTTATTGATTAAATAATAAATAAAATAAATAATAAAATAAATAAATAATTTTTAAAATTCAATGAATCACATAAAATGTTTAGATTAGATAGTAGAAAAAATGTGTTTGAAAAAAAAGTTTGAAAACACAAGAAAACTGTTTTTGTTTTAATTATTTATAATTAAGATCTATCCTACGGTTTGTTTTGGTATATTCACCAAGAACCCTATCGTAGAAATTAGGTCTGCTTTTTAAATTTAAAAGGAGTCGCTTTTCTATTGATATTAACCCTAAATCGGAAAGCCTGTTTTCTCCTTGAGAGTTTCTTAAAAAGGTGTGTTTTCTTCTGAGCGTTGAAAATGATCTTTCCACAGAAGCTACTGTCAACGGAAGTGTTAAAAAAAGGCGGCTTAGATTTAAAATTTGCGGAAATGTGTCACGCAATATGTCATTTCCTAAATGTTTGTACAATTCTAAGACGTCAAACTTTTGAAGTGATGGAGTCGTATATAAAACTTTAAGCTCGTTTTTTAAACAAGTAAAATCAAAAATTCCTGGGAAATAATTAATTAAAAACGATATCTTTTCTTCCGGAACTGATAGAGCAAATTTATTATACTTAGTTTTATTTAATAAATCCAAAAAAATTAAATCATTAAAACATTTATATCTTTCTTTAATTTGACTTATTATATTGTCCTTAATTTCTACAAAAAGACGCTTATATTGAGTTTTTAAATCGATTTCGAGTAATCGTCGTTTTCTTGGTGGCTCAGCAAAATCACTTACACTTTCAAAAATTATTTCGAATTTATTTAGAAATTCAGAGGAGAGCCAAGACTCAAAATTCTTAATTTCTCGTTTAGCAATTTCAAGGTCTGTTTGTTTATTTTGAATTAAATTAAATAAAATATCAGTCCTTCCGAAAATTTCAGATAAAGTGTTAAGCAAAAAACAAAAACTTTTGTCCTCTAACTTAAGCAACAGACTTTCAGACATAGCCAGCGCTTCACTATCCCATTCATTCGGGTTGTTTAGAATGTTATTAAAAGTTTGTATAATATCTAATCTACAGTTTAAAATTACGTGAATTATACGTGAATGGTAATGCCAGCGGGTCTCTGATACTCCAGGCATGCGCCGGTTAGCTATTTCTTTTAAAAGGTTTGAACGTTTTGTAGATTTATTGAAAAACCGAACTATGGTATTAATATTCCCAAAAAATGATTTTAACTCAGGAATGTTCTCCAGTGATCGAGATAATACCAAATTTAGAACATGAGCATGGCATGGGATAAAAGTGGCCATTGGACATTCGTCGAGGACTCTCTTTTTTACACCACCAACATTTCCAGACATTACTGCCGCACCATCGTAAGATTGTCCAACCAACTTATCCTTGCAGGCATACAAATTCAGTACGTTTAGAATATGTTTAGAGAGCGTATCCGCATTGCGGCTCTCGCTTACGTCGATAAAACCAAGAAACCTTTCCTCAATACCATTGTCAGATATGTAACGCAAAACGGTGCTTAATTGCTCTCTATGGCTCACATCGGGCGTTTCATCTATCATAATGGATACAAACTGAGATTTTCCAATTTCTAATCTAATTTCTGATTTAATTACAGCAGCGATACTGTGTATTAAATCATTTTGTATGTCATTTGATAAACCGGAAAAAACTGGATTGTTTCCACTTGAGCATTGTTCTAAATGGGATTCTATTAACGAATCATACTTTGATAAATATAATAAGGTCTCTACATAATTGCCACGATTACTGGAATCAAGCTTTTCATCGTGACCTCGAAATGCTTGTTCCTGCTTACCTAAAAGTACCACCGTATCTATAAACCGCTCCATCAATTTACGATTTCTTTCTACTTTTTTGTTATGAGCTACATAAGAATTACCTAAGGAGGTTTCGATTCGATTGGTTCCAAATTCATGTAACGATAAACAGCTTCGAATGTGTTTTTCTGTTTTAATGTGCTTATTAGCAGAATTTGTCAAATTATTTAAATCGGCGTAGCCCGTGCGACTCCAAACACTGGAAGAATTTGAAAACAAAAGGCAGGGAAAACAAAACATTTTGTTGACCTTGCAACTACCTGTCAACCATGTATATTTTTGGTAAAAGGAATCATGGAAACGCGAAACGAAACCATCTTTACGCTTATACTCTATTTTCATACACGGAAAAGAGCGTCCGATTTCAATAACTTTTTTTTTCACTAAAAAATCTAACTTTCTAAACTGATTTTCCTCTTCTAAGAGAAAATCTGTTAAACAACACTCAACATTTAGCAAAGCCATTTAAATAATTAAAACAAAACAGTTCTCTTCGACTTTAACTTTTCACAATTTTTAGTTTTTTTTTTCACAGTTTTTAGAAATGCACGTTACTTAAAATTCACTTTACACTTGCAAATAATCCAAAACAATGATCACATGATCAGTAGATAATAGAACAAAACAAGACAGCAAAACAAAACCGAATTCGCCGTATATTACTCGAAGGAGAAAACTGTATTATTTTTTCCAAGCAGACACTGCAACTGCAGTAATACGAAAATTATCGTCTTACTTTTTTCAATAAGAGAACGTGTATTGAAAAAGGAAGCACCGCGGTGCACCGGGGTGGAAATATATCGTAGGAAAGACAGGGACAAACACAAAATATGTTCTGCACGGCGATTTTTTTTTTTTTTTTTTTTTTTTAATTCATTTTTTATTTGATTATCTTATATCTACTTACGCGCTAACAAAAATGTATAAAACTAGCTTATATAACAACTTAACTAACTTACTGACCCTAATCGGGTACTCTAAATCAATCAATATCTTAATGCTAATGCCTTTCGGCCTATAGATAACTTATATATTAATAATCTAGAGCTACAGTTTAAACTAAGAAAGTTTAAAAAACTTAGTTTTCTTGATCAATTATTTTTTGTTTTTCTTAAAAGTACTAAATAAAACTACTTAAATCTACTTAAAACTAGAGCAGCCACAGTAGCATTTTATGCTTTTTTTTTTTTTTTTTTGTTTTTGTATTTTGCTGCACGGCGATTTTCAATGCTTTGTGTATGCTTTGTGTATTGTGTGTGTATCTCGCAAATTTAAAAGTGCTTGTAGAACATTGTGTGTATGGGCAAAGATAGGCTGTTGACTGCTTTGTTGTAGACTTATGTTGCTGGTGTTTCTATGTATGAACAAGGGACAAATTTAAAAAGGTAAGACGATAGGAATCGTGTTATATGGACGCCACGCCACTGGTACTCAGTCCACTACTCTTCGCCCTGTTCATCGATGAAATCAGTGTCCTTCTTCCTGGCGGAGTTCTTTTTGCTAGTACGTTGATTAAAGTCTTGCTTCATGCAGACAATTTGGTTATGTTTGCTGACAAACATCTGCAGTTGGAAATAAACAGACTCAACTCTTTTTGTGAGACCTGGGGTTTGCATATCAACACAGAAAAAACTAAAACTATTTTTTTGAATCGAGGAGCATTAGAAGACTGCCAGAGTAAAGTGGTTCCTTAATTCCACTTACATTGAGGTTGTGCAGGAGTTTAAGTATTTGGGAGTTCTATTGACTTACAATCATAGCTTTGTAAAACACTCTGTTAACACCTCGCAGCGACACGAGCGATCATAATGTGCAAACTATGCATAGCGGCGCATTATGAGTTCCCACGATTGGTGGATATCAGATAACAGCGCATGGAGGTGAACGCACCAACACCATCGAGGTCGCTGACTAAGCGAATCACCATCAACCAGCAATGCACGCCGTTAGGTGTAATTCGAGGGAATTAGGTTTAAGTAAATTAGTTCTGTTGGAACCCGCGAAGCATATACCTGTCAATAAATCGTTATTAAATTAACTCATTGTATTCTTAGTAAGTCGAACCGTTGGGCCAACCCCTCAAGGGTTGGTGTTCGCGTTTTTTATCAAAACGGATTCGCGATCCGTTTACTGGCGCCCGAGCAGGGACTGGCAGACATCCTTTTCGCCTAGGAATCAATTCCAAGCTTAGTACGCTTCTTCGAATTGAACGAAACAATAACCATGGGAACATAGTTTGCTATTCTTTGCTTGAGCTTAAACATTTCACATAACCATGGGAACATGCGGATATTCTAAATGGCTTAAGGATGTGGTGTGAAGTAGTTCGTGCCATTAGTAGGACTCCTTAAAAGTCCAAACGGGATAACACGACACTTCCATGCCAGATCTCCTTTTTTGAACTCTTCGCGACCTGTACGCGATATATCCAACGTGAAAAAAAAATTAATTTTTTTTTTTACTTTTTTCAGAAAAATTCCGAAAGAAAGAAAACTAAAAGACATGTTCATATTGTGAGTGAAAAATAGAAAAGAACAAAAAATCACTAGCTTCAAAAAATAAATCTAGAAATAAGGAAAAAGTCCTGTGAAAAAATCAGATCTGTGCAAAAGAAAACAATCTGTGCAATAGTAAAATTTGAAAAAAAGGGTGTATGTGTGTCAAAGTGAATTAAAAGAAAAAATAAGACAGAAACAAGAAACAAGAAACGCATGGCACAATAAAAATAAGTCTACCCCAAAGAAGTTTGAGAAGGGCGACATAAGCTACACTTCCTTCAAGAGAATCCAAGGCAAGCATAGCATAAACCTCTATATAGGAAGGGGGTAGTGGCCAAAGATAACAAGTTTACTATTATCACATACACAGGCTGCAAAGTCCTCGTTCCGTATCTCATAAAGGGCCATTTATTTTCCAAGATTAGATTAGACAGTACCTTAATTAAATAATCAGCTTGAGATTTCATTGTGCTTGTTAAAAGCTTAGGAAGACCAATTTCGAGGTGAAGCGCATAATTTTAAGTATTCAGTGGCAGGTTACACAGTTTCTTCAAAAAATTACGATGAAATTTTTCTATCGGTTCGTACTCATCAACTCCCCATACCTGTGATGTGAGCAAAGTGTAGATCCAACAACGGCATGAAATATCGCAAGTTTAACTGGGTCATTCCATGGTGTAACACCCGAAACACACACTTTTCTGCTCATAAAACTGTTTATCCTTATGCTGATATTTTAGAACAAGGATTAACAGTTTTATGAGTCGAAAAGTGTGTGTTTCGGGTGTTACACCATGGAATGACCCAACTGCTAATTTACCGTTCTCTACGTACATAACTTTTCAACATTTTAACATTTTCAGGATGTTTTTCTAGTTATTTTTTTTATTGTCTCCTTTAGTTGAAAGAAACAAAGGTGAAAAGCTAACGTCGCATAATCTAAAACGCGAATAAGTATTAATAAACTTCCTTACAAAACAATTTGTAATGCTTAAATGAATTTTGTATTTTAAATTTTAAGCTGATTGGAAATACAAAAAGCTACTTTTGTTAGAAACAAGATCAGCACATCATGTAAAGAGGTCAAAGAATCGTTTTTTATTATTATCTTTGAATAAAGATTTCGAGACCCATTACTTTTCGTTTAAGGCACAGAAAAGCTTTCACAGATATCAAAAAATAAATTAAATATATAAATAGGGTGTCGCAACAAAGTGGGGAGTACTAGTACTACAAATTTCTACCGATTCCGAACGGCTCATTGAGAAAGGGTTTTTCATGGCAATGACTGTAGGTACTATCAGAGGACTTACCGGTTCCTCGCAAAAGCCAATAGCCATGGGAAAACCTTTCTTCAATTCTTTTGGGATTTGAACCACGAGCTCTATTGTAATAGACAAAGATGCACCACGCGTTCCACTGGTATCAACATTTATAAATGTAAGACAATCGGAAGTACTCTCAAAATCATATAAATTCAATAACAATTGATTTGTACTCTTTGTTATACCAATAAACCTAGATCGTTTCGTTATCACAACTGCTTCAATGTTCATCATTTACTCACCTCGCTCAAAGTCAGTTTGAAGTTCCTTATTAAACTTCCTTTCACTGAACCTAAATAGAATCGTTCAGCCATTTCCATAAAACACTCGTCACGGTCCTCGTATCGTTCTAAAGTATATATTTATCAAAAGTGATATGTTCAAAAGAAAAAAAAACATTTGAAAGAAATTTACTAAATTAAGCGGAGTGTTAACATTAAGATAATCAAAAAAAAAGTTCAAGTGACCTCAACAGCAGGTTTAATTAACTCTAAGCGGGTACTCTAAATTATTAAAAATTTTACTACTAATGACTTTTGGCCTAAAAATACTTTATGAATAAAAAACAAGAATAAGTTAAAACTAAGAAAATAAAAAAAAACTTAGCTTACATATTTTTTGTGTTGTCTTAAAACTAATTAAAACCTCTAAAATCTACTTAAAACTAGAGCAGCCACAGACTAGCTTTTGGGTTTTTTTTTCAAACAATGGGCTCACCATATGCTGATGATGACGCATACTCGAGTTGAGGTCCCTTGAACTTTTAATTTGGGAAAAGGTGTTAAATAACATTTAGTTAAAGTAAATACTACCAATTGGGTTTGTTGAGTTTCTCATAATAAAAATATACTTTATGTTTTGATCGACATGTGATGGGTTGATGCTTCCGAAATGACAATGAAAAATTGGTGTTTTAACAAAACTTTGAATAATTTTCTAAAAAGACATGTGTTGAAAAAAGATTCACTATCCAATTTATTGAATACCTTAACCTCTGCATAAATAGGCTCAGTAGCAGCCTCACGGACTTTGTTTTTTTTGCCTTTTTTTTTTCCTTTACCAGATTTCTTCACTAAATTGTTGTTAAATAAAAAGATTTAAGTAAATATTATTATGTGTAGATTTTCCCAAATATTTGAAATCATAAAGGCGTTACAAAAATTGGTTTACCTGTTTCATCATCATCCTCGCTTCCTTCTTTTTATATTTTTGTAAATATAAATGCAGCACAAAATAAGAGAACATAAATATGTATATGAATTTAGATTATTAAAACCAAATATTAGTATATTTTTTATAATAATAAATGCTTTGAAAACAGACATTGAATTTAAAATTGAAATCCTAATGGCTCCTATAATTAGGAAAAAAAGTTCGCACTCTCAGTCGAGCCAGCAGATTTCCTTACAATTTAATTGATAGTCCATAGTAAAGAAGAAAATTACAAGATAAAAGAAATCAAAAATTGGTTAGAGCTTTTCATTCCAAGATAAAGTTTAAATATGAAACTGAAACTATACCGAAAGAAAAACCTTGGTAAAATCAAACAGGAAACTTGTTTGTTTTTGCGTCAAGCAGGAACATACTTAAATTAAACAAGCTGGCATTTTCATTTTATTTATTTAAATGCTAAAATTTTTATTGCTCAAATCAACAACGTTATTTTCAATTTCATTGTTAACCAACAACGGTTGTGATACTAGAAACATACATGTCCATGATACTTTAACAACGTTTGTGTTTCGTCAACAATTCTGAATTGTTGATAAAATATGAGCATTGTTGATCAAGTATGTTCCTGAGAATTCAGCCACGTTTTCATCTGCTCAACAGATTTAATGCAAAATTTCTATGATAAATGCCTGAATTGAAGTTTGACCTATACATTTGATAGGTCAAACTTCAATTCAGGCATTTATCATAGAAATTTTACATTAAAACTGTTGCGCAATAAAAACGTGGCTGAATTCTCACGAATATACTTGGTCAACAATAAAGAATAATTAATTATCCCTTAAGATAAAATGGTCACGAAACTTATCATATTGAAATGAAGTTCACTTATGCAACTTCACGTTTTCTGTGGGCTTAAGTATGAAAAATATTAAAATTCAAAATGTTACTGATACTTTAACTATTCTTTATTGATTAAAGAAGTATGAACATTGTTGATCAAACATATTGGTGATAGTTCAACAGTGAATTTGGTATTTCAATCACAAACGTGATGGTTTTTGTAATTTCAGCCTTAATTGTTAGTTAAGTATGTTTGTTGTTGATCAAATATGAAATCAACAATCACGTTGTTGGTTAAAAATTAGAACATATTCAAATCAACTACGAACATACTTAATTTAAACATTTTTATGATACTTACCTGAAAAAAAATTGATCACGGCAGCATACTTGATTTGAACATGCGTTCTTATTTGAATTCATCACGAAACTTGGTTAATTTCACAACTTTAGATGAATTGTTGATTAACAATGAAACATGTTTAAATCAACCAAGGTTTTTTCTTTCGGTGTAATTGTGCTAATATCGATTGTTGACGTTCAAATCGCACCCGCTTAGCTAGTTTTTTCACTAATGGTTCAAAAAAAGACTGTCAGGAAGATTAATGAGATTTCGCTACAATCCGGATCACATAAATATTAATTTCATTATAAAATATTTTGAATGAAAATTTCTACCTCAAAATGAAAGAATTACTGCAATTTTTGTAGAAAGAAAACAGCCACAGAAATCGTCCGTATTTTGCTCGGCAACAACAAATACATGCAATCAACTTGACTGGCCGAAAATAGTTTTTCCAATAGCATTATCTTTATTCCAAAACTCATTAATAAATTTAAAGCAAAATGTCAAAAAGATGGTTCAAGACGTGCAGTTGACGTTGACCTTTGAGCCCATGCTCAACCACACAATTATTGTAAATCTATTTTCCAAATTAAGAGCAAAAGATGACAAGTGCTAGGATGAAATCTACAAAGTCAATGCCAACGGAAAAGTTGACGAACAGTGTAGCTTATGCTTAAAAGCACAAGTGTTAGGATGATATCCACAAAGCCAACGGAAATGTTGAAGAACGGTTTAACTTATGTTTAACGCTAGAAGCATTACACATCATCAGAGAAAAGGATTTTTGCTCCTTTGTGTTCAAAAAAATATATTTGAGGACTTCAACCACTGGTAAAGTTGAAATGAAACGAAAGTTTTAATTATAAGTTACGTTTATTTTGCTCGACCGTAAAATCAGAAGTGCCGATACTAATTCTAGTGTTGTGCTTTGATTTCCCACACCTTCAGAGGATGTTGTCGTGCGTTGAACTCAATACAATTTGAGTTGACTCGTTGCACATCGAACTTGGCGACGAAAAACCATCAGCCTTGTTAAGAGAATTGAGGGACGTGGCTGCCAACAATATAAACAACGAACTTCTTAAGTCATTATGGCTTCAGAGACTCCCTCAACATACTCAAAGCATCATAATGGTAAGCAACGAAAAACTTCAAGAGTTAGCTGTTCTTGCTGACAAAATCGCCGAAGTGAGTGGAAATTCAAACGTTGCCGCAGTAAGTACGCAACAAGCTCCCTCATTAGAAAACAAAATAGCCAAACAGAAGACATCAGATGCAGCGTGTCAGCGATTGCTCGTCATCATGATCGTCCACCTCGTCCTCTATCACGACATAGAGGAAAACTTGATCGCGTTAACTCCAGAAACAATAACACATCGTATAGGTGGTTTCACAACATGCATGGCATCAAAGTGAGAAAGTGTCGCTCTCCTTGCTCTTTCAACAAATCATCACAGAAACGGGAAAACAAGCGGGTTTGTCACTCAATGCGGCAAGTGACAACAGCCAACCCAATTTCCGCCTCTTCATCACCGATCCTACCACACAAACAAAATACCTCATGGACACCGGTGTCGACGTGTCCGTTATTCCACCAAGCACGCAACAAAGACGACGAAGGTCACTAATATTAGAGTCTACGGAGAAAAAATAATTACTTTGTCTCTTGGGCTTCGTCGCGTTTTTTAATGGAAATTTATCATCGCTGATGTTAATCGTCCCATAATTGGTGCGGATTTTTTCAGTTTTTATGACATATTGGTCGACTTAAAAAATAAACGAAATGAAATGAGCTAGAGAATCTAAGTTACAGTATACATTTTCGAAATAGGTTATATGCGGCAAAATCAAGGTCAGAACAAGCTTACGTCTAGTCTCAGTAGGAGTAAAGCTCGCAGTAATCCATAGTTTACGGAGGCATCCATAAATTATTCCTATCACATGATTAATGTGATCATATACCGACAGGTTGTGAGAGATGACAAATCCAAGATTTTTTACAGTAGAAACTATTTTTAGTTTTTTATCAGAAAGAATTATGTCAGGTAACCTATTTATTTCAGGCAATCTATTCGAAATTGGGATTACTTGCGATTTTTTCGGATTTAGAAACAGACCATTCGAGTTAGACCATATCCGAATGCTTTCAAGATCATCATTTAAATTGTTTGCAAGTTCAACGAAATCAGAAGTTTTTTTTAAGGGATACAATTGTACATCGTCAGCATAGAGGTTAACAGAAGAGTATTTACAAACTGATGGCAAGTCATTAACGAATAAACAAAACAAAATTGGACCGAGAATGGATCCTTGGGGAACACCCTGTTTCACCGGTAACAACGCTGATACTGATTCATCAGATTTTAAAACTCGTTGAAACCTGTCACTTAAGAAACTTTTGAAAAAATTTACAGCATTATTAGAAAAATTAAACAGATTTCTTAGTTTCCAACAAAGAACTTTATGGTTAACCTTGTCAAATGCCTTTGAAAAATCAAGTAAGCACAACAGAGTTAGAAAACCACTATCAAAACGTTGTCGTATTTCTTCTAGAATATTAACCATAGCAGTTGAACAGCTGTGTTTAGCTCTAAAGCCAGATTGCTTTTCAAAGAGCAAATTATTGGAAGACAAGTAAAAAAGTACCTGTTTCGACATAAGTTTCTCTAGGATCTTTGACAAGCATGGAAGAATACTGATAGGCCTAAAATCATCAGCGTTTTCAGGAAAAGTTTTCTTAGCAATAGGAGTAACTCTGGCAATTTTCCAGGAATTAGGAAAAGTTGAGGTCGTAATGCAGTGGTTTAGGATGTGGGTTAGGTGGGATATGATGAAAGGTTCAATAAGCTTTAAAAAACGTAGCGATATGCCATCTTCACCTGTTGAATTTGATTTAATATGGGATAAACATGTCTTGACTTCATATTCACACACATTAACTATTTCAAATTCACTATCAGAAAGAAGACCCCGATTTAAATTATCAGTGAAATTAAAATCGATTTCCCCAGCACTTTCACCTACGAAATAGCTGTTCATTTCGTTGGGATCAATTTCACACTTAGCCGAATTTTTGTCGCTAGTAATACCAATCTGTCGCAGATTACTCCATAGCTTTTTAGAAGAGAGAGTAGTACTAAGCTTTGAGGCATAGTAGTGCCTCTTTCCGTTACGTATAAGGACTACCACACGGTTACGCATAGTCTTATAAGTATTCCAAGTTGCATTAGAGGGATTCTTTTTCCATTTAGTATAGAGTTTGTTTCGAGTTTTTATGGCATAGATTACTTCTGATGTAAACCAGGGGCAGTTTTTATTACGAATGCGAACAGTTTTAATCGGTACAAATTGATTATAAAGCTGAGTAACAACTTCTTGAAAACATGTTAGTTTAGCATCAGGATCAGAAAACAATCGGCAATTAGACCAAGGTGACATAGAGGCCGCAGCATGTAAGGCTTCAACATCTATTGAATGAAAATCCCTATAGTTAAAGAAGCAGGGAATAGCATCGTGATTAAATCTGATATCATAGGTGGAAAAAAGCAAATCGTGGTCAGAGGAAAGATCGAAAGCAAGTTGGTCAAACAGTACAATTGAGGATACATCAGGAACAATAATAAGGTCAAGGAGACTAGGAGATGCATTTTTGGCAAAACGCGTAGGATATGTTGTGTTAACTATGGTAAGACCTAGGGAAGAACAAAATTCATGCATTTGAAAAGCTCGTGAGTCATTTTTTAATAAATCGGCATTGAAGTCTCCGCATACTAAAATATGCTCATATAAAGCAGTGAATTCAGACAGTTTCGAGAAAAAAGCAAACGGAGAACAACTTCTATCGGGAATATAGGCACAAGCAACTAAACATTTAGTACAGCCATCAGCAACTTCAACTAATAAGAATTCCGTATCCAAATTCCTTGACTCATCAACTAACTTACACTTAAGAGATGATCTGCAATTAACTGCTATGCCACCTCCACGGGTTACAGTAATCCTATCGTTACGAATAATTTTATAATTCGGTATAATTAATTGAGAATCAGACAAATCGCTATTGAACCAGGTCTCACAGACACAAACTACATCAACACAAGAATCCGCGAATAAAAATTTTAAATAATCTCGTTTGTCACAATTCAAACTACGTGCATTTAAAAAACAAACCCTGAAACCATCACAATAATTTGATAGAATTTTAATCATATCGTGCGTAGATTTTTGAACACCACTGTTGTATATACTCATAGCAGGAAAAGAAAGAAAAAAAAAACAAGCAAATAAAATGAAAGTTTAGATAGGAGAAAAAAAGATGAGAGAAAATAAAATAATAAGACACAAGAGTATTTGATATAAAGATACAGATAAAAAATAAACAAATGGATAAATAACAAAGAGATCAAGAGTTCAAGAGTAAAAACAAATAATAATATGATATGAATCAATTAAATTGTTAGGTCCCAGCAGCAGCAGCAACAGCAGCAACAGCAACAACAGAAGCAGCAATAGCATGAAGATCATCAGAACTTTCAATTGCAAAGCTCTTTTCATTATCATTATTAGTTCTCTTAGCATAAACAATCCCTGCCTTTGTATAGACAGAAAATAATTTTTTCTTTCTCTTTAAGCCAAGAGCACTTTGCAACAGAAAACGTGAGTGTCTGGTTAGGCTCTCATTGAGATAGCATAATATGGCTGAGCTATCATAATTTGATGTAAAGCCTAAGTCACTGAGTTTTAAAGTTGATTTTTTTGTTTTTCGGTAATTAGCTGCAGCAGCAAGAAAATAGTTTCTTTCATGCAAGGCGTTGAACTTGAAAATAATAGATGGTGATTTATTGTTCAGTTGTGAGTGTGTGTGGTTAGAGGTGTTACGTCTTTTAACCCGGTAGGCATTTACCAAGAGGGGTCGGGGGTTGCATTGGAAAGTGTCACAGAGATTGGAGAAATATAATTTTAAATTTTCATCTGGAAGTTCGGGTACTCCAAAGAGAACAGCATCACAAGCAACTTCTTTCCTTTCCAGAAAATGAACTTGCTTTTTGAGAGCGAGAATTTCGGAACTATGCATCTGGATCGAAGCGGGGTTGATGGTGTTGGTTTCTATTAGCTCAACTCGCTCATTGAGACTTAATACATCTCTCTTAACATTATCAAATGCCTGCGACCACATTTTATTTAAATCATCAATTTTATTTAGAAACTCCGTACGCACTTTATTCATTTCCTCTATAAATGTTTGACGCAATGAAACCGAGCACTTTTCAAGATTAGCTTCCAAGTCTTTAGTTGTCAATTGGCCTGAAGATTGAATGACCGGTAAGGGGGATTAAGGCGGTGTATTTTCTTTATGCACTCTACCGCGGGTGTTTGGTCCAGTTGACGACATATTAAGAGTTAGTTTTGATAAGAGATTTCAGATTATGATGAGAATAAAATCATAAAACCGTAAAGTCACTTTCAGAAGAATGATTTTTCACTTTAGTATATGCAATTTTATTTATTTAATTAAAGATCTTATAGACTTGCTAAAATTATTACCACAGATTAATTTATAAATATAATTCAGAAACACAACTTTCAAAGGTAAAGTTCAGAAGATTAAAATGTTACTATTTCTACTAAATGCGAACTTTAGCTGGACAGACCAAATATGTACGTCTATACTCGAAGAGAACACATTACGAAAGGACCGCCAACTCATTCCAATGCAAGACGATTATGTCCAAAGATGTTGCAAATTTCGAAAGCTGAGTTCGAGCAAATGATGCAGCAAGGCGTATGTCGCCCTTCAAAAAGACCATGGGCTTGCCCTCTACACAAGGTTCAAAAATCAAATAGAGAATGGCGACCATGTGGCGACTATCGAGCTCTAAACGCCATCACAATTCCTGACAGATATCCGGTACCACACGTCCATGACATCACATATTTCCTAGATGGTCAAAAAAAATTTTCCCCATTGGGTTTTTTTTTTTTTTTTTTTTTTTTTTTTTTTTTTTTTTTTTTTATTTGACATCATACTTCAAGATTTTTGATCTTATAATTAAGTATTCAGAAATTTAAATTACAATTGTAGCTCATCACAATAAATTTGTTCAGTAAGTTAATGTTAAGGTAATAACAAAATGTAAAATTTAAGCTGAGAAACAATGGAAAGAGTAGACCTATACGGAAAAAGCAGTAGCAAAAATATATAAGAGAAATTATAAAAGAAATTATAAAAAAAGATATAAATAATAGAATAAGAATAAAAACAGAGAAATTGAATAATAAAATTAAAAACTAAATTAAAACCATTCTTCAAACCCTTCCCGACATGTGATTGAGCAACTCCCCCCGAAAACCCTTTGACGAAATGATTCTTTGCAATCGATGTGGAAGATTATTCCACAGTCTAATTGCGTTAGTAAAATAAGAACGCTCTCCAATGCTATGTGTAAACCGTGGTAGAACTAATTTTAGTCCTCTTGGTGATCTGAGAAAATGAAGATATGCGTGTAAATACTCGGGACAACAATTATGGATTATGTCATGAAGTTTCAGAAGTGACCTCATAAAACGCATCTAAACTCATTCCTAAAAGAGAAGTTTTAAAATTTGAAACACTTACATGCCTTGGTAGACCGTAAATATAACGCAAACAGTCGTTGAACGCTAAATTTAACTTACGCCTGCATTCATAGTCTAAACAGGGGTAAACTAAAGCATTATAGGTAAAAAAAGGTAACAACAATGATTTTACTAAATGTGATTTCATATTCGGTGACAGTAAGTTAGATGAAGTTCTTAGGGTACGCAATCCACTGTAGACTCGCCTAATTGTTTCTGATGTAGCATCACAGCAACTCAATTTACTATTAATTTTAAAACCAAGATATTTAACTTGTTCAACATAGGGCAGAGAAATTTCGTTTAGCACAAGCAAGGGTAAAACATCCAGAGATATATTTCGTCTTGAACAAACAATACCAAGTGATTTATTTGGGTTTAAAAGAATTTTGTTTGACTCAGCCCAAGAATTGACTTGAGATAAATCTTCGTTTACTCTAGCAACGCAGTTTTCTAATAAGCCAAAACTTCCGGATAGATATAAAGTAACATCATCTGCATAGATGTGTATATTACTATTGGCAATTACATCTGGTAAATCGTTTATGTAAGCGCAGAACAATAGCGGACCCAAAACAGATCCCTGAGGAACACCCTTATTGACAAGAATTGGACTAGATACATCATTATTGGTTTTCACCGTTAGTAACCGATTTTTTAAATAGTTTGAAATAAGTTCAAGGGCAGAAAGCGAAAATTGAAATTCTGACTTGAGCTTTCTTAGAAGCACTAAGTGATCAATACTATCGAAGGCTTTAGAGAAGTCAAGCATTACCATGACACAGATATCATCCTTGTCCAAAGCTGCTCTTAAATCAGAGGTCACTTTGATAACTGCTGATTCACAGCTATGTTTTTTCCTAAAACCTGATTGCCAGTTTATTGTGTATGTCCCAATCATCCTGAATCTGCTGTGAAAGAATCTTTTCAAAAACCTTGGCAAAAAATGAGAGCAAGCTGATTGGCCTAAACTCCGATGGACTGGTGGGTTTTGAGCTTTTAGGTACAGGGATCACATTAGCGGACTTCCATTTTACAGGGAATTGACGGCTGTAAATACAATAATTAAAGATGTGCACAAGAAAAGGCAAAAGTACTGGCAGGATTAATTTAACAAATTTGGGTGCAATTTCATCTGGTCCAATCGCATTGGATTTGACTGACCGCATTGCAATAAATACATCAGCTTCGTTTACACACCGAAATTCAAAGCAGCCATTTGAATTATCAACATCAAAATCAAACACAACCGCGCTACAGGATTCAGGTACCAAAACCGTGGCCATTTCAGTGGGATCAAAGCAGCATTTGGGTTTTTCATTTTCAATCACCCCAACGTCTTTCAAATTTTTCCAAAGGATTTTTGGATTAAGATGGGGATCAAGGCGTTTCATAAAAAAAGTTCGCTTAGAACTACGAATCAAAGAGGTTACTCTATTTCTAGCGAAAACATACTGACGTCGATTAAATTCCGACGGGTTTCTTTTAAAGCATCTGTAAAACCGTTCTCTTTCTTTGATAAACGCTTTAATTTGCTGAGTGAACCACGGGCAACTATTTGGCTTCACAACTCTCGTTACAACTGGCACATATATTTCGTAAAGTTCACTTGTAACGTTAGTTAAGATGGAAACTTTCGAGTCTATATCTGGGGCATAGTAGATGTTACTTAGGCCAAAGGCAGACACATTTTGTTGTAAATTGAGTAAATCAGTTCGATTAGTCGCTTTAAATTGTAATGTTTTGACAGTATCCCTACGCAAATCAAAGTTTAGTGAGCAATATATCAGGTCATGATTAAAATCTGACGTAAGACTCAGTTGGTCATTCCCCATTACTTGCGTTACTGAATTTGTTAAAAACATGTCAATTAACGACGGATTACTGGTTGATTGATAGCAGGTTGGCCAGCCGGTAGTAACCACTTCAAGGCCGAGTTTATGACAAAAACATTGAAAAAGCTGATATGTGCCATTGTTTTCTAAAATATTCACATTAAAATCTCCTCCTATTAAAACTTTATCATAGATCCTACTTAAATTGGATATGGTATCTTCCAACTCCACAAAATTCCCTTCCATAAAAATTCGCGGAGGGCAATATACTGTCACTAGTAGATATTTTTCAGATTCATGTTTAACTTCTACACAAAGAAACTCAATTGGACACAGGGAAGACGAATAAACGATTTTGGTCGACAAGTAGTCTCTAACATACATACAAACACCACCACCGACCCTGTCCCTACGATCATTGCGATGCAGAGAAAAACCTGGAATTGCAACAAAGTTAGATTGAACATTAGAGTTGAGCCAGGATTCCGAAACCATGACAATGTCCATTCTAGAAGTACCCAGCATTTGGTGCAAAACTGTATACTTTGACCTTAAGCTACCGGCATTCAAATGACATATGTTTAACCCGTTATAAAATTCACACATAGCATTAAGAACATATCTTATCGTATCAGGCTCCAAAGCGCCAGCCATTACAACAAATCGTTCTCAAGGAATCGAGAGAGACCCACCCTACACATATCAGAAAAGCTAATAAGAAATTGAAAAAAATTAGATGAAAATAAATATTGTAAAGCATGGCTAGTTCAAGTGAATATCAAAGCAGAAAAATAATAAGAAAAAAAAAAATAAATATATATATACATATATAGGTATCTGTTTCATAATATTAAGAGCAATGCAAAAATTTAAGAAAATAAGATGAACGGAAATAGCACACAAAAAAGAAGGAAAAAAAAATAATAATAATAATAATAGAAAATTAATATTGAGTAACTTTTTGATTAACATAGGCTGGTAATACTAAATAGAAAAAAAACCAAAATACATAAATAAAAATACTCAGAGTTCAATGGCAACATCAGCAACAGCAGCATCAGCAACAGCAACATCGGCAACAGCACCATCAGCAACAGCAACACCAGATGATTTACCAGCAACATCAGAAGCAACATAGACAGCTGCATCATTAATGCAACGAACATAACACCAGATATCGGTCAAGACCTGTGACATTGAAAAAACTGCTATCATCACGCCTTTTGGGCTGTACGAATCTTCTCAAATGCCCTTCGGTCTTCGCAACGCTGGACAATCATTTCAAAGATTTGTCGACGACATGCTACGAGATCTTCCATTCGCACGTGCTTATATTGATGACCTTCTCATCGCATCACACAACGAGGAAGAACACAAATATCATCTTCGACAAGTTTTCGAACTTCTCCAATAGCACGGACTCGTCATAAACGTCGACAAGTGTCGATTCAGACGGCCAAAAGTAAAATTCCCTGGCCACACTATCAGCACGGAAGGAATTAGTCCATTAACAGAAAAGGTTATCGCAATCAAAAACTTTCCTCTTCCCAAACAAGTGTGTGAACTACGCCGATTCCTCGCCATGGTAAATTTTTATCGTCGCCTCATACCAAACGCTATTGAATCGCAATTTGGAGAGCCACAAACATTGATTAAATGCAACAAATAGAATGACCGAACATACATCGAATGGGCAAATGACACCTCAGTTGCATTTGAAAATTGGAAGAAGTCATTATCTGAAGCAACCATTTTGTTTCATCCAAAAACAGATAACCAACTGACATTAGTGGTCGACGCATCAGATTTCGCCATTGGTGCTGTGCTCCATCAACTCGAAGGAAAATCATGGCAATCAATCATGATTTTTTTCGCGTAAGCTCTCACCATCGCAACGCAAATACGTACCTACGATCGCGAGCTTCTGGCTGCATACTCTGGGTTAAAGTACTTTAAACACATGCTTGAAGCTCGCAATTTTGTTATATTTACAGATCATAAGCCAAAAGCCACTTATTTATGCTTTTGCCCAGAGATCCGAAAAAGCGTCGCAGAGACAACGAAGCCAGCTGGAGTACATAACTCAGTTTACAACCGATGTGCCCTATTTGCCGGGAAGTGAAAACATCACCGCTGACACACTCTCACGAATTGAAATCATCGCAGCATACGACACCATCGATTACAGTCTACTGTCTAAGCTTCAAAAATCGGACAAAGAATTGGAGCGACTAATACATGACAAATCAACGTCTCTGCTGCTTAAAAAGTTCCCAGTTCCTGGATATAAAAACATAACTATCTATTGCGATACATCAACGAAAAACATTCGTCCATACATAACACCGGAACTACAGCGTGCAGTGTTTAACAGCTTAAGCATCCTGGCACACCCTGGAGTCCGAACGACAACAAAAATGGTAAGCGATCGATTTGTGTGGCCACACATGTCGAAGGAATGCAGATTGTGGTCCAAATCTTCCCTAGCATGTCAAAGAAGTAAAGTTCTTCGACATAATGTGACACCAACAGGTACGTACAATAAAACAGATAGTCGTTTCCAGCACCTAAACATCGACATCGTTGGCCCCCTCCCACCGTCAAGAGGCTTCCGTTATTGTCTGACGATGATAGACAGGTTTTCGAGATGGCCAGAGGTTGTTCCGATTGAGGATATAACGGCAGAGGCGATTTGCCGAGCACTCTTCAGTATTTGGATTTGCCGATACGGAGTCCCCGAACAAATAACGACAGACCAGGGAAGACAGTTCGAGAGTGAACTCTTCAATGAATTATCAAGAACTATGGGCATAAAACACTTCAGAACAACACCCTATCACCCAGAGTCGAAAACTCTCGTCGAGCGATGGCACCGTACGCTTAGAGCAACTATAAAGTGTCACACTTCCACCAACTGGATCGATGTTCTCCCAACTGTTCTCTTAGGAGGGAGTGGTACGGAATCTCCAAAAAAAAAAATCCACATCGGTTAAAATCCCTAAAAATTAAAAACCAACTTGCTAATATCCCCACAGACATAATGCACATTTTTGCCAAAATCCCCACGAAATCTCCAAATAACCAGAGTCCGTGTCTCCGTGTAGATATACATAATTATGTGAATGAAGAGAATCTTTTATTTTGAATTTTTTATTCTCGTTTCATTTCACACTTTCAAAGGGACCTTATTTTGTTAGCATAACTGTAACATATTACGTTTTTGAGTATTTTTTATTAACTTACAAATTACAAAATGTATTTTCATTTCAATAAACATAACAAATTTTATAAAGAATTTTATGTTAACTCTTTGTATTACATTTTTCTTCAAACATCCAAGCGCGCGCGATTTGATCGCATGATTCAATACTTGAACATATTTGTTTTGGGGATTTTGGCTTTGTAGATTTTTTTCTTTGGGGATTTCAGAGCTGGGGATCTTAATTTGGGGATTTCCGTTTTGGGCTTTTGGTTTGGGGCAAACGTCACCAGCCCCTTTAAGGACTACGCACAGTGTGCAAAGAGGATCTAAAGGCTAGCGTGGCAGAAATGCTTTTCGGTACAAATCTTTCGATTCCAGGTTGCTTTGTCAATATTGAAAAACAAAAAAAAAACCAATCAGATTTTTTGAAATCTTTACGACTTTCTATGTCAACAAAAAAGTTTAATGAAACATCAAATCATTCAAACAAACATTTCTTTTTAGAGAAAGATCTTCCATGGGCGACTCATGTATTCATACGCAACGATGCAGTAAAACGACCACTTCACCCGCCGTATAGCCGACCCTTCGCTGTAATCAACCGAACAGCAAAGTACTACACAGTAATGAGGAACGGAAAGAACATCAATGTCTTCGCTTATGAAGCGAATATGGAAGATGGAAACAAGCAACAGAAACAGCAACAGTTGACAAGGCAAGACGACAATAAGCTAGATTACACAACCCCATATGGAAGAAAAGTTAAATTTCGAATAAATTACAGTTGAATAAATACAACTATTGGAGGGAAGTACTAAAAATCGTTAATAACGGAAATATCATCCCATACAGTACTTTCTATATATACCAAATTATGTCGATGTATTAGTTTATATAATGACAAATTGTAGTTGACTTTAATATGACTTTTAATAAATAAAATTTAGTCTAAATTGTACTTGATTGAGTAAGGTTGTGAGGCTTCTTTGTTCTCAGCTGGGGCAGAACTCAGCGGGTCCAGGGCTTTTTCCCAAGGAAGCTCGAAAACTTGGGCAGCGGCAGTCCAACTTCTAAAATAACGAGGCGAGACACGGTAAATATGAATTACAATCTGATTTATTACTTTTTCCAAATAGACGAGAGCTGAGTCTTTACAATAACTGTTTAATTGGTTTTTGGCTTCGACACAATATGAATGAGCGGATCACGGTGCAGGCTCGCTGGCCTGATACGAGCGGGGTGTTTCGGGCGGATGGTGTTTCTCCTTCGGCTAGAGTAATGCAGGTCGTTTACTTCGCTTTCCGACGGCACGGGAATTCGAGATCTTCAAGTGGTGAATTTGACCGGGGCGGGCCTAGTGTTAGATGCGCTCTTGTAATGACGCTTGTATGAACCATAGAGGAGGGTGGGGGGGGGGTTTGGCTATAATAAGACCACAGTGGAGGAATTAACCGACGGCCTCTGTTGGGAGGCACCTTTTCGATTAATTCGAATGTTTAGCGGCTGCAAAAACTGCTTGGACTACCTTTATATTCTCAATGCTTAATAATGCTTTGCAAATGCGGGGGAGTTAACTGGCGGCCTCTGTTAGGAGGAACACCTTTCCAGTGAATCCCAAGTATAATGTGAATTTGACTGGTGGCCACTGTTAGGAGGAACACCTTTCCAGCAAGTTCACCAGGACGGTCGGGGAGCAGAGAAGGTGAATATCATAAATTGTAGTGGTATTGCCACAAACAATTAATAGCTGACGATTCTTCTCTCCCTTTTCCATAAAATTTCACATCTACCTATTGATTTTCTGGTAGGGAGAAAATGTGAGGTCTATCTGGCGAGTGAAATATTTATTCCTGACTGACCATGCACACGCTCGTCTTGCGTGTTTGCCTATGTTTCATAAAAAAAAAATAAACTCAGCGGTCAAGGGCAGCTTACCTGCCGGCTGCCGCTCCTTAGTCGAATTTATTTTCGTATGAAACCGGCGAAGTAATGTGTACCAACCATGTAGAGTACTTGCACATGTAATTGGTTTTCGGTGTTCGCTGGGTCGGTGTGTACCATTGCAAGTGACTGTGTACGTGATTTCTTGGCGCCCATGTTATTGCGTGCTAGCGAGTGTAATTCGTAGGGTGAGTCGTAAAGTAAGAAATATAATCAATAGATTCAACTGGGTCACTGATATAATTTATATTAGTTTTGATGAGTTTTGTAGTAGAGATATTCCACGTTTTTTTTAATCTAATAAATAAAAAGATTAATACAATTTTAAACAGTTAAAAACACTTTTTATATTTCCTCAAGTGCATTTGAGGAAATATAAAAAGTGTTTTTAACTGTTTAAAATTGTATTAATCTTTTTATTTATTAGTTTTGATTCGATTTTTGCTGTTTTTTTCTTTCCTTGCGATTGAGTTTCTTGTACATGGCCAAAAGTCAAATTGAGGCCCAACTGAACGACCTGATCAAAGAATCAGAAATGTTAAGAAAGATAAAAGGAACCAACAGTGGCAAGTAAAACAATTGAGCGAATTATTTCCTTCAAACAAATTTTAAATCCTGAGGTTTATAGCCTGATCAGTTTCCAAAATAGTTCTCACTTTGGCAAGATGACGCGTTTAGAAACTTAAGACGTTGTGTTGATTGAATACGCAAAAGCCGTCAACGATTTGAAAGAAAATCAAGCGAAAGAAGTAAATAATTTGGCAAACTCGCTCGAAAAAAGCGAGCAGTATTGAAAAAAGAATGAAAAGCGATTTTACCAAGTGACAGAAGAAGCTGATCAGGAAATAAATCAACTGACAAGCGAATTAGACAGTGTTTGTCAGTACACAAGGCAAAAACCTAGTTTCTCTAAGAAATTACTTCCGTTCATCACACAACCTTCCCCGGTTACAAAAACTAGTGAAAAAATATTATCTAGCAGGGGAGTACAAACCTTAGGAGAAGAAACCCATTTTAAGTTAGGTCAAATACATGAACTGAAAGTAAGAACACCTTTGATAAATAACACAGACGAAAATATGAATCACGAAGTGATCAGTACGATATGCAGTTTCCCGTGTGGTTCCTCAGTTTTCAAGTTGACGGAAGCCGGAACTTGTGTCTCAAGGACACTGACGAACAACTATACGTTGAGCTGCTTTCAACAACACTGACAGGTGATGCATTCGAATGAATTCGTAACAACTCTCCGAAGTCCCTAAAGGAACTTGAGTTGGTTATTAAAAATGCCTATTTGCCAATCACGACGTTGGATGCCGTAGTGATGGAAATCAAACAGACACATCAACTTTCCACAGAAGGGTCTTCTGTACCTACAGACAAAGCTAATGAAATTATATCAACTCCAGACATTCCTCCACGGATTCCGAGAACGTTTATCATATCCTAGCCTGCTGTCCAATGCTTCAAGAAATTCGGCGTAAATGCTTTAACAAGAGCTTTCTTTCGACAGCGGATTGTTATTCGATTTTAAATAGAGAGAGTGAATGGAAAGTTCTTATCCGGTTTGTCTCTGAAGCTACCACTTAAGAAACTTCAACGTAAACATGTAGACTCAATCTATTGTTGTCTTGTTTTAGCTAAACTAAAAGCCTACTTTTCAACGAATACTGAAACTCTTAAATTACCTTTACTTTGTTTTTCTTTTGATTTTCTTTTTTCTTTTTATGTTATTAGTTTTTGTTCACTTAACGTTTTTAAATTTCATTGATTTTTTTCTTTTTTTTCTTGATTTTCTTTATCGACTCTTTGCATTGTTTATTAATTCACTGGTAAAATTTGTCTTTCAAGTTAGAGTATCTTATGTACTTTTTAATACTTTTCATTTTTGTTTGTAAATACTCTCAATGATATTAATTTATTCTTTATTCTCACGGGATCGGAAACGTATATGGGAACTTGGAAACTACAGCACCGATTTCAAAAATTCTTCCACCATGAGAATGCTACTCTCCCCGAGTAACATCAATATAAATTCATCTCCATATTCCTACTTCGACGGTAGTCCTTACAAATAAAACAAGTCCGAAAGTAGACCTGTACGTCCGTCTATCTATGTTACCATATCCCGCCCAAGCTACTTAACGAATTTCAATGACATTTTATACTGCGATGATCTTGAGCCTGAAGAAAGACATAGGCTTTATTTAATTCCAATATTCTTACGGGAACCGGTCCTCACTAATTTTATAAATGCAAAAGTAGCTCTGTCTGTTCGTCTTTCTATGTTACCATGTAACGCCCAAACTACTACTAATTTGTTACAGAGATAGTCTTGCAACTGAGGAAGAACATAGGTTATATATTTTATCCTAATATTCCCACGGGAACGGGAACGGAAAATGGAACTTAGGAACTACAGCACCGATGTCAAAAATTCTTCCACCATAAGAATGCTGCACTTTCGACGTGCAACAAAAATTTTAATTCATTCATTTATACATATATTATAGGTGCTAGAGTAGCTCTGTCTTACCGTGTTTCTATGGAACCGTATCCCGCCCAAACTACTGAACCGATTTAAACGAAATTTTCTACAGAGATAGTCTAGAACCTGAGGAGAAACATTGGCTATAGGTTTTATCTCTATATTCCCATACAAACGGGAAGAACTTGGAAACTATAGCACCGATTTCGAAAATTCTTTCACGGTAAGAATGCTACACTATATTGTGACGTGTTTTTAGTTTTCCAGCCGAGGTATCGCTCACGACTAGCCAAGGTCAGGTGAAGAAAAACACCAAACTTCACAACGGTCAAAGAAATTCTCTTTTATTAGAACTTAATATATAACTCAATTATAATTAACAAACGAATCAATCTATGTGTATATAATATGTCGTAACGCTTGCTGTAAAACTTCGGGTCGGGGTTATCGTACTGGAGCTGGTATCCTTCGGAACTTCTACGGTTCTTGTCGGGTAAGTCGTCTCGGTCTAAGAAACTCTTCTGGTCTCACGGTAGCTAGGAGAGAGAAGTCGTTAATATTTATCAAGTAAAGTGGATTGGCTGCCTTTACCGACAGGATCCCTTCTGACCATTCGCCCTATAGGCAGTCGCAGGTAAATCGGAGCTTACAGGCGTCGTAAGACCCTGGCTGGTGAAACTACGAGCGTCCGTAGACCTCGGTGGGGTGAAACTACGAGCGTCCGAAGACCTCGTTGGGGTGAAACTACAAGCGTCCGAAGACCTCGGTGGGGTGAAACTACGAGCGTCCGTAGACCTCGGTGGGGTGAAACTACGAGCGTCCGACGACCTCGGTGGGGTGAAACTACAAGCGTCCGAAGACCTCGGTGGGGTGAAACTACGAGCGTCCGTAGACCTCGGTGGGGTGAAACTACGAGCGTCCGAAGACCTCGGTGGGGTGAAACTACGAGCGTCCGAAGACCTCGGTGGGGTGAAACTACAAGCGTCCGAAGACCTCGGTGGGGTGAAACTACGAGCGTCCGTAGACCTCGGTGGGGTGAAACTACGAGCGTCCGAAGACCTCGGTGTGGTGAAACTACGAGCGTCCGAAGACCTCGGTGGGGTGAAACTACGAGCGTCCGTAGACCTCGGTGGGGTGAAACTACAAGCGTCCGAAGACCTCGGTGGGGTGAAACTACAAGCGTCCGCAGACCTTGGTAATAGCAATGGCTGCGGGATCAGCAGGTATTAGTCGCTGCCCCTGGTGGCACAATACGTAAGAATTATATTTTATTAAACTTACTCTTTTACCTTTACCCTTGTCAGTTTGTTAGCTGCTGCTCGGCTGGTTGCTGGTTCAAATTCCTTTTCCTGGGTATTTCAGGAGATGTGCACCGTATGGCCGGTGCCGGCGGACTGTGTTTTCTTCGAGTTGAGCCGCTCTATTTATAACCCACAGGAGCAGCGGTACCTTATTCGATTCCCATATACTTTAATGGGATATCCCCCACTCCCATATAATCTTCCCAATTACACACGGCATACTCATATGCCTGCCTATACGACATTCATTATAGAAATAAATACACCTCGCATATCCATATGCTTGCCATTGAGACTTGCTAAGAAAATAATAATAACTCACCATCGAGCTCTGTCGACCGTCGCGTCGTCGCATGCACTGCTTGTGCGTGGGGAGTTGATCGTTGGGTGGTATTTCCACCTACCCAATAACCCAATGTCTACCATCAATGTTGGCGCGGTTAGCCTTCTACCACTGTGGCAAACTTGCGTACTTTTCGCCACCAGGTACCATGTCTTGGCTAGAGCTTAATTTATGGTTGTTGTCTTGGGTGTTGTCTCGGGTGAACTTTTCTTCCTTTCAATTTGGCGCTAGATGGCGGCGCCCTGTTCTCTATAAGCATGTGACGAGGGATATTTCTGTCTTTGAAATTTGCCTCGTTACATACTCCCCCTTCTTCGGAGACGAGGACCTCCTCGTCTGACCCTCGGTCTTCCCATTGTGAGCTCAGTGAATCTCCATTTAACAAAAACATTTCTTTGAGTAATATCTTTTCCTCTTTTTTTCTTTCTTCTTTCTTTTTATAATATTGTAATGTGCGCTTAGTTCGCAAAAATAAAACTCTACCTTGCAATTTAATTCTACCACTTTATTCAGTATCTACTTTCGATATACACTTTATTCGAACTCAACTCAATTACGTTTATTCAATATTCACACTATCACTTTCTAAATAAAACTGACTTCTGGTTGCGTCAGCTCCCTCTTTATATAGGAGTGTGAAACATCGAGAGATTTCTAGTAGTTTTTCTATGAACCATAATGTCTAGACAAGTTCCCCTCCCGGTATTTCTGCACACATACACACTCACTCACAAAAGACGTCTGCCATTATAGCACTCCATTATAGCGTTACCAGCACTTGTGTTTTCGGTTTAACGTTTTCAATTAGGAAATCAGCATGAAATGTTGGGTGCACATTACAATATTATTTGATAAAAACGTAACAAAAAGCCTTCTTGGCAAAAAAAAAAACATAACAATAAGCCCTCTTGGTAACCAAAAAAAAACAAAACAAAGGCCCTCTTGGCAAAAAAAAAAATAAAAAATAATAATACAAAGGCCCTCTCGGCAAAAAAAACTAAATCAGCACACAAAATAGAAGCCTAAGGCTTGAAATTGATCCTCTTGGACAGCCCTGTTGGTTGGTGGACGAGGACCGCTTCTCCGCGTTTTAGTATCCTGCATAAGATGGTGCCGGTCCTATGCTTGAAGATGAGCCTTTGTCGCCGCCACAACGGGTTGTATTGGGCGTGACGGTGTATATCAAACCCCAGGAACGGATTCTCTCGGGGTCGTGATACCTCTCGGGATCGGGACGCTGGACCGCGAACCGGGAGCCTTTCCCGGTTGCCCTTGGCGGTGGCGCATGCCGATTGCAGGATTTGTGAATTGGCAGGAGGCAATTCGAATACTGCAGCTAAGGGACGTTCCTCTATGCCTGGTGCGGTGGTCGCTGAGCTGGTCCTGATTGTATTCCGAATTCGGTCTCTTACGTTTGGTTCGGTGGTCGCTGGGCGGGGGTCGGTTGCTTGGAACCGCCCCATTCTTTGGAGGACTGGAGTGGGGATTTTAGCGGCGGGGGCTTTTGGGGCTGGCCTTACGTGGCTCTGCCAGTCCGTAACCTTGTTGGATGCCGTGGTGGTGTTCTTCGCCTTGCCTGACCGAGTAGTGGTCTCTTGGCTGACAACTTTATTCGGAGGTTTGACTGGCCTGATGGTCGGCATATGCTTAAGAACCGCATCGCCTCTGCGGCTATGTCCCGGCTGGTACTTGTCGTGGGCTCGGTAGTCTTGGGTATGGCACCTGGAGTATGTGCCACCCGTTTCCGCATCCCTCCGGTGTTGGTGAAAACAGTGCTAGGGATAGCCTTCTCTGTTGTATCGGGCGACTCCCGCTTTCGTGTCCCTCCCTCATGGACTGCGGTGGTGCGGGTGAACGTCTTCCCTAGTGTAGTTGGCAATTCCGGTAGTAAGATGGCTGTGCGTGGCGGAGCAGCCACTTTGCACGGGTTTGTAAGGTTTCTCTTCCACGGCTGCGCAGCGTCCATTTCTTCCTCGGTGGTGTCTTCGATTGTTAGCTGCGTTGTCATCTGGCCACTACGACGGTTCACTATTGACTGAATTGCGTTCGCTCTATCGTCCTCTTTTATATCGTTTTCATCTGGGGTGTCTAAACCTCTCAAATCCTTTATATGGGAGCAAGTGAGATTCCCTTTTCCTTTCCCGCACCTTAGCACCACGATGACAGGGGAATCGAAACGAACAACCTCATACGGGCCCTCATACCGCGGCGCTAATTTCTCAGTGAAATGGTTTATGGCGGACGAGAGTACTCTGGCTCTTTTATATACTTGCTCGCCAATACTGGGACGCCACGCCCTCAAATTATAGTGTCGTGTTTGCCTTTGTGCAGCTACCTGCAAATTACTCATTACCAGCTGGTATAGCATTTGCATTCTCTCTTTCCTTACTGAGGGTGTCTCGTTGTTGTCGGCGGTAGGTACAGTCGGTTGGTGCGGTGCGGTGATCTCTTTGCCAAAATTGAGAAATGCTGGTGAAAAACCGGTTGACTCGTGTTTGCTTGTATTTATTGCAAATGTTAGTTCAGGTATATGCTCGTCCCATGTGCGGTGGTTGTTATGTACATATTGTGCGATCATAGTTTTCAAAACACGGTTGACACGTTCTGTCGGGTTCTCCTGCGGAGAGTAAGGGGCGGTGAAACGTTGTTGTATTCCCATGTCATATAGGAAATCGGTAAGGATAGTGCTGGTAAACTGGCTACCGTTGTCGGAGAGTAAAATGCGGGGAACTCCGAATCGTGTTATAATGCGTTCTCGTAATGCTTTTATTACAGCCTGACTGGTTGCCGATCTCAATGGTACCGCTTCCACCCATTTAGTAAAGCGGTCTACCATCACCAGCATCATGGTGTGACCTTTCATGGAACGTGGAAGCGGGCCGACAAAATCTACACATACTGTATCCCAAGGAGTGTTAGGTATGTTAGTGTGCATGAGTCCGCTAGGCTTTTGCTGCGGTGCCTTGTAGGCTAGACATACTGAACATTTCTTAACATAACGCGCAATATCGCGATACATCCCAGGCCAGTAGTAGTTTTTCATGATACGATCTGCTGTCTTAGCAATACCGAGATGTCCAGCTGTCGTGGCGTCATGGTTTTCAAACAATATTTGTTTTCTTTCGGTCGCGGGTATACATAGTTTCCAATCCTCTTCTTGACTAGAGAGCGGATGGGAAGAAAACTTGCGGTACAATTTGTTGTTTGTTATGCGATATTCGGGGTATTGGGAAGGGTTGCATTCTATTTGCCTGGCGCGCCGTTCTGTCCAATCGTCGGTGCCACTACAGATGATTGACAGGTCGCTTGGATTAAATGGCAAGGGGTCTCTCGATAGAGCATCAGCAACGACATTCATGGCGCCTTTGCGATATTTGATGTCGAAATCGTACTGCTGTAGCTCTATAGCCCATCGTGCCAGTCGGCGTGATGGATTATCAAGGGAGTGTAACCACTTCAAAGAATGGTGATCGGTAACAACGGTGAAGTGATAGCCTTCGAGATACGGTCGCATTTTACGAATTCCAAATAGTATGGCCAGGCATTCTTTTTCGGTCACGGAGTATTTCTTTTCTAGGTCGGTAAGTGTTCGGCTGGCGTAAGCTATCACCCTTTCTTGTTTGTCCTCCTGCTGTGACAGAACAACCCCTAGTCCATATTGGCTGGCGTCCGTTTGCAGAGAAAAAGGCAAATCGAAATTTGGACACATCAGGACGGGTGCTTCTGTCAAGCGTTTCTTTAGTTCGGAGAAAGCATGCTCTTGCTCTGCTCCCCACGTCCATTCTTGACTCTTCTTGAGTAATTTGGTCAGGGGCGTAGCCACTTGGGAAAAATTCTTTATAAATCGGCGGTACCAGGAAGTTATTCCCATCACGCGCCTTAACTCTTTCACGTTTCGGGGGGCGTTTAAGTCTTGCACGGCGGCGACTTTATCAGGGTCGGTACTAATGCCCTGTTCGCTTACCACGTGCCCCAGGTATTTCAATTGACTTTTGCAAAATTCGCATTTTTCACGGTTAATGCGCAGACTCGCCGCTTGTAACCTAGCGAACACTTCCCGCAGGTGCTTGAGGTGTTCCTCGAATGTGCCGCTTACGACGATGATGTCGTCCAGGTAGGTGAACGCATATTCGTCCATGTCTGGACCAATGATACCATCGAGCATTCGTTGGAAAGTGGCAGCGGCTGAGTTTAATCCGCACGGCATGACCTTCCACTGGTACAGTCCGCGCCCCGGTACGGTGAAGGCGGTGTAGGCACGTGATTCGGGGTGCAGAGGAATTTGCCAACACCCTTGTTTAAGGTCGATGGTGGAAATAAAGTTGACTCGCTTCAGCTTGTCCAAGATAGCGACTATCTGAGGCAGGGGGTACGCATCCATGATGGATATACTATTCAACTGACGGCAATCGACGCATACTCTCCACGAGCAGGTCTTCTTCTTTACGAGTACGATGTGTGAGCTGTAAGGGCTCTTTGACGGTTCTATTTTGTCATCCCGGAGCAGGTCATTGATCTCGTCGTCAATCACTTTTTGCATCGCGGGGTTCTTAGGATAATATCTTTGTTTAAATGGTTGGTCGGTTGTCAGTTTAATCTGATGTACGGCGGTATCCGTGACTTTTGGCAGGTCCTCAAACTTTGGTAATTCCTCATCCAACAACGCTTGCAACGCCTCTTCTTGCGAGGCGGCCAACGGTTTACCTCCCAACGCACAGAGATGTTCTCGGCATTCGGTCGTGTCAACGCTGGGTGGGTCTGGTGTTGGTAACCACGGTAATTCGGTACCGCATAGACTCATCCGAAAATCGGCGTCCTTCAATATGTCCACCCCTATCACCATCTCCTCTGCGAGTTGTTTCATATACGTCACCTTTCCGTGAATGGTCCGTTCCTTGATAGTAAATGCCAGCGTATAGTGCTCGTGGCTGACCACTACTTCGCCATTGGCCAAGTGCGTACGGTGGGGTTGATATTGGACTGGGGCATTGAGGTGACGCAACAAACGGCGGGTGGTTGCATTGATGAACGATTTCGTAGCTCCGGTGTCTAATAAAGCTCTGATGGCCTGGCCGCCAACTCGTATGGTCACGAAACATCTCGGGTCTACCTGCTCTACCGTGCCCTCTGGTTGTGTAAGTACTGGTGCCGCTCCGACTAGTGCTATAGCCTGAACCGGCGGGGATTCTAGTGTCTGGGGCTCAGTCTGCTGGTTGGACATGATGGCCGCTCGGTGCGGGTGACAACTGCAGTCTTTCGTCAGCCGTCCGTCCTCTCCGCAGTATGAGCAAAAGAGACGGAACGGCCTTCGACAGTTACTCTTATTATGCCCTCGCTGCTTGCAATTCCAGCAATGCGTTTTTTTTTGTCATATTGACCGAAAGGCGATGGCAGCGGCGGTGGGTCGGGGCGGTTGAAATTTGGTCGGGGTGGCGGCAATACGGCTCGGCTGTCGGTTATTGGTCGGTCTGGAGCAAAACGGTTAAGCGTGTTTCGAGGCGGTCCTGGTCGAGACATAGGGGCAACGCATGGCTGCGCTTGGCGAGGTGTACGGTCTTCTCCGCGTATGTACTCGTACTCCTCGGCCAGCTTCATAAGTTCGTCCAAGGTATCAAAATCACGTCTTTTGATGTAAAGGTGATATTCCGATCGCAGACTATCATAAATGCGATCGATACTATCCTCGATGCTTATGCGCGGGTGTCTGTAGATCAGATATTGGGTGGCCTGTATGAAATCCTTTGCCTTTTCGCGTGGCCCTTGCCTTTTCCGCAATATTTCCTCCTCTAATTTGCAGAGGTACCTAGCTGGCAAATAATGGATCAGGAAAACAGTGCGGAACTGGGTCCAGGATTTCATACGATCCTTGTTGATGCGGAACCACTCTAGAGCGGTGCCGCGCAATATTTCCGGTAAAGCCTTGACAATATCATCTGGGCGTATGTCATAGCATGCAGTTAATTCCTCTAGCCGGTCCATGAATTCGATCGCATTCCCGGATGAGTCGAACCTCAATCCCCATTTGCGGACGTTATTCATCAGCTCGGCCTCGTAGCTGAGAATAAACCGACCGGTTGGTCGGAAAGCTGGCTTGGCGGCCGATGGCTCGCCAGGGAGTGGGGTCGCGACTTCATTGGGGAGCGCGGTACTTGATGATGCCGAGTTCCTTGCCAGGTCGTCTTCGGCGGACGGTGCGGCGGTAGTTGGTACATAGGATGGCACCTGGAAGGAGATCTCGGTGTACATCGGCGACTTTGGTTCGGTTTCGTTTTCTTGGGTGGGTACTTGTTTGTACTCCCGCTCGGTAACGGCTCTCTCCAAATCCGCGCACAGATCTTGCGTGGATTTCCGAAGTCTAGCCTTTTTGATATAGCTGCTAAAACGCGCTCGTAGCGTTGACACTGTGCCTTCGGTATCAAGCCCCAGCTGACTCATCCGAGTCACTAGTTCTGGCTTGCTGAGCAAGTATATTGCCCCTATACTACCAAAAACGTCGAAGCCCTCTTCGGAGTCGGACATGTCGGGAGTTTTTGTAGGTTTAAAATTTTATAGTTCTAAGAGAATTTCTTTTGCAACGATGGACCTTAATGGTCCCTGCTCGGGCGCCAAATTGTGACGTGTTTTTAGTTTTCCAGCCGAGGTATCGCTCACGGCTAGCCAAGGTCAGGTGAAGAAAAACACCAAACTTCACAACGGTCAAAGAAATTCTCTTTTATTAGAACTTAATATATAACTCAATTATAATTAACAAACGAATCAATCTATGTGTATATAATATGTCGTAACGCTTGCTGCTGGTCGGGGTTATTGTACTGGAGTTGGTATCCTGCGGAACTTCTACGGCTCTTGTCGGGTAAGTCGTCTCGGTCTAAGAAACTCTTCTGGTCTCACGGTAGCTAGGAGAGAGAAGTCGTTAATATTTATCAAGTAAAGTGGATTGGCTGCCTTTACCGACAGGATCCCTTCTGACCATTCGCCCTATAGGCAGTCGCAGGTAAATCGGAGCTTACAGGCGTCGTAAGACCCTGGCTGGTGAAACTACGAGCGTCCGTAGACCTCGGTGGGGTGAAACTACGAGCGTCCGAAGGCCTCGGTGGGGTGAAACTACAAGCGTCCGAAGACCTCGGTGGGGTGAAACTACGAGCGTCCGTAGACCTCGGTGGGGTGAAACTACGAGCGTCCGAAGACCTCGGTGGGGTGAAACTACGAGCGTCCGAAGACCTCGGTGGGGTGAAACGACAAGCGTCCGAAGACTTCGGTGGGGTGAAACTACGAGCGTCCGTAGACCTCGGTGGAGTGAAACTACGAGCGTCCGAAGACCTCGGTGGGGTGAAACTACGAGCGTCCGAAGACCTCGGTGGGGTGAAACTACGAGCGTCCGTAGACCTCGGTGGGGTGAAACTACAAGCGTCCGAAGACCTCGGTGGGGTGAAACTAAAAGCGTCCGCAGACCTTGGCAACAGCAATGGCTGCGGGATCAGCAGGTATTAGTCGCTACCTCTGGTGGCACAATACGTAAGAATTATATTTTATTAAACTTACTCTTTTACCTTTACCCTTGTCAGTTTGTTAGCTGCTGCTCGGCTGGTTGCTGGTTCTAATTCCTTTTCCTGGGTATTTCAGGAGATGTGCACCGTATGGCCGGTGCCGGCGGACTGTGTTTTCTTCGAGTTGAGCCGCTCTATTTATGCCCCACAGGAGCAGCGGTACCTTATTCGATTCCCATATACTTTATTGGGATATCCCCCACTCCCATATAATCTTCCCAATTACACACGGCATACTCATATGCCTGCCTATACGACATTCATTATAGAAATAAATACACCTCGCATATCCATATGCTTGCCATTGAGACTTGCTAAGAAAATAATAATAACTCACCATCGAGCTCTGTCGACCGCTTGTGCGTGGGGAGTTGATCGTTGGGTGGTATTTCCACCTACCCAATAACCCAATGTCTACCATCAATGTTGGCGCGGTTAGCTTTCTACCACTGTGGCAAACTTGCGTACTTTTCGCCACCAGGTACCATGTCTTGGCTAGAGCTTAATTTATGGTTGTTGTCTTGGGTGTTGTCTCGGGTGAACTTTCCTTCCTTTCAATTTGGCGCTAGATGGCGGCGCCCTGTTCTCTATAAGCATGTGACGAGGGATATTTCTGTCTTTGAAATTTGCCTCGTTACATACTCCCCCTTCTTGGGAGACGAGGACCTCCTCGTCTGACCCTCGGTCTTCCCATTGTGAGCTCAGTGAATCTCCATTTAACAAAAACATTTCTTTGAGTAATATCTTTTCCTCTTTTTTTCTTTCTTCTTTCTTTTTATAATATTGTAACGTGCGCTTAGTTCGCAAAAATAAAACTCTACCTTGCAATTTAATTCTACCACTTTATTCAGTATCTACTTTCGATATACACTTTATTCGAACTCAACTCAATTACGTTTATTCAATATTCACACTATCACTTTCTAAATAAAACTGACTTCTGGTTGCGTCAGCTCCCTCTTTATATAGGAGTGTGAAACATCGAGAGATTTCTAGTAGTTTTTCTATGAACCATAATGTCTAGACAAGTTCCCCTCCCGGTATTTCTGCACACATACACACTCACTCACAAAAGACGTCTGCCATTAAAGCACTCCATTATAGCGTTACCAGCACTTGTGTTTTCGGTTTAACGTTTTTAATTAGGAAATCATCATGAAATGTTGGGTGCACATTACAATATTATTTGATAAAAACGTAACAAAAAGCCTTCTTGGCAAAAAAAAACATAACAATAAGCCCTCTTGGCAACCAAAAAAAAACAAAACAAAGGCCCTCTTGGCAAAAAAAATTAAAAATAATAATACAAAGGCCCTCTCGGCAAAAAAAAATGAAATCAGCACACAAAATAGAAGCCTAAGGCTTGAAATTGATCCTCTTGGACAGCCCTGTTGGTTGGTGGACGAGGACCGCTTCTCCGCGTTTTAGTATCCTGCATAAGATGGTGCCGGTCCTATGCTTGAAGATGAGCCTTTGTCGCCGCCACAACGGGTTGTATTGGGCGTGACGGTGTATATCAAACCCCAGGAACGGATTCTCTCGGGGTCGTGATACCTCTCGGGATCGGGACGCTGGACCGCGAACCGGGAGCCTTTCCCGGTTGCCCTTGGCGGTGGCGCATGCCGATTGCAGGATTTGTGAATTGGCAGGAGGCAATTCGAATACTGCAGCTAAGGGACGTTCCTCTATGCCTGGTGCGGTGGTCGCTGAGCTGGTCCTGATTGTATTCCGAATTCGGTCTCTTACGTTTGGTTCGGTGGTCGCTGGGCGGGGGTCGGTTGCTTGGAACCGCCCCATTCTTTGGAGGACTGGAGTGGGGATTTTAGCGGCGGGGGCTTTTGGGGCTGGCCTTACGTGGCTCTGCCAGTCCGTAACCTTGTTGGATGCCGTGGTGGTGTTCTTCGCCTTGCCTGACCGAGTAGTGGTCGCTTGGCTGACAACTTTATTCGGAGGTTTGACTGGCCTGATGGTCGGCATATGCTTAAGAACCGCATCGCCTCTGCGGCTATGTCCCGGCTGGTACTTGTCGTGGGCTCGGTAGTCTTGGGTATGGCACCTGGAGTATGTGCCACCCGTTTCCGCATCCCTCCGGTGTTGGTGAAAACAGTGCTAGGGATAGCCTTCTCTGTTGTATCGGGCGACTCCCGCTTTCGTGTCCCTCCCTCATGGACTGCGGTGGTGCGGGTGAACGTCTTCCCTAGTGTAGTTGGCAATTCCGGTAGTAAGATGGCTGTGCGTGGCGGAGCAGCCACTTTGCACGGGTTTGTAAGGTTTCTCTTCCACGGCTGCGCAGCGTCCATTTCTTCCTCGGTGGTGTCTTCGATTGTTAGCTGCGTTGTCATCTGGCCACTACGACGGTTCACTATTGACTGAATTGCGTTCGCTCTATCGTCCTCTTTTATATCGTTTTCATCTGGGGTGTCTAAACCTCTCAAATCCTTTATATGGGAGCAAGTGAGATTCCCTTTTCCTTTCCCGCACCTTAGCACCACGATGACAGGGGAATCGAAACGAACAACCTCATACGGGCCCTCATACCGCGGCGCTAATTTCTCAGTGAAATGGTTTATGGCGGACGAGAGTACTCTGGCTCTTTTATATACTTGCTCGCCAATACTGGGACGCCACGCCCTCAAATTATAGTGTCGTGTTTGCCTTTGTGCAGCTACCTGCAAATTACTCATTACCAGCTGGTATAGCATTTGCATTCTCTCTTTCCTTACTGAGGGTGTCTCGTTGTTGTCGGCGGTAGGTACAGTCGGTTGGTGCGGTGCGGTGATCTCTTTGCCAAAATTGAGAAATGCTGGTGAAAAACCGGTTGACTCGTGTTTGCTTGTATTTATTGCAAATGTTAGTTCAGGTATATGCTCGTCCCATGTGCGGTGGTTGTTATGTACATATTGTGCGATCATAGTTTTCAAAACACGGTTGACACGTTCTGTCGGGTTCTCCTGCGGAGAGTAAGGGGCGGTGAAACGTTGTTGTATTCCCATGTCATATAGGAAATCGGTAAGGATAGTGCTGGTAAACTGGCTACCGTTGTCGGAGAGTAAAATGCGGGGAACTCCGAATCGTGTTATAATGCGTTCTCGTAATGCTTTTATTACAGCCTGACTGGTTGCCGATCTCAATGGTACCGCTTCCACCCATTTAGTAAAGCGGTCTACCATCACCAGCATCATGGTGTGACCTTTCATGGAACGTGGAAGCGGGCCGACAAAATCTACACATACTGTATCCCAAGGAGTGTTAGGTATGTTAGTGTGCATGAGTCCGCTAGGCTTTTGCTGCGGTGCCTTGTAGGCTAGACATACTGAACATTTCTTAACATAACGCGCAATATCGCGATACATCCCAGGCCAGTAGTAGTTTTTCATGATACGATCTGCTGTCTTAGCAATACCGAGATGTCCAGCTGTCGTGGCGTCATGGTTTTCAAACAATATTTGTTTTCTTTCGGTCGCGGGTATACATAGTTTCCAATCCTCTTCTTGACTAGAGAGCGGATGGGAAGAAAACTTGCGGTACAATTTGTTGTTTGTTATGCGATATTCGGGGTATTGGGAAGGGTTGCATTCTATTTGCCTGGCGCGCCGTTCTGTCCAATCGTCGGTGCCACTACAGATGATTGACAGGTCGCTTGGATTAAATGGCAAGGGGTCTCTCGATAGAGCATCAGCAACGACATTCATGGCGCCTTTGCGATATTTGATGTCGAAATCGTACTGCTGTAGCTCTATAGCCCATCGTGCCAGTCGGCGTGATGGATTATCAAGGGAGTGTAACCACTTCAAAGAATGGTGATCGGTAACAACGGTGAAGTGATAGCCTTCGAGATACGGTCGCATTTTACGAATTCCAAATAGTATGGCCAGGCATTCTTTTTCGGTCACGGAGTATTTCTTTTCTAGGTCGGTAAGTGTTCGGCTGGCGTAAGCTATCACCCTTTCTTGTTTGTCCTCCTGCTGTGACAGAACAACCCCTAGTCCATATTGGCTGGCGTCCGTTTGCAGAGAAAAAGGCAAATCGAAATTTGGACACATCAGGACGGGTGCTTCTGTCAAGCGTTTCTTTAGTTCGGAGAAAGCATGCTCTTGCTCTGCTCCCCACGTCCATTCTTGACTCTTCTTGAGTAATTTGGTCAGGGGCGTAGCCACTTGGGAAAAATTCTTTATAAATCGGCGGTACCAGGAAGTTATTCCCATCACGCGCCTTAACTCTTTCACGTTTCGGGGGGCGTTTAAGTATTGCACGGCGGCGACTTTATCAGGGTCGGTACTAATGCCCTGTTCGCTTACCACGTGCCCCAGGTATTTCAATTGACTTTTGCAAAATTCGCATTTTTCACGGTTAATGCGCAGACTCGCCGCTTGTAACCTAGCGAACACTTCCCGCAGGTGCTTGAGGTGTTCCTCGAATGTGCCGCTTACGACGATGATGTCGTCCAGGTAGGTGAACGCATATTCGTCCATGTCTGGACCAACGATACCATCGAGCATTCGTTGGAAAGTGACAGCGGCTGAGTTTAATCCGCACGGCATGACCTTCCACTGGTACAGTCCGCGCCCCGGTACGGTGAAGGCGGTGTAGGCACGTGATTCGGGGTGCAGAGGAATTTGCCAATACCCTTGTTTAAGGTCGATGGTGGAAATAAAGTTGGCTCGCTTCAGCTTGTCCAAGATAGCGACTATCTGAGGCAGGGGGTACGCATCCATGATGGATATACTATTCAACTGACGGCAATCGACGCATACTCTCCACGAGCAGGTCTTCTTCTTTACGAGTACGATGGGTGAGCTGTAAGGGCTCTTTGACGGTTCTATTTTGTCATCCCGGAGCAGGTCATTGATCTCGTCGTCAATCACTTTTTGCATCGCGGGGTTCTTAGGATAATATCTTTGTTTAAATGGTTGGTCGGTTGTCAGTTTAATCTGATGTACGGCGGTATCCGTGACTTTTGGCAGGTCCTCAAACTTTGGTAATTCCTCATCCAACAACGCTTGCAACGCCTCTTCTTGCGAGGCGGCCAACGGTTTACCTCCCAACGCACAGAGATGTTCTCGGCATTCGGTCGTGTCAACGCTGGGTGGGTCTGGTGTTGGTAACCACGGTTATTCGGTACCGCATAGACTCATCCGAAAATCGGCGTCCTTCAATATGTCCACCCCTATCACCATCTCCTCTGCGAGTTGTTTCATATACGTCACCTTTCCGTGAATGGTCCGTTCCTTGATAGTAAATGCCAGCGTATAGTGCTCGTGGCTGACCACTACTTCGCCATTGGCCAAGTGCGTACGGTGGGGTTGATATTGGACTGGGGCATTGAGGTGACGCAACAAACGGCGGGTGGTTGCATTGATGAACGATTTCGTAGCTCCGGTGTCTAATAAAGCTCTGATGGCCTGGCCGCCAACTCGTATGGTCACGAAACATCTCGGGTCTACCTGCTCTACCGTGCCCTCTGGTTGTGTAAGTACTGGTGCCGCTCCGACTAGTGCTATAGCCTGAACCGGCGGGGATTCTAGTGTCTGGGGCTCAGTCTGCTGGTTGGACATGATGGCCGCTCGGTGCGGGTGACAACTGCAGTCTTTCGTCAGCCGTCCGTCCTCTCCGCAGTATGAGCAAAAAAGACGGAACGGCCTTCGACAGTTACTCTTATTATGCCCTCGCTGCTTGCAATTCCAGCAATGCGTTTTTTTGTCATATTGACCGAAAGGCGATGGCAGCGGCGGTGGGTCGGGGCGGTTGAATTTTGTTCGGGGTGGCGGCAATACGGCTCGGCTGTCGGTTATTGGTCGGTCTGGAGCAAAACGGTTAGGCGTGTTTCGAGGCGGTCCTGGTCGAGACATAGGGGCAACGCATGGCTGCGCTTGGCGAAGTGTACGGTCTTCTCCGCGTATGTACTCGTACTCCTCGGCCAGCTTCATAAGTTCGTCCAAGGTATCAAAATCACGTCTTTTGATGTAAAGGTGATATTCCGATCGAAGACTATCATAAATGCGATCGATACTATCCTCGATGCTTATGCGCGGGTGTCTGTAGATCAGATATTGGGTGGCCTGTATGAAATCCTTTGCCTTTTCGCGTGGCCCTTGCCTTTTCCGCAATATTTCCTCCTCTAATTTGCAGAGGTACCTAGCTGGCAAATAATGGACCAGGAAAACAGTGCGGAACTGGGTCCAGGATTTCATACGATCCTTGTTGATGCGGAACCACTCTAGAGCGGTGCCTTGACAATATCATCTGGGCGTATGTCATAGCATGCGGTTAATTCCTCTAGCCGGTCCATGAATTCGATCGCATTCCCGGATGAGTCGAACCTCAATCCCCATTTGCGGACGTTATTCATCAGCTCGGCCTCGTAGCTGAGAATAAACCGACCGGTTGGTCGGAAAGCTGGCTTGGCGGCCGATGGCTCGCCAGGGAGTGGGGTCGCGACTTCATTGGGGAGCGCGGTACTTGACGATGCCGAGTTCCTTGCCAGGTCGTCTTCGGCGGACGGTGCGGCGGTAGTTGGTACATAGGATGGCACCTGGAAGGAGATCTCGGTGTACATCGGCGACTTTGGTTCGGTTTCGTTTTCTTGGGTGGGTACTTGTTTGTACTCCCGCTCGGTAACGGCTCTCTCCAAATCCGCGCACAGATCTTGCGTGGATTTCCGAAGTCTAGCCTTTTTGATATAGCTGCTAAAACGCGCTCGTAGCGTTGACACTGTGCCTTCGGTATCAAGCCCCAGCTGACTCATCCGAGTCACTAGTTCTGGCTTGCTGAGCAAGTATATTGCCCCTATACTACCAAAAACGTCGAAGCCCTCTTCGGAGTCGGACATGTCGGGAGTTTTTGTAGGTTTAAAATTTTATAGTTCTAAGAGAATTTCTTTTGCAACGATGGACCTTAATGGTCCCTGCTCGGGCGCCAAATTGTGACGTGTTTTTAGTTTTCCAGCCGAGGTATCGCTCACGGCTAGCCAAGGTCAGGTGAAGAAAAACACCAAACTTCACAACGGTCAAAGAAATTCTCTTTTATTAGAACTTAATATATAACTCAATTATAATTAACAAACGAATCAATCTATGTGTATATAATATGTCGTAACGCTTGCTGCTGGTCGGGGTTATTGTACTGGAGTTGGTATCCTGCGGAACTTCTACGGCTCTTGTCGGGTAAGTCGTCTCGGTTTAAGAAACTCTTCTGGTCTCACGGTAGCTAGGAGAGAGAAGTCGTTAATATTTATCAAGTAAAGTGGATTGGCTGCCTTTACCGACAGGATCCCTTCTGACCATTCGCCCTATAGGCAGTCGCAGGTAAATCGGAGCTTACAGGCGTCGTAAGACCCTGGCTGGTGAAACTACGAGCGTCCGTAGACCTCGGTGGGGTGAAACTACGAGCGTCCGAAGGCCTCGGTGGGGTGAAACTACAAGCGTCCGAAGACCTCGGTGGGGTGAAACTACGAGCGTCCGTAGACCTCGGTGGGGTGAAACTACGAGCGTCCGAAGACCTCGGTGGGGTGAAACTACGAGCGTCCGAAGACCTCGGTGGGGTGAAACGACAAGCGTCCGAAGACTTCGGTGGGGTGAAACTACGAGCGTCCGTAGACCTCGGTGGAGTGAAACTACGAGCGTCCGAAGACCTCGGTGGGGTGAAACTACGAGCGTCCGAAGACCTCGGTGGGGTGAAACTACGAGCGTCCGTAGACCTCGGTGGGGTGAAACTACAAGCGTCCGAAGACCTCGGTGGGGTGAAACTAAAAGCGTCCGCAGACCTTGGCAACAGCAATGGCTGCGGGATCAGCAGGTATTAGTCGCTACCTCTGGTGGCACAATACGTAAGAATTATATTTTATTAAACTTACTCTTTTACCTTTACCCTTGTCAGTTTGTTAGCTGCTGCTCGGCTGGTTGCTGGTTCTAATTCCTTTTCCTGGGTATTTCAGGAGATGTGCACCGTATGGCCGGTGCCGGCGGACTGTGTTTTCTTCGAGTTGAGCCGCTCTATTTATGCCCCACAGGAGCAGCGGTACCTTATTCGATTCCCATATACTTTATTGGGATATCCCCCACTCCCATATAATCTTCCCAATTACACACGGCATACTCATATGCCTGCCTATACGACATTCATTATAGAAATAAATACACCTCGCATATCCATATGCTTGCCATTGAGACTTGCTAAGAAAATAATAATAACTCACCATCGAGCTCTGTCGACCGCTTGTGCGTGGGGAGTTGATCGTTGGGTGGTATTTCCACCTACCCAATAACCCAATGTCTACCATCAATGTTGGCGCGGTTAGCTTTCTACCACTGTGGCAAACTTGCGTACTTTTCGCCACCAGGTACCATGTCTTGGCTAGAGCTTAATTTATGGTTGTTGTCTTGGGTGTTGTCTCGGGTGAACTTTCCTTCCTTTCAATTTGGCGCTAGATGGCGGCGCCCTGTTCTCTATAAGCATGTGACGAGGGATATTTCTGTCTTTGAAATTTGCCTCGTTACATACTCCCCCTTCTTCGGAGACGAGGACCTCCTCGTCTGACCCTCGGTCTTCCCATTGTGAGCTCAGTGAATCTCCATTTAACAAAAACATTTCTTTGAGTAATATCTTTTCCTCTTTTTTTCTTTCTTCTTTCTTTTTATAATATTGTAACGTGCGCTTAGTTCGCAAAAATAAAACTCTACCTTGCAATTTAATTCTACCACTTTATTCAGTATCTACTTTCGATATACACTTTATTCGAACTCAACTCAATTACGTTTATTCAATATTCACACTATCACTTTCTAAATAAAACTGACTTCTGGTTGCGTCAGCTCCCTCTTTATATAGGAGTGTGAAACATCGAGAGATTTCTAGTAGTTTTTCTATGAACCATAATGTCTAGACAAGTTCCCCTCCCGGTATTTCTGCACACATACACACTCACTCACAAAAGACGTCTGCCATTAAAGCACTCCATTATAGCGTTACCAGCACTTGTGTTTTCGGTTTAACGTTTTCAATTAGGAAATCAGCATGAAATGTTGGGTGCACATTACAATATTATTTGATAAAAACGTAACAAAAAGCCTTCTTGGCAAAAAAAAACATAACAATAAGCCCTCTTGGCAACCAAAAAAAAACAAAACAAAGGCCCTCTTGGCAAAAAAAATTAAAAATAATAATACAAAGGCCCTCTCGGCAAAAAAAAAATGAAATCAGCACACAAAATAGAAGCCTAAGGCTTGAAATTGATCCTCTTGGACAGCCCTGTTGGTTGGTGGACGAGGACCGCTTCTCCGCGTTTTAGTATCCTGCATAAGATGGTGCCGGTCCTATGCTTGAAGATGAGCCTTTGTCGCCGCCACAACGGGTTGTATTGGGCGTGACGGTGTATATCAAACCCCAGGAACGGATTCTCTCGGGGTCGTGATACCTCTCGGGATCGGGACGCTGGACCGCGAACCGGGAGCCTTTCCCGGTTGCCCTTGGCGGTGGCGCATGCCGATTGCAGGATTTGTGAATTGGCAGGAGGCAATTCGAATACTGCAGCTAAGGGACGTTCCTCTATGCCTGGTGCGGTGGTCGCTGAGCTGGTCCTGATTGTATTCCGAATTCGGTCTCTTACGTTTGGTTCGGTGGTCGCTGGGCGGGGGTCGGTTGCTTGGAACCGCCCCATTCTTTGGAGGACTGGAGTGGGGATTTTAGCGGCGGGGGCTTTTGGGGCTGGCCTTACGTGGCTCTGCCAGTCCGTAACCTTGTTGGATGCCGTGGTGGTGTTCTTCGCCTTGCCTGACCGAGTAGTGGTCGCTTGGCTGACAACTTTATTCGGAGGTTTGACTGGCCTGATGGTCGGCATATGCTTAAGAACCGCATCGCCTCTGCGGCTATGTCCCGGCTGGTACTTGTCGTGGGCTCGGTAGTCTTGGGTATGGCACCTGGAGTATGTGCCACCCGTTTCCGCATCCCTCCGGTGTTGGTGAAAACAGTGCTAGGGATAGCCTTCTCTGTTGTATCGGTCGACTCCCGCTTTCGTGTCCCTCCCTCATGGACTGCGGTGGTGCGGGTGAACGTCTTCCCTGGTGTAGTTGGCAATTCCGGTAGTAAGATGGCTGTGCGTGGCGGAGCAGCCACTTTGCACGGGGTTGTAAGGTTTCTCTTCCACGGCTGCGCAGCGTCCATTTCTTCCTCGGTGGTGTCTTCGATTGTTAGCTGCGTTGTCATCTGGCCACTACGACGGTTCACTACTGACTGAAATGCGTTCGCTCTATCGTCCTCTTTTATATCGTTTTCATCTGGGGTGTCTAAACCTCTCAAATCCTTTATATGGGAGCGAGTGAGATTCCCTTTTCCTTTCCCGCACCTAAGCACAACGATGACAGGGGAATCGAAACGAACAACCTCATACGGGCCCTCATACCGCGGCGCTAATTTCTCAGTGAAAGTGTTACAGTAATACCTTGAGAAGTTTAAATACTTACGAACTGAGAGTGAATAATATGGCAATGGTAAGCATTCCTTTATCCAGGAAAACACATTTCTATAAATTTTATACTGCAACAGCACCTAGGCTTTTTAATAAACTACCCTTTGAAATAAGAATTGAAACACAACCAAAACTATTCATAAATAAAATAAGGAATTGGCTTTTCACTTTGGATAGTTCTACGGTCAAATAACTATTAAACTGAGTTCATAAATCAATCAATAAAATTAACTTTTTTTATAGTTCTCATACATATTTCTTTTTTTTTGTCAAAATTTTGAATTAACTTATCAATAATTGTTGAAATACATATATTCTTTCATACAAACGTTACATATGCTACCCCATAAACACAAAATAGAAAAATGTTATTATCAATTGACGGATCATTCGCCTCTAGTCACGCAAGTGCTACAGAATGATGCCTATTTCTATAAAATTATTAAAATGTTTGTACACTAATTACAATTTTGTTATAATAAGGTTGAAATGGTTTATGGCGGACGAGAGTACTCTGGCTCTTTTATATACTTGCTCGCCAATACTGGGACGCCACGCCCTTCTCCTCAAATTATAGTGTCGTGTTTGCCTTTGTGCAGCTACCTGCAAATTACTCATTACCAGCTGGTATAGCATTTGCATTCTCTCTTTCCTTACTGAGGGTGTCTCGTTGTTGTCGGCGGTAGGTACAGTCAGTTGGTGCGGTGCGGTGATCTCTCTGCCAAAATTGAGAAATGCTGGTGAAAAACCGGTTGACTCGTGTTTGCTTGTATTTATTGCAAATGTTAGTTCAGGTATATGCTCGTCCCATGTGCGGTGGTTGTTATGTACATATTGTGCGATCATAGTTTTCAATACACGGTTGACACGTTCTGTCGGGTTCTCCTGCGGAGAGTAAGGGGCGGTGAAACGTTGTTGTATTCCCATGTCATATAGGAAATCGGTAAGGATAGTGCTGGTAAACTGGCTACCGTTGTCGGAGAGTAAAATGCGGGGAACTCCGAATCGTGTTATAATGCGTTCTCGTAATGCTTTTATTACAGCCTGACTGGTTGCCGATCTCAATGGTACCGCTTCCACCCATTTAGTAAAGCGGTCTACCATCACCAGCATCATGGTGTGACCTTTCATGGAACGTGGAAGCGGGCCGACAAAATCTACACATACTGTATCCCAAGGAGTGTTAGGTATGTTAGTGTGCATGAGTCCGCTAGGCTTTTGCTGCGGTGCCTTGTAGTTCTTGTAATGCTTTTATTACAGCCTGACTGGTTGCCGATCTCAATGGTACCGCTTCCATCCATTAAGTAAAACGGTGAATAATTGACAAAATAAGTTGTTAATTAACTCCTTGCCGCTGGTGGGAGGAAGTCAATGAAAAAAACTTAAAATGTCGTTTTGCTCGCTGGTTTACTAGCAAGTGAAATATTTATTTCCTATCCAAGATATTTATACAATGTTTAAAGTCGAAACCTCTTTTGATATCGACTGGTTGGTTCTTTCTTGGTTATTGTTCCTTACGACTGGTGCGGGGTAACAATAGAAAACAACCTTTTGACTTGTGAATGATAAGTGACTTTATTCTTAACTTATTATGAGTATTTATACTAATTTACATAAATGCAATTCATCAATAATTTAGTTTTGCGGGAAAAGAATTGTAATAGGATCGTGGATTATATTGCAACGAAAAGAAACAAACAATATATACATAAATGAAAGAAATGCAATGCAGGCAATAAAATACAATGCACATGCCAACTGGTGGTGTCGTTCATTAACTTGTTGGTCATTCACCTGCTGTTGTTTACTTAGTTTGTAGTGTAGAATTCGGTCGTTTGAATTTGTTGTCACAACATGCTGGGCCTCTCAAAATGAAGATACACAGAAGTCGATGTCTTCAAAGGATGTTTGTGTGTTACGTCGTTGTTGAGACTTCGTCTTGTTGAGACTTCGCATTGGAATAGTGGTGATGGTTGGTGGTTTAAGTGGCTGATCTCTTTTTCGAAAGATGATGAAGATGATAACAGCTACGATAACTATTATAGTAAGACAGCCAGTGACTCCAAACAGTGAATATTGGTGAACTCGATGGGTACTGAATTCATTCAATATATATTCCTGATTTTTTTGAAGGTTTATTGCATTTTCCAATGTAGCAAAATCTATCGAAGTGTTTGTTGGAAGCATCGACTGTTTCTCTCTTTTGAGGTTAAACGAAGTTAACGTCTCAGAAAGATTGAATGATGGTAAAAATGATGATTTTAGTCGGCTTGACATTGTTTGCTTTCCAACAATTGTCGTGGTTTGGTCATGAATTATGCATTTTGCTGGTAGCTTAAGCAGCCCACTCCCTCGCAGTGTAACGGGCTCAGTATTGTAATCACAGTTAATATTAACTGTGGTTGAATTTGGAGTGCTGTATATCCATGCGTTTGGTTGATGCATCTCAATCCAGTACAGCCTTGGTGATATGTCCTCAATCGTGCATGCGTCCATAATTTTCTTGTGTTGTATAATGTTTGTTTCACAAACACTAGTTGACGCTCCGGTTGTATACAGAGGATGCTGAAGTGGGCACCAGAAGATGTCGGAAGGCCTTATTTTACAAAGTAAGAATTCATCTTTGTTGATCGGATAAACATGGTTGCCTTGTAAGTTTACCATTAAATATTCCGATGATGGAACAATTCGTGTAAAGCGTCCAATGTGGTTTGTTGGAAATGACAATACTTTGTATAGTTTAAATTCTTCATTATACAACAACGGGAGACTGATCTCAGTTATGATATTGTTGTTCGTCACTCTAGCTCTTGGGCTTACAATTTTATACAGCTGTAATATGGATTCGTGATGTCTTTCGCCAGGAATCATTAAAGACTTAGGGATATTCTCATGAATCTTAGTCAACTCATCCTTGAATTGTCGGACTGAAAGGATAAGAGGGTGTATTCTTCCAGCATGCGTTGATAGCAGAATATCAAGCAATATGCTCTGGGTTGCTTTATAATTGATCATAATAAGTATACCGTTAAGAGCAGTTGCAGAAAATCGCTCCATGTACTCGAATTTATTTGTTTCGTTTTCCAATTTTGTGACAATAGAACTTAGTAACATAATTTGATTCAAATTTTTCGATTGTTCTTTCTTGAAGATATTGATAGTGGAGTCAACAATGGTTGTTTGATTTTTCATGAGTTGTAGCAAGTGTTTTTCATTTTCTTGAACAGCTTCTATTGTTTGCTTATATTTCTCAGCAAATCTTTGATCAAGTATTCCGAACAATTCATTAGTGACTGTTCCAATAAAGTCAAATGGTGATCGTCTTTGCCTTTTTAATGAATCGTCGTTTGCGTGTAAGAGAATTTCATTGTTGAGCTCTATTTGTTGAAGTTGATACCCAAATTGGTTCAGTATTCCTTCGCACATAATGGACCTTAGTTCCTCCATTCCCGATGACGAACATACTTTCTCCATTTTTGAAACAATTTCCTTGTATGCTTCGTATTCCTGCCAATAGTTCGTCAAATTAAAGAAAACAATTGTCTTCCATGAGCTTGAAATTAAGTTGGCTTGTCCTTTATCTTCGAAATATATTCCAGGATGACTTTCGAATGGAAATATTTCAACATCGTGTATCTGGCGAATTGGAGAGGAGTCAGCTAGGTTCAGTAACCCAAACAAAATGCATAGCCACGAAAATGGTTGTACTCGATTTGTTGACGTATTAACCTGAACTTGGTTTACTGGTGTTTTCGTTTCTATCGGGAGTTTACATAATTTGGCTATTGGTCGCTTTAAATGTTTATTGTTACTGTATACAGTTGCAGCCCGAACACCGTTGTCACTCCCAGGATGAACTTCTGATATCCTTCCCATCATCCAGGTGGTCGGTGGTAGCCGGTCTTCCTTGACAAGAACTATATCGCCAGTTTTAATGTTGTCTTCTTTTTGTTTCCATTTAGGCAATTGTTGAAGCTGTGACAAATATTCTGATGACCAGACTTTCCAAAAGTCTTGAGTCATTTTTTGTATTAGTTGCCAGCGTGAACGGAACGTTTTCTTTTCATCAATGAGTTGTTCGGGTACAGCATTCAGAGAACTTCCGATTAGAAAATGTCCCGGAGTAAGTATCGTATTGTTGTCAATATCGTTTTCGATTGCCGTAACTGGTCGGGAGTTTAGGCATGCTTCTATTTGAGTCAATAATGTCGAAAGTTCCTCAAATGTTAGCATGGTGTCTCCAATTATTCGTTTTAGGTGAAATTTTGTGGATTTAACGCTTGACTCCCACAAACCGCCAAAGTGCGGTGCTGCTGGTGGTATGAAATGCCATTGCATTTCATGTTTCGTAAGCATTGATGATGCGTCTACTACACCGTACTTAATGGCTGCTCTCACTTGTTGTTGGATTTCTTTGTTAGCTCCAATGAATGTAGTTCCATTATCACTGTAGAAATGTGAACATATCCCTCTTCTTGATGTGAATCGCTTCAATGCTGCTATGAATGCTGCTGAAGTGAGGTCACTCACAAGCTCGATGTGAACTGCTTTTGTAGCAAAGCAGACAAATATACCGATATAGCCCTTTGTTGACCGGTTTCCTCGTCCTTTTGAGATCAGTATTTGAATTGGTCAAGCATAGTCAACACCCGTATGTGTAAAGGGTCTTGATGGTGTCACTCTTGCTGCTGGAAGTAGCCCCATTTGTTGAGTATTTGGTTGAGCAGTAAATCTAAAGCATCTTATACATTTATTTATCACTTGTCGAACAAATCTTTTTGCTTGTTTAACAGTAGCGTTGTCTCAGTTTAGCCATTGTAAGTCGAATACCACCATGCAGTGTGCGTTTATGGGTATCTTCTACTAATAGTTTTGTGAACCACTCTTGATGTGGTAAAATGAAAGGATGTTTCTCTGAGCTAGAAAGATCCGCGTTTTGTAGCCGCCCGCCCACAACAAGGATGTTCTCGTTGTTCAGAACCGGGTTCAAGGATAGTACCTTACTCATTTTGTTGATCGCCTTCCCATCTCGTAAAGATTCTATTTCCTTGGAATACACCTTCTCTTGTAGATACCGTATGATTCCTTTACTTCCATCGCTCAATTCCCTTGTTGTTAGGTTACCGGTTTCCAATGGTTTCTTCGTTAGTTTGTTTTTGCAGTTTGATATGAATCGTCTGCAATAAGCAGCGACTCTTATTAGTTTGTGTATGAAGAAAATCTCTTAGTCAGGTCGTCAATTTCTTCAACTCTAATTGTTAGCACCCTTTTTGCTTCGGGAATATCGATCATTGCGATTGGCTGTTGGTTGTTTAACGGCCATTGTTCAGAATCGAATTTTAGCCAATGAGGTCCATTCCACCATAAATCATTGGTTGCCATCTGTTCTGGAAGGCAGCCTCTTGAACCATCATCAGCAGGATTATCAGTTGATCGAACATGTCTCCAGCAGCTAACGTTTATTGCCTCTTGTATTTCTGAGACTCGGTTCGCAACAAATGTTTTCCAGGTAGATGGACATTTTTGTAGCCAGGCCAGCGTTATTCTCGAGTCTGTCCAAGCAAATAGGTATGTTTTTAACTTGGCACCCAAATGTCTTCATTGTTTCTGCCAGCAGCTATGATAATAGGTGAGCACCACATAGTTCCAATTTCGGAAGAGATATTTTTTTCCGGATTGGGGCCACCTTTGTTTTAGCAGCTACAATTGTTGTAGCAAAGAAACCCGTTGGTAGAGCTATCCTGGCATAAACTACTGCTGCATATGCTTCCTCTGAAGCATCACAAAATCCGTGAAGCTCAAATTCTTGAGCCTTTGTGGAGTTTATCCACCTTGGAATTCGAATGTCTTCCACTGCAATCAGGTTTATCTTTAGTTTGTTCCACTGTTTTTGCAGTTCGGTTGGAAGTGGTTCGTCCCATTGTAGCTCTGCTTGCCAAATACGTTGCATTAAAATTTTGGCACTGACAGTTACTGGAGCCAACCATCCAAGAGGGTCGAATAACTTGGCTATTTCGGACAATGTTTTGCGTTTGGTAAGTATTTCCGTAGTTATTTTTGTATCGACGTTCATCTTGAATTGAAATGTGTCACTTAACGGATTCCAGTGTATACCCAAAGTTTTTATAGTTTCGTCTTTCATCACGTCTTTGTTTTGTTGATTGCGTAACTCAATCGGTATATGTTGTAGTAGTTTTCTGTTGTTTGCAGCCCATTTTCGAAGCTGAAAGCCTGCTCCCTTAAGCATCTCGTCAAGTTCTTTCTGAGCTGCCATGCACTCCGCGATGGTATCTCCTCCAGACATAACATCATCAACATAGAAGTCATTGTTAGTTATTTCTGCAGCGGTCGGATAGTTGCATTGTTCGTCCTTAGCTAGTTGTTGAAGAGTCTTAAAAGCCAGATAAGGTGCTGAAGCTGTACCATACGTGACAGTCGTTAATTTATACTCTTTAATAGGTTGGTTGTTAGAACTGCGCCATAATATCCTCTGATAATCTTGGTGTTCTTCGTGTAGTTCAATTTGGCGGTACATTTTTTCAATGTCCGAAGAAAAAACATATTTATATTTTCTCCAACGCGTCAAAATTGTAGTTATGTCGTCTTGGAGCTTAGGGCCTGTCAGCATTAATTGATTTAAGCTTACTCCAGTCGTTGATTTTGCTGACCCGTCAAAAACAACACGAAGTTTGGTTGTTGTACTCGTAGGTTTAATAACGGCATGAAATGGCATATAGAAAATATTGTTTTTGTTGGATGAGTTGTAACTGACTTCTACCATGTGCCCCAGGTTGAGAAACTCGTTTATAACTTGTGTATACTCGTTTTTTAGGGTAGGATACTTGTTAAGCTGCAACTCCAGCTGGCGAAATCTAGCTGTAGCTCTACTTCTTGATTCACCAAGTGGATTTGTTTGGATTAAATCTTCGTCGAATGGGATCTTCACAACATATCTCCCTTTGTCCTTTCGGTAGTGTGTATCCTTATAGATTTGTTCGCACCGTTTATCTTCCGGCTTTTGGAATTTTGGTTGATTAACCTCTTCCATCTCCCAAAATTTTTCTAGTTGTTGATCAATTGATGTAAGTGCTACTAGTCCAGTAACACTGTATGTGTCGGGAATTTCGTTTGATGTTCGTCCAGAGATCAGCCAACCTAACTGTGATCTTTGAGCGATTAGTGATCTAGCAGCGACTCGTTTAATACCACTTAACATGATGTCGCCATAGGTATCAGCTCCAATTATCATATCAATTGGCCCAGGAATATTGAATGTTGGATCAGCAAGCTCTAGAAGGTCGAACTTTTCAACTTGTTTAGTGTTTGTTTGCTTCGAAGGTAACTGCCTTGTCAATTTTGACAACACCAGAGCTTCTATTTTTAGCTTAAAACTCGAAGCAAAATGTGGCATTATGGTCACATCTACCTTATTGGTGGCTTACTTACTTACTTAGGTGGGCATTACAGTTCGAGGTGAACCTGGGCCTCAACCAACATCCTTCGATAACGACTTCTATTTCGGGCGAGCTCTCTCCAGTTTCGCACTCCAAGTCGGTTGAGGTCATCCTCCACTTGATTGCGCCACCTAAGACGAGGTCTTCCCCTTCCGCGATTTCCCTGCAATGTGCTTTCGAACACCCGACGAGCCGGAGCGTTTGGGTCCATCCGCTCAACATGGCCCAACCATCGTAGCCTCGCGATGCGTACTCTTCTGGCTATGCCCATGTCGCGGTACAGCTCATACAGCTCGTTGTTGTATCTTCTTCTCCACACATTGCCTTCGCATACGGGACCAAAGATCATTCGGAGAATTTTTCTTTCGAAACGACCAAGGGTTTCCTCATCCGCTTTCGATAAGGTCCATGCTTCCGCGCCGTACAGCAGGACTGGGATGATTAAGGTCTTATATAAGATTACCTTGGTTTTTCTGGAGAGGGTTTTGTTTCTCAATTGCCTTCTTAACCCAAAGAAGCAACGGTTGGCAAGAGTTATTCTCCGTTTGATCTCCGCACTGATGTTGTTTTCCGTGTCTACAGCGGATCCTAGGTAGACGAAGTCCTGTACTACCTCGAAGTTATGTCTGTATATTGTGACGTTTTGTCCAATTCGTCGATGTTCTGTGTCCTTGTTTGATGACAGCATATACTTTGTTTTGCCCTCATTAACCATCAAACCCATTTTTGCCGCTTCTGTTTCAATACTCGCAAAAGCACCTATGACATCACGCTTTTTTCTTCCCATTACGTCAATATCGTCTGCATAGGCGAGTAATTGTACAGACTTTTGAAAAATTGTTCCTCTGGTGTTGACGTTTGAGTTTCTTACAATCTGTTCAAGTATGATGTTGAAGAAATCGCATGACAGTTTATCGCCTTGCCTAAAACCTTTTTCGACATCAAAGGTCTCGGTGAGTTCTTTACCGACCTTGACGGAGCAGCGTGAATTCTCCAAAGTCATCCTGCATAGTCGTACGAGTTTTGCAGGGATGCCGAAACTAGACATGGCTCTGTACAGCTCGTCTCTGTAGATACTGTCATACGCGGCCTTGAAATCGATAAAAAGATGGTGAATATCGATATTGTGTTCTCGGGTTTTTTCCAAGATCTGCCGTAATGTGAAAATTTGGTCTATTGTGGACTTCTCTGGTCTAAAACCACATTGATAAGGACCTATCAAGTTGTTGACGTGGGGTTTCAGACGTTCACATATTACAGCAGACAAGATCTTATAAGCGACGTTAAGGAGGCTTATCCCTCTATAATTGGCGCAGTTGTGAGAGTCTCCTTTCTTTAGGATCGGGCATACGATACTGAGGTTCCATTCATCGGGCATGCTTTCTTTCGACCATATCATGCAGATCAGCTGGTGCATGCTCCTTTCCAACTGATCTCCAGCTGCCTTGAAAAGTTCGGCATCAAGGCCATCTGCACCTGCAGTCTTATTTGATTTAAGTTTGCATATAGCAAGCTTAACTTCTTCTAGGTCGGGAGGACGGCATTCTTGATCATCGTCCAGGCTGAATGGGGCAGTCTGCCTGACAGCGGAATTTGTGTCCTCTTCGCCGTTAAGCAGTCTGCAGAAATGATCTTTCCAGATCCTCAGTAGCGACTGTGACTCTATAACTATGTTTCCCTGCTGGTCTTTACAGGCTTGAGTTCGGGGTTTGCCACCCTGGCAGGATCTTTTTATCTTTTGGTAAAACTTCCGAGTCTCGTTCCTTTCATGGCACCTCTCTATTTCCTCAAACGAGCGCTTCTCATGCTGCTTCTTTTTCTTTTTGAGAAGTCGGTGTTCTTCCCTTCTTCTCTCCTTGTAAATCTCGTTATACCGATCGTGAGCAGCCCTCGTTCGTGTTTGCAAAAGCATTTGTCGTGCTCTTTGCTTGGCTGCATTTGCCTGCCTACATTCTTCATCGAACCATGGGTTTCGTGTTGGTGGCCGAGTGAAACCCAGAATCTCAGAGGCAGCGGTTCTGATAGCTTCTTGGCATTGCTGCCACTGGTCTTCAATGTTTAATGCTGGCGGCATGGGATTCAAGGATAATTGAAGGGACACTTGATTGGAAAAGGCATTGGCAATCTCTTGCGATTGTAGCTTTCCGACGTCATATCTCTTCACAGCGTTAGTTCGTGCTGGTCGTGAACAAGATATCCTCATTCGTACCTTGGCTACAACAAGGTAGTGGTCCGAGTCAAAGTTGGCCCCTCGGAAAGTTCGGACATCTAGCACACTGGAGGAGTGCCTTGCGTCGATCGCAACATGGTCAATTTGGTTGACGGTTAATTGATCTGGGGATCGCCATGTGCCTTTATGAATTTTGAGATGCGGGAAGCGTGTACTACTTACAACAAGATTAAGCCCCGCAGCAAAATCGATTAGCCTCAATCCGTTTTCGGAGGTTTTGTCGTGGAGGCTATGCTTACCGATTGTGTTTCCAAAGATGTCCTCCTTCCCTAGTTTTGCGTTGAAATCGCCAAGAACGATTTTCACGTCGTATCTAGGGCATTGCTCATATGTTTCTTCGAGGAGCTCGTAGAAACAGTCTTTGGAATCGTCGTCTTTCTCTTCTGTGGGGGCATGGGCGCATATAAGGCTAATGTTGGCGAATTAAGCCCTGATGCGGATGGTCATTATACGCTCATTGACTGGATTTTGGCTAATCACCTTATCCCTGAGTCTTCCTCTAACGACAAATCCACACCCAAATAAACGCTGTTTCTGTTGTCTGTAGCAGTCGCCATAGTATATGTCACAGTTTTTCATCTTCTTTATGCCCGGTCGACTCCATCGCACTCCTTGGATGGCGGTTATGTCTGCTTTGCAGCAGTCCAGGGCGTCCGCTAATTCTCCAGCTGCACCTAGTCCGTAAAGAGATCTTACGTTCCAAGTGCAGATCCGGAGGTCGTTGTCCTTTTTTCGTTTGCATGGGTCGTCAACTTTGAAATCATTATCGTTGTCCGAGGCTGTTCGTTGTTTCGGAACAAATTATTTTTTCCGTGGTAGGGTAGTTAACCCTACGCACAACCCCCAACCTGGAGGGCCAGGTCCTTTTGGATCCCTTCGGACACAAAGGGCTGGAATATCCAGTGTCAGTACCCTGCTGCAGGGGTGTGAGTGCTGCCGTTGGCTCACCAGGAGCTCATCCGCCACCATCTCTACTTCAATACCCTGTCCTAGTATTGAAAGACCCTGAAAGACCTTTAAACCAAATATGTTGGAGTAGCTCCTTCAGGGGTTTCTGCTTTTATGGCTGCTGAAGTCCACCGTTGATTCTGTCCTTCGAATTCATCCGCTGGGACATTTACACGAAAGCTCTCGTAGACCACTGAGATTCGTGCAGTCAGTCATTGTTCGCAGAGCAATTATAGTGTTGATCGATCACAATTCTTTGTTCCGGATTCCCTTATCTCAACACTCGCACTTACTAGTTTAGCAGGTCAGCTCTGGACGGAGCATCCCAGGTCCCAGTGGATACCGCTTGGAGGTATAGTAAGCACAGTTGACGTGTACTATAAGTTACAGCATCTGGGCGCCGCCAAGTTAGCACCAATCAGAGCCTACCCGAATAGTACAACGCAAATCCACCTTATTGGTGGCAATTCCTGCTTTTGTTGCTCCTAGACCGCTGACTTCAACACAAACGTCCTGTTTTTTAAGTTTCAGTGTCTGTACAACCGACTCGGTGATTAACGAGGCTTGGGATCCAGGATCGATAAGTGCTCTGACTGTAACGTTCTGTCCTTTGTCATTATTAACTTTTAGGATTGCTGTTGCGATTAAAACATTCTGGTTCTGTTCGCTATGATTTATTTGTGCGGATGATCTTGCAGCTTCTATCAATTCTGTTTGTTTTGGCCTATCAGTCCATTCCATGTGAAGAAGTGAATGATGTTTCTTGTTGCAATGTTGGCAATTTTTCTTGCTAAAGCATTGGATCTGTTTGTTATGCCTCAAACAGTTCAGGCAAAGCTTTGCCTGCTTGCACTGTGTCCATCTTTCTTTTGGCGATAATTTTAAAAACTTTTGACATGCGTATATTTTATGATCTCCTTTGCATATTGGACATTGAATAACTTTTGCATCTATGACGAAGTTACGGACTCCAGATCTTGGTTCCTCAAATGAGTTATTTTGTTTTTTGTTTGTTGACATTACTTCAAGAGCTTGGTAACGTCTTTCCAGAAAGTCGAGGAGAGTCTTCATTTTCGGCATTTTATTTGGCTCCTCTAAACCTTGTTCAAACAAATTTCTTGATTCTGTATCAAGTGACCTTGTAGTCATATGAACAATCATAGGACCCCATGAAGAAGTGTCATATCCCAAATTTTTTAGTGCCGCTAGTCCCTCTTTAATAGCATCCAAGCTGTTTTTGATGGAAGACGCTGTTGGAGCGCTGTTATGTCCAGATTTGAGCATCTTCTCTATATGCATAGACACTATTTTTCGCTCATTGTTGTATCTACTTTTTAAGATCTCCCAAGCGCTATTATAGTTTTCACTTGAAAACGTTAGATGCTTTATGAGTTGCAGTGGCTCTCCTTCCAAATGAGTTTTTAAATACTCCATTTTTTCAGTCGTTGTTAAATTGGCCTTGGCGTGTATTATATTGAGGAACAAGTCATAAAACTGCTGCCACTCCAAATAATTACCCTTAAATGTCGGTATTTTAAGCCTTGGAAGCATTGATTCAGTCTTATGTTCCTTCGGCTTGTTACTACTGGAGAGTTTTAATGCCATTGTATTGAGAAATCTGTTGACCTCTTGTTTGACATTTTTATATTCCTTATTCGTTACATAAGGTTTCTCAAGGTCTTCTTCAGATGAATTGCAGATGAAGTCTTCATGTAATTCAGTGAATGTTCGCAACTGCTCCAGCAGTATTTTTTGTTGAAAGTCGTAAATGTCCTTGGAGTAGTCATCGAATGTTTGTTCAAATTCTTCTATATTCTCGATAATGGCCGTTATCCTCAGTTTCAACTTTGTCAACCGTTGACTTTGTACGGCAGTTGAATTCTCGTCCGGCTTTGCGGTGGTGGCTTTGTAGGCAGAGGCATTAGATGTATTTTCAACTTTCTTTGAAATTTCTGCAGTGGGAACATCGTGAGGGACTTCAGGCCTTTCCACTTCCTTCAAAGCTTGTGCGACACTTGGATCTATATTTTCTAATTCCTTTTTAAAACTTTCGTACAACGCTTTTACTCTGTTGTACGTATCCCTTTGTACGTAGGGTGTATCAAATTTTACAAAGGGAGCTACTTCAGTATGGTTTGAATGAAATTCAGACCAACATTTTTCGAGGCGTTCTAGCCTATCTTCTTTGTATTTTTGTGTTTTTCTCGAGGCACTATCCTTACCGAAGTTTCGATATTGCTTTTCGATTTCTTCTGTCAAGGCCTTTTGCTTCGAGATTATAATAAACACATCTGTTTCGTCCAACATCTTAGTTTTTTGTTTGAATTGTCTTGGTCTATATTATATATAATCTCAAACACAAGTTTGCACAAGTTTGCAGCGTTTTTTTTTTTGTAACTTCACTTTTCACTAGCCAATGTTTGAAGCTCTGGCTACGCTTTTTACTAACCAATGTCTAAGCCCTGGTTACGCTTAATCGCTCACTTTTCACTAGCCAATGTTTGAAGCCCTGGCTACGCTTTTACTAACCAATGTCTAAGCCCTGGTTACGCTTATTCGCTCACTTTTCACTAGCCAATGTTTGAAGCCCTGGCTACGCTTTTACTAACCAATGTCTAAACCCTGGTTACGCTTTCTTGTTCATTTCCTCGAAGGACCATGAATAATTGACAAAATAAGTTGTTAATTAACTCCTTGCCGCTGGTGGGAGGAAGTCAATGAAAAAAACTTAAAATGTCGTTTTGCTCGCTGGTTTACTAGCAAGTGAAATATTTATTTCCTATCCAAGATATTTATACAATGTTTAAAGTCGAAACCTCTTTTGATATCGACTGGTTGGTTCTTTCTTGGTTATTGTTCCTTACGACTGGTGCGGGGTAACAATAGAAAACAACCTTTTGACTTGTGAATGATAAGTGACTTTATTCTTAACTTATTATGAGTATTTATACTAATTTACATAAATGCAATTCATCAATAATTTAGTTTTGCGGGAAAAGAATTGTAATAGGATCGTGGATTATATTGCAACGAAAAGAAACAAACAATATATACATAAATGAAAGAAATGCAATGCAGGCAATAAAATACAATGCACATGCCAACTGGTGGTGTCGTTCATTAACTTGTTGGTCATTCACCTGCTGTTGTTTACTTAGTTTGTAGTGTAGAATTCGGTCGTTTGCATTTGTTGTCACAACATGCTGGGCCTCAGTCGTTCAGCAACTGCTATATCACGTAGACGTGTTGGCGACTTTGGCAGTAATAATTAATTCGGAAAGTGTTTAATAGTCATTAGAAGCAGTGTTTATTCACTAAGGGCTTAGCCTAGTTGGTAGAGCATTTCAGTGGGTGCGGAGGTTCCTAGGATCGACCCCCAGCGGTGGCAAAAAGTTAACTTTTTTTCTAATTTCGTCGTTGTGGAGGGACACGATTTAGATCCCGACGCGAATTTAAAAGTACATATATTCTGGTTAAAGAAAATAGCCCAGCAAAAAGAGAGGGAGCGGCTCATCAAAGAATTTGAGGAGTCAACTCGTACTTTGATGGACCTATCTGGTCCATCATCATCAAGAACGTTGGAGTTGGAATCAACGGCAAAGACAACAACAAGTACAGCAGCGGCAACAACCGCAAACGAAGTAGCGGCAACAACCGCAACAAGATCTGAGGCAGCAACAACTGCAGTTAAAAGAAGGCGGCGCTTGAAAGTGAAGTCGAATATGATCCCGCGAAAGCAAAAGCCAAGGGGAGAAGCAGACAAAGAGGTCGACAACGATGCGATGTCGACCAGCACTGAAAGTCTAAATTCTACTTACGACTACGAGTCTAACGGCGGAGAGGGCCGTTACACCGGCAGTGGGAACTCGTTCGCTGCATTAGGTGACGATAATGAAGAAAATGAAGATGATGACGATGATAAGCGTCTCCAATTGCTTACACAAACAATGGAGAAGCTTGCAAAGGAGATCGAAGAGATCAAATCAAAACAAATGGCTCGCAGGCAAGCAGAATGCGAGGCCAAACAAAAGTCGCAGCCAAAGCCACAGCGCAAAACTGCAAATGAAAAACAAATACAGCAAACCACAACATCAAAGGCTGATAAAGAAACTGCGCCCGTGCAGCAACGCGGGACTACAGCTAAAGCTGTAAATAATAAAAAAAACTGCTGCAAAGGAGCAGCCACGAGGGACCGCGGCTAAAAAAGCCGCGACACCGATCCCCAGCCAGCAGCAGAAGAAGCAGCCAGCAGCAGACCAGCAGAAGCAGCCACAACAACAACAGCCAGCGCAACAACAACAGAAGACCACAAAGAAGAACAGGGTGCCCCCAATTAATACCCTCAAGATGGAACTCAAAGCAACGAAAAATTTATGTAAGTCCGCCATTGGCGAAAGTTTCATTATCAAGCGATTAGGTCAAGATCGACATGCGATCCAATGTGAAAACATTGGTGACCATAAGATCGTTCGGGAGTTATTGAAAAAGACAACCACCGAACATTTTACGTATACTCCCAAAGAGGAGAAACCGAAATGCATGTTATTGAAAGGGGTAGAGCCTACCTCTGACCCAGAGGAGCTCTTAACTGAACTCCGCAGGTTGGCGGGCGATGATCTCGAGTTTATCGGGGTCAAGTCGTTCACCACGGCCAAGGCAAGACGGGAGAAGCGGCTATTGCCGATGTTCCTCGTTACCCTATCACCCAGTAGCCGTCTGGAGAGTCTAAGGAAAATCTCCGTCCTGGACTATCAGATGGTAAGATGGGAAAAAATAAACAGGCACGGGGACATATTACAATGTCTTCGTTGCCAAAGGTTTGGTCACGCCGCATTCAACTGCCAAATGCAGTCGAGGTGCGTTAAGTGTGGAGAGAACCACAATGATAAAGAGTGCAAGCTCTGGGAGGCAAGGGTCGAAGACAAGACCCTGCTGAAGTGTGTTCTTTGTGGTGGAGATGGACACCCTGCCAATTATCGGGGCTGTCCTCAATATCAGATAATCAAAAAGTCAAAAAAAGCTGCTCCAACAGCAACTAAGGATGAGGGAAGGCAAACAGCCAGACTGACTCCAAGGGCCGTCGTTCCCGGAATCTCCTACGCCCAAATGGCATTGGGGGCTGGGAAAACGGTACAACCTCCCCAGAAAGCGGCCGCACAGCCATCTGTGTCAAAGGAAGCTTCTGGGGAGTCAGAGGTGATGGTCGCTCTGCGTGTCATTCAGGCACAAATGAGCGATCTATCACGGCAAATAAGTGAGCAGGCGCGTAGGGTAGATGTGATCTACCGTGCAATGCCTACGCTTGCGCAATTTTTAGGTTAACGGGCGCGCTGCCGGAGAGGCCTTTTAAGATCCTAGCCGTGAATGTGAATTCGCTAGTTAGGATAGAACGACGAACCAACCTCTTTGAGTTGTTAAAAGACCAACGTCCAGATGTATGTATGGTTAGCGAAACTAGGCTAAACCAGCATCACAAAATGACGAATAACAATTACATTATCGTAAGGAGAGACGGACCCAACTCGACTTTCGCGGGTGGGGTTGCGATCTTCATACGTAAGGGCATTGCTCATAAGGTAATATATAGTGGTGAAGTATGCCGATTCCAGTTGCTTGAAGCGTGTATCGTATGCATCCCTCTCCAACAGGGGAGGCGGTTGTATGTGGTCGCGATCTATGTGCCGGAGGCTTCTCAACCCTCATTTTTTATAACAGAGCTCGAATCACTTTTCCGAACTCTGAAACTGAACTCAGAAGGAAACTATTTCCTTATGGCTGGTGATTACAATGCTAAACACCAAGATTGGGGAAATCAATTAGACAATCCAAGGGGGACCCAGCTATTCAATTGGCTGGGGCTCCACAGCATTGAGTGTAAAGTCGATCTGCTGGCTACTGACAGGCCTTCATATCCTCGAAGTGGCTCTTATCTGGATTTATTGCTTTTAGACTCAAGACTTAAACTAACCGACGACATTCTTCGACGAACGAAAAATTGTTTGACGACGGTTGAGTACGACAGTGACCACTGTGGACTTGCCGCCGTCATTCTGCTTCCGAACGACCTTGTGGAACTGGAGGAGTACGTGCCGACGCACTCTTACAACTACGGTAAGACACGTTGGCCGCGCTTTTCCGATGCCGTCTCAAGGGAAATTTGCTCGAACGGTATTGCGCCGCCATGCAACAGGAATCTGTCGAACGTTGAGATCGATGAATACCTGCAAAGTATGGAGGATGCAATCCGTACTACAATGGACAGGACAATTCCTAAATATAGGCAACATGACTCTACGAACATGTACAGAAACGCGACAATAGACGCACTTTACAAACAAAAAAGTAGACTCCTGTCAAGACTCAAACTCTTGCACAGGAGGTTTACTGACCGACACGATTTGGAGATTAGAACTCTGAAGTCACAGATCAAAAATCTCCAACAGTTAATAAAAGAAAACTATAGAATATCTATATCTCTTTTCTGGAACAACAAAATTCGGGCTGTACAGTCCAACAACCCGAGTATGTTTCCGGAAATAAATAAAATCTTTAGGAGAAAAGATCAAAATGACCTTCAGAGTATTAAACTCCAAAGGACGACAGAGAACAAAAACTTACTTATGACAATAGGGATAGATCCGAATGAGGCCATTTTGGATGATGACCACTTTATAGTGGAAGATGCTCAGGAGAAGGTAGAGACTGTTGGTGCTGTTTTCGAGCGAGTATATAAGGTGAATGATTGCATTCGCCCGAATTACGACCTTGAGAACAGAGCCTTTGTCGGACACTTCTATCTTAGAGACGAGATCTCGCATTGGCGATCTGAGAATCCTGGTTTCACTAGGTTCAATGACGACCGACTTGCAAATGCAGTCATCGCCCAGCGAAACGGGGATAACACCCTGTTCGTTTCTAAGATGGACCTCTTGGACATCTTTCACAAAATAAAGAAAAAGAAGTCAGCAGGAGTCGACGGCATACCCAATGTTGTGCTGCGAAACCTCCCTTCGGAAGCGGTGGACATATACACCACGTTGTTCAACAATGCGCTGAATAATGCATATTATCCAGTGCGTTGGAAGACGGCAGTGGTCCATCCTCTCCTTAAAAAAGGAAAAGATGGTTCCAATCCAGCAAATCTTCGGTCAATTAGTCTTCTTCCGAGTATCAGTAAGGTATTCGAGAAAGTTCTTAATAGAGCACTGTCCACATGGGCTGAGGACAAAAATATTATTCCAGAAAATCAATTCGGTTTTAAGGCGGGTCATGATACCATACACGCCGCGTCTAAACTAGTATCTGATATTCAATGGAACAAAGCCAAAAAACAGTGTACGGGTGCATGTCTGGTTGACTTGGAGAAGGCTTTCGATACCGTTTGGCTAGACGGTCTTTTCTATAAGTTGATCAGGTATGGCATGAGTAAACCACTGCTATATATTCTTAATGACATGCTTCATGGTAGAACGTTTGTTGTGAAAAGTTGCAATATAACTTCTACCAGAACTTTTAAAATACAGAACGGTCTACAACAGGGGGCGGTGAATTCGCCTATTTTGTTTAGCATTTTCACCGGCGATCTAATTGGTTCCCTTCACCATGCTATAGCGTACGCCGACGACCTTATTGCGTACAGAACAGGTCCAAGGATCGAAGTCATCAGAACACTTTTGCAGAGTGACTTCGATAAGATCCAGCAATATTGCGATGACTGGAAGTTGAAAATCAACTTTCAGAAATCGGAAACAATTGTGTTTAGGACCCCGTTGGCTCGGGCCTCAAGGGATACGAGAAAGAACTGGCGCAAGCTGGTGATCGTTGATCTACATGGTAACCCACTGCCAAACAAAGTAGTAGTCAAGTACCTCGGCATCTGGCTAGATCAGTAGCTATATTTTAACAAACATATGGATGCAGCTCTGGCCAGGGCTAGAGGAGCTTTTGCTCTGACAAGGCGACTGTTTCACAGCAGACAACTTGACAGCAGGGTCAAAGTGATTTGCTACATGGCCCTCATAAGGCCAATGATTGTCTATGGGTGCCCTGTGTGGTTCAATGTTACAGCGTCTCAAATGGAAAAGATTCGGGTGTTTGAGAGACAGTGTCTGCGTACATGTCTTGGATTGCACAGAACACCAGAGTCGGAGTACAAAAAATATTATCCCAATGAGGTCCTCTACAACGGGGCCCAAATAAACAGGATCGACAACTTCATTATAAAACTGACTCGTGGTCACACTGCAAGAGCGATGACCTCGACCAATGGCCTGATATTTGGGGCTTATTACCCCAACAATGAATATATGGAGAGAACGCGCTTCAGTGGATTTGTCCCACCGGAGGCTTTCCTCTATTTTGATATGGTAGGGCTGATTCAGGATAGATTGGCGGTTCCGCTAATCTACCACGTCTGCCGTAAGTCCGTGGAACGACGGCTCCTTTACAACCGAGACGTCACCGCAGTAGGCGGAGACGTTGAAGAGCTCCTCCGGTTCAGTAGGGCGGTTTCAGATCGCGATCGTCGTGACGTTGTTAAAACGTCGAAAATGTTCTGGTGGTTGTCGGAGCAACAACATGAATTTGATACTGATAGCGAGTCGCCAATGGCTGGCTTACACAGGTTTAGCGTGTAAGTCTTAGGGTATGGGGGTGGGCACAGTGGCAAACAAAAAAAAATTACAAAAATCAAAAAAAAAAAAAAAAAAAATTACAAAATACAAAAAAAAAAAAAAAATACAAAATACAAAAAACCCAACAAAAAAATTACAAAATACAAAAAAAAAAAAAATTACAAAACACAAAAACCCAAAAAAAAAAAAAAAATTAAATTACAAAATACAAAAAAAAAAAAAAACCAAAAGCTACTGTGGCTGCTCTAGGTTTAAGTAGATTTAAGTAGTTTTAATTAGTTTTAATTAGTTCTAAGAAAACAAAAAAAAAAAAATGATCTTTTAAACTAAGTTTTTTTTTAAAGAATTTTCTTAGTTGTAACTAGCTCTAGTTTTTGATTCATAAGTTATCTTAAGGCCGAAAGGCATTAGTAGTAAGATATTGAATAATTAAGAGTACCCGCCTAGGGTCAGTAAGTTAATTAAGTTATTATATAAGCTAGTTTTACACATTTTTGTTAGCATGTAAGTAGATATAAGAAAAAGTAAATAAAAATGAATTAAAAATGAAAAATGAAAAAAACATGCTGGGCCTCTCAAAATGAAGATACACAGAAGTCGATGTCTTCAAAGGATGTTTGTGTGTTACGTCGTTGTTGAGACTTCGCATTGGAATAGTGGTGATGGTTGGTGGTTTAAGTGGCTGATCTCTTTTTCGAAAGATGATGAAGATGATAACAGCTACGATAACTATTATAGTAAGACAGCCAGTGACTCCAAACAGTGAATATTGGTGAACTCGATGGGTACTGAATTCATTCAATATATATTCCTGATTTTTTTGAAGGTTTATTGCATTTTCCAATGTAGCAAAATCTATCGAAGTGTTTGTTGGAAGCATCGACTGTTTCTCTCTTTTGAGGTTAAACGAAGTTAACGTCTCAGAAAGATTGAATGATGGTAAAAATGATGATTTTAGTCGGCTTGACATTGTTTGCTTTCCAACAATTGTCGTGGTTTGGTCATGAATTATGCATTTTGCTGGTAGCTTAAGCAGCCCACTCCCTCGCAGTGTAACGGGCTCAGTATTGTAATCACAGTTAATATAGTTAATATTAACTGTGGTTGAATTTGGAGTGCTGTATATCCATGCGTTTGGTTGATGCATCTCAATCCAGTACAGCCTTGGTGATATGTCCTCAATCGTGCATGCGTCCATAATTTTCTTGTGTTGTATAATGTTTGTTTCACAAACACTAGTTGACGCTCCGGTTGTATACAGAGGATGCTGAAGTGGGCACCAGAAGATGTCGGAAGGCCTTATTTTACAAAGTAAGAATTCATCTTTGTTGATCGGATAAACATGGTTGCCTTGTAAGTTTACCATTAATTATTCCGATGATGGAACAATTCGTGTAAAGCGTCCAATGTGGTTTGTTGGAAATGACAATACTTTGTATAGTTTAAATTCTTCATTATACAACAACGGGAGACTGATCTCAATTATGATATTGTTGTTCGTCACTCTAGCTCTTGGGCTTACAATTTTATACAGCTGTAATATGGATTCGTGATGTCTTTCGCCAGGAATCATTAAAGACTTAGGGATATTCTCATGAATCTTAGTCAACTCATCCTTGAATTGTCGGACTGAAAGGATAAGAGGGTGTATTCTTCCAGCATGCGTTGATAGCAGAATATCAAGCAATATGCTCTGGGTTGCTTTATAATTGATCATAATAAGTATACCGTTAAGAGCAGTTGCAGAAAATCGCTCCATGTACTCGAATTTATTTGTTTCGTTTTCCAATTTTGTGACAATAGAACTTAGTAACATAATTTGATTCAAATTTTTCGATTGTTCTTTCTTGAAGATATTGATAGTGGAGTCAACAATGGTTGTTTGATTTTTCATGAGTTGTAGCAAGTGTTTTTCATTTTCTTGAACAGCTTCTATTGTTTGCTCATATTTCTCAGCAAATCTTTGATCAAGTATTCCGAACAATTCATTAGTGACTGTTCCAATAAAGTCAAATGGTGATCGTCTTTGCCTTTTTAATGAATCGTCGTTTGCGTGTAAGAGAATTTCTTTGTTGAGCTCTATTTGTTGAAGTTGATACCCAAATTGGTTCAGTATTCCTTCGCACATAATGGACCTTAGTTCCTCCATTCCCGATGACGAACATACTCTCTCCATTTTTGAAACAATTTCCTTGTATGCTTCGTATTCCTGCCAATAGTTCGTCAAATTAAAGAAAACAATTGTCTTCCATGAGCTTGAAATTAAGTTGGCTTGTCCTATTTCTTCGAAATATATTCCAGGATGACTTTCGAATGGAAATATTTCAACATCGTGTATCTGGCGAATTGGAGAGGAGTCAGCTAGGTTCAGTAACCCAAACAAAATGCATAGCCACGAAAATGGTTGTACTCGATTTGTTGACGTATTAACCTGAACTTGGTTTACTGGTGTTTTCGTTTCTATCGGGAGTTTACATAATTTGGCTATTGGTCGCTTTAAATGTTTATTGTTACTGTATACAGTTGCAGCCCGAACACCGTTGTCACTCCCAGGATGAACTTCTGATATCCTTCCCATCATCCAGGTGGTCGGTGGTAGCCGGTCTTCCTTGACAAGAACTATATCGCCAGTTTTAATGTTGTCTTCTTTTTGTTTCCATTTAGGCAATTGTTGAAGCTGTGACAAATATTCTGATGACCAGACTTTCCAAAAGTCTTGAGTCATTTTTTGTATTAGTTGCCAGCGTGAACGGAACGTTTTCTTTTCATCAATGAGTTGTTCGGGTACAGCATTCAGAGAACTTCCGATTACAAAATGTCCCGGAGTAAGTATCGTATTGTTGTCAATATCGTTTTCGATTGCCGTAAGTGGTCGGGAGTTTAGGCATGCTTCTATTTGAGTCAATAATGTCGAAAGTTCCTCAAATGTTAGCATGGTGTCTCCAATTATTCGTTTTAGGTGAAATTTTGTGGATTTAACGCTTGACTCCCACAAACCGCCAAAGTGCGGTGCTGCTGGTGGTATGAAATGCCATTGCATTTCATGTTTCGTAAGCATTGATGATGCGTCTACTACACCGTACTTAATGGCTGCTCTCACTTGTTGTTGGATTTCTTTGTTAGCTCCAATGAATGTAGTTCCATTATCACTGTAGAAATGTGAACATATCCCTCTTCTTGATGTGAATCGCTTCAATGCTGCTATGAATGCTGCTGAAGTGAGGTCACTCACAAGCTCGATGTGAACTGCTTTTGTAGCAAAGCAGACAAATATACCGATATAGCCCTTTGTTGACCGGTTTCCTCGTCCTTTTGAGATCAGTATTTGAATTGGTCAAGCATAGTCAACACCCGTATGTGTAAAGGGTCTTGATGGTGTCACTCTTGCTGCTGGAAGTAGCCCCATTTGTTGAGTATTTGGTTGAGCAGTAAATCTAAAGCATCTTATACATTTATTTATCACTTGTCGAACACATCTTTTTGCTTGTTTAACAGTAGCGTTGTCTCAGTTTAGCCATTGTAAGTCGAATACCACCATGCAGTGTGCGTTTATGGGTATCTTCTACTAATAGTTTTGTGAACCACTCTTGATGTGGTAAAATGATAGGATGTTTCTCTGAGCTAGAAAGATCCGCGTTTTGTAGCCGCCCGCCCACAACAAGGATGTTCTCGTTGTTCAGAACCGGGTTCAAGGATAGTACCTTACTCTTTTTGTTGATCGCCTTCCCATCTCGTAAAGATTCTAGTTCCTTGGAATACACCTTCTCTTGTAGATACCGTATGATTCCTTTACTTCCATCGCTCAATTCCCTTGTTGTTAGGTTACCGGTTTCCAATGGTTTCTTCGTTAGTTTGTTTTTGCAGTTTGATATGAATCGTCTGCAATAAGCAGCGACTCTTATTAGTTTTGTGTATGAAGAAAATCTCTTAGTCAGGTCGTCAATTTCTTCAACTCAAATTGTTAGCACCCTTTTTGCTTCGGGAATATCGATCATTGCGATTGGCTGTTGGTTGTTTAACGGCCATTGTTCAGAATCGAATTTTAGCCAATGAGGTCCATTCCACCATAAATCATTGGTTGCCATCTGTTCTGGAAGGCAGCCTCTTGAACCATCATCAGCTGGATTATCAGTTGATCGAACATGTCTCCAGCAGCTAACGTTTATTGCCTCTTGTATTTCTGAGACTCGGTTCGCAACAAATGTTTTCCAGGTAGATGGACATTTTTGTAGCCAGGCCAGCGTTATTCTCGAGTCTGTCCAAGCAAATAGGTATGTTTTTAACTTGGCACCCAAATGTCTTCATTGTTTCTGCCAGCAGCTTTGATAATAGGTGAGCACCACATAGTTCCAATTTCGGAAGAGATATTTTTTTCCGGATTGGGGCCACCTTTGTTTTAGCAGCTACAATTGTTGTAGCAAAGAAACCCGTTGGTAGAGCTATCCTGGCATAAACTACTGCTGCATATGCTTCCTCTGAAGCATCACAAAATCCGTGAAGCTCAAATTCTTGAGCCTTTGTGGAGTTTATCCACCTTGGAATTCGAATGTCTTCCACTGTAATCAGGTTTATCTTTAGTTTGTTCCACTGTTTTTGCAGTTCGGTTGGAAGTGGTTCGTCCCATTGTAGCTCTGCTTGCCAAATACGTTGCATTAAAATTTTGGCACTGACAGTTACTGGAGCCAACCATCCAAGAGGGTCGAATAACTTGGCTATTTCGGACAATGTTTTGCGTTTGGTAAGTATTTCCGTAGTTATTTTTGTATCGACGTTCATCTTGAATTGAAATGTGTCACTTAACGGATTCCAGTGTATACCCAAAGTTTTTATAGTTTCGTCTTTCATCACGTCTTTGTTTTGTTGATTGCGTAACTCAATCGGTATATGTTGTAGTAGTTTTCTGTTGTTTGCAGCCCATTTTCGAAGCTGAAAGCCTGCTCCCTTAAGCATCTCGTCAAGTTCTTTCTGAGCTGCCATGCACTCCGCGATGGTATCTCCTCCAGACATAACATCATCAACATAGAAGTCATTGTTAGTTATTTCTGCAGCGGTCGGATAGTTGCATTGTTCGTCCTTAGCTAGTTGTTGAAGAGTCTTAATAGCCAGATAAGGTGCTGAAGCTGTACCATACGTGACAGTCGTTAATTTATACTCTTTAATAGGTTGGTTGTTAGAACTGCGCCATAATATCCTCTGATAATCTTGGTGTTCTTCGTGTAGTTCAATTTGGCGGTACATTTTTTCAATGTCCGAAGAAAAAACATATTTATATTTTCTCCAACGCGTCAAAATTGTAGTTATGTCGTCTTGGAGCTTAGGGCCTGTCAGCATTAATTGATTTAAGCTTACTCCAGTCGTTGATTTTGCTGACCCGTCAAAAACAACACGAAGTTTGGTTGTTGTACTCGTAGGTTTAATAACGGCATGATGTGGCATATAGAAAATATTGTTTTTGTTGGATGAGTTGTTACTGACTTCTACCATGTGCCCCAGGTTGAGAAACTCGTTTATAACTTGTGTATACTCGTTTTTTAGGGTAGGATTCTTGTTAAGCTGCAACTCCAGCTGGCGAAATCTAGCTGTAGCTCTACTTCTTGATTCACCAAGTGGATTTGTTTGGATTAAATCTTCGTCGAATGGGATCTTCACAACATATCTCCCATTGTCCTTTCGGTAGTGTGTATCCTTATAGATTTGTTCGCACCGTTTATCTTCCGGCTTTTGGAATTTTGGTTGATTAACCTCTTCCATCTCCCAAAATTTTTCTAATTGTTGATCAATTGATGTAAGTGCTACTAGTCCAGTAACACTGTATGTGTCGGAAATGTCGTTTGATGTTCGTCCAGAGATCAGCCAACCTAACTGTGATCTTTGAGCGATTAGTGATCTAGCAGCGACTCGTTTAATACCACTTAACATGATGTCGCCATAGGTATCAGCTCCAATTATCATATCAATTGGCCCAGGAATATTGAATGTTGGATCAGCAAGCTCTAGAAGGTCGAACTTTTCAACTTGTTTAGTGTTTGTTTGCTTCGAAGGTAACTGCCTTGTCAATTTTGACAACACCAGAGCTTCTATTTTTAGCTTAAAACTCGAAGCAAAATGTGGCATTATGGTCACATCTACCTTATTGGTGGCAATTCCTGCTTTTGTTGCTCCTAGACCGCTGACTTCAACACAAACGTCCTGTTTTTTAAGTTTCAGTGTCTGTACAACCGACTCGGTGATTAACGAGGCTTGGGATCCAGGATCGATAAGTGCTCTGACTGTAACGTTCTGTCCTTTGTCATTATTAACTTTTAGGATTGCTGTTGCGATTAAAACATTCTGGTTCTGTTCGCTATGATTTATTTGTGCGGATGATCTTGCAGCTTCTATCAATTCTGTTTGTTTTGGCCTATCAGTCCATTCCATGTGAAGAAGTGAATGATGTTTCTTGTTGCAATGTTGGCAATTTTTCTTGCTAAAGCATTGGATCTGTTTGTTATGCCTCAAACAGTTCAGGCAAAGCTTTGCCTGCTTGCACTGTGTCCATCTTTCTTTTGGCGATAATTTTAAAAACTTTTGACATGCGTATATTTTATGATCTCCTTTGCATATTGGACATTGAATAACTTTTGCATCTATGACGAAGTTACGGACTCCAGATCTTGGTTCCTCAAATGAGTTATTTTGTTTTTTGTTTGTTGACATTACTTCAAGAGCTTGGTAACGTCTTTCCAGAAAGTCGAGGAGAGTCTTCATTTTCGGCATTTTATTTGGCTCCTCTAAACCTTGTTCAAAAAAATTTCTTGATTCTGTATCAAGTGACCTTGTAGTCATATGAACAATCATAGGACCCCATGAAGAAGTGTCATATCCCAAATTTTTTAGTGCCGCTAAATAAATAAATAGGGTGGCGCAACAGAGCGAGGAGCCCCTGGGCCTAGCGCATTTCTCACAACCATGCCTTGTGCGGGAATAGAGGGGACCTACAATTTTATGCCGGATCCGAACGGCTAATTGAGAAAGAGCTTTTCATGGCATGAATTTACTAACGGAGGACTTGCCAAATCCTCGCGAAAGGCGATACCCGTGAAAAAACATTTTTGTCTCTGCTGAGATTCGAACCTCGAACCTCTGGGTTAGCAGGTGGACATGCTAACCATCAGACCACGGGTACCACCGTGCAAGTGCCGCTAGTCCCTCTTTAATAGCATCCAAGCTGTTTTTGATGGAAGACGCTGTTGGAGCGCTGTTATGTCCAGATTTGAGCATCTTCTCTATATGCATAGACACTATTTTTCGCTCATTGTTGTATCTACTTTTTAAGATCTCCCAAGCGCTATTATAGTTTTCACTTGAAAACGTTAGATGCTTTATGAGTTGCAGTGGCTCTCCTTCCAAATGAGTTTTTAAATACTCCATTTTTTCAGTCGTTGTTAAATTGGCCTTGGCGTGTATTATATTGAGGAACAAGTCATAAAACTGCTGCCACTCCAAATAATTACCCTTAAATGTCGGTATTTTAAGCCTTGGAAGCATTGATTCAGTCTTATGTTCCTTCGGCTTGTTACTACTGGAGAGTTTTAATGCCATTGTATTGAGAAATCTGTTGACCTCTTGTTTGACATTTTTATATTCCTTATTCGTTACATAAGGTTTCTCAAGGTCTTCTTCAGATGAATTGCAGATGAAGTCTTCATGTAATTCAGTGAATGTTCGCAACTGCTCCAGCAGTATTTTTTGTTGAAAGTCGTAAATGTCCTTGGAGTAGTCATCGAATGTTTGTTCAAATTCTTCTATATTCTCGATAATGGCCGTTATCCTCAGTTTCAACTTTGTCAACCGTTGACTTTGTACGGCAGTTGAATTCTCGTCCGGCTTTGCGGTGGTGGCTTTGTAGGCAGAGGCATTAGATGTATTTTCAACTTTCTTTGAAATTTCTGCAGTGGGAACATCGTGAGGGACTTCAGGCCTTTCCACTTCCTTCAAAGCTTGTGCGACACTTGGATCTATATTTTCTAATTCCTTTTTAAAACTTTCGTACAACGCTTTTACTCTGTTGTACGTATCCCTTTGTACGTAGGGTGTATCAAATTTTACATAGGGAGCTACTTCAGTATGGTTTGAATGAAATTCAGACCAACATTTTTCGAGGCGTTCTAGCCTATCTTCTTTGTATTTTTGTGTTTTTCTCGAGGCACTATCCTTACCGAAGTTTCGATATTGCTTTTCGATTTCTTCTGTCAAGGCCTTTTGCTTCGAGATTATAATAAACACATCTGTTTCGTCCAACATCTTAGTTTTTTGTTTGAATTGTCTTGGTCTATATTATATATAATCTCAAACACAAGTTTGCACAAGTTTGCAGCGTTTTTTTTTTTTGTAACTTCACTTTTCACTAGCCAATGTTTGAAGCTTTGGCTACGCTTTTTACTAACCAATGTCTAAGCCCTGGTTACGCTTAATCGCTCACTTTTCACTAGCCAATGTTTGAAGCCCTGGCTACGCTTTTACTAACCAATGTCTAAGCCCTGGTTACGCTTATTCGCTCACTTTTCACTAGCCAATGTTTGAAGCCCTGGCTACGCTTTTACTAACCAATGTCTAAACCCTGGTTACGCTTTCTTGTTCATTTCCTCGAAGGACCATGAATAATTGACAAAATAAGTTGTTAATTAACTCCTTGCCGCTGGTGGGAGGAAGTCAATGAAAAAAACTTAAAATGTCGTTTTGCTCGCTGGTTTACTAGCAAGTGAAATATTTATTTCCTATCCAAGATATTTATACAATGTTTAAAGTCGAAACCTCTTTTGATATCGACTGGTTGGTTCTTTCTTGGTTATTGTTCCTTACGACTGGTGCGGGGTAACAATAGAAAACAACCTTTTGACTTGTGAATGATAAGTGACTTTATTCTTAACTTATTATGAGTATTTATACTAATTTACATAAATGCAATTCATCAATAATTTAGTTTTGCGGGAAAAGAATTGTAATAGGATCGTGGATTATATTGCAACGAAAAGAAACAAACAATATATACATAAATGAAAGAAATGCAATGCAGGCAATAAAATACAATGCACATGCCAACTGGTGGTGTCGTTCATTAACTTGTTGGTCATTCACCTGCTGTTGATTACTTAGTTTGTAGTGTAGAATTCGGTCGTTTGCATTTGTTGTCACAACAGCGGTCTACCATCACCAGCATCATGGTGTGACCTTTCATGGAACGTGGAAGCGGGCCGACAAAATCTACACATACTGTATCCCAAGGAGTGTTAGGTATGTTAGTGTGCATGAGTCCGCTAGGCTTTTGCTGCGGTGCCTTGTAGGCTAGACATACTGAACATTTCTTAACATAACGCGCAATATCGCGATACATCCCAGGCCAGTATTAGTTTTTCATGATACGATCTGCTGTCTTAGCAATACCGAGATGTCCAGCTGTCGTGGCGTCATGGTTTTCAAACAATATTTGTTTTCTTTCGGTCGCGGGTATACATAGTTTCCAATCCTCTTCTTGACTAGAGAGCGGATGGGAAGAAAACTTGCGGTACAATTTGTTGTTTGTTATGCGATATTCGGGGTATTGGGAAGGGTTGCATTCTATTTGCCTGGCGCGCCGTTCTGTCCAATCGTCGGTGCCACTACAGATGATTGACAGGTCGCTTGGATTAAATGGCAAGGGGTCTCTCGATAGAGCATCAGCAACGACATTCATGGCGCCTTTGCGATATTTGATGTCGAAATCGTACTGCTGTAGCTCTATAGCCCATCGTGCCAGTCGGCGTGATGGATTATCAAGGGAGTGTAACCACTTCAAAGAATGGTGATCGGTAACAACGGTGAAGTGATAGCCTTCGAGATACGGTCGCATTTTACGAATTCCAAATAGTATGGCCAGGCATTCTTTTTCGGTCACGGAGTATTTCTTTTCTAGGTCGGTAAGTGTTCGGCTGGCGTAAGCTATCACCCTTTCTTGTTTGTCCTCCTGCTGTGACAGAACAACCCCTAGTCCATATTGGCTGGCGTCCGTTTGCAGAGAAAAAGGCAAATCGAAATTTGGACACATCAGGACGGGTGCTTCTGTCAAGCGTTTCTTTAGTTCGGAGAAAGCATGCTCTTGCTCTGCTCCCCACGTCCATTCTTGACTCTTCTTGAGTAATTTGGTCAGGGGCGTAGCCACTTGGGAAAAATTCTTTATAAATCGGCGGTACCAGGAAGTTATTCCCATCACGCGCCTTAACTCTTTCACGTTTCGGGGGGCGTTTAAGTATTGCACGGCGGCGACTTTATCAGGGTCGGTACTAATGCCCTGTTCGCTTACCACGTGCCCCAGGTATTTCAATTGACTTTTGCAAAATTCGCATTTTTCACGGTTAATGCGCAGACTCGCCGCTTGTAACCTAGCGAACACTTCCCGCAGGTGCTTGAGGTGTTCCTCGAATGTGCCGCTTACGACGATGATGTCGTCCAGGTAGGTGAACGCATATTCGTCCATGTCTGGACCAACGATACCATCGAGCATTCGTTGGAAAGTGACAGCGGCTGAGTTTAATCCGCACGGCATGACCTTCCACTGGTACAGTCCGCGCCCCGGTACGGTGAAGGCGGTGTAGGCACGTGATTCGGGGTGCAGAGGAATTTGCCAATACCCTTGTTTAAGGTCGATGGTGGAAATAAAGTTGGCTCGCTTCAGCTTGTCCAAGATAGCGACTATCTGAGGCAGGGGGTACGCATCCATGATGGATATACTATTCAACTGACGGCAATCGACGCATACTCTCCACGAGCAGGTCTTCTTCTTTACGAGTACGATGGGTGAGCTGTAAGGGCTCTTTGACGGTTCTATTTTGTCATCCCGGAGCAGGTCATTGATCTCGTCGTCAATCACTTTTTGCATCGCGGGGTTCTTAGGATAATATCTTTGTTTAAATGGTTGGTCGGTTGTCAGTTTAATCTGATGTACGGCGGTATCCGTGACTTTTGGCAGGTCCTCAAACTTTGGTAATTCCTCATCCAACAACGCTTGCAACGCCTCTTCTTGCGAGGCGGCCAACGGTTTACCTCCCAACGCACAGAGATGTTCTCGGCATTCGGTCGTGTCAACGCTGGGTGGGTCTGGTGTTGGTAACCACGGTTATTCGGTACCGCATAGACTCATCCGAAAATCGGCGTCCTTCAATATGTCCACCCCTATCACCATCTCCTCTGCGAGTTGTTTCATATACGTCACCTTTCCGTGAATGGTCCGTTCCTTGATAGTAAATGCCAGCGTATAGTGCTCGTGGCTGACCACTACTTCGCCATTGGCCAAGTGCGTACGGTGGGGTTGATATTGGACTGGGGCATTGAGGTGACGCAACAAACGGCGGGTGGTTGCATTGATGAACGATTTCGTAGCTCCGGTGTCTAATAAAGCTCTGATGGCCTGGCCGCCAACTCGTATGGTCACGAAACATCTCGGGTCTACCTGCTCTACCGTGCCCTCTGGTTGTGTAAGTACTGGTGCCGCTCCGACTAGTGCTATAGCCTGAACCGGCGGGGATTCTAGTGTCTGGGGCTCAGTCTGCTGGTTGGACATGATGGCCGCTCGGTGCGGGTGACAACTGCAGTCTTTCGTCAGCCGTCCGTCCTCTCCGCAGTATGAGCAAAAAAGACGGAACGGCCTTCGACAGTTACTCTTATTATGCCCTCGCTGCTTGCAATTCCAGCAATGCGTTTTTTTGTCATATTGACCGAAAGGCGATGGCAGCGGCGGTGGGTCGGGGCGGTTGAATTTTGTTCGGGGTGGCGGCAATACGGCTCGGCTGTCGGTTATTGGTCGGTCTGGAGCAAAACGGTTAGGCGTGTTTCGAGGCGGTCCTGGTCGAGACATAGGGGCAACGCATGGCTGCGCTTGGCGAAGTGTACGGTCTTCTCCGCGTATGTACTCGTACTCCTCGGCCAGCTTCATAAGTTCGTCCAAGGTATCAAAATCACGTCTTTTGATGTAAAGGTGATATTCCGATCGAAGACTATCATAAATGCGATCGATACTATCCTCGATGCTTATGCGCGGGTGTCTGTAGATCAGATATTGGGTGGCCTGTATGAAATCCTTTGCCTTTTCGCGTGGCCCTTGCCTTTTCCGCAATATTTCCTCCTCTAATTTGCAGAGGTACCTAGCTGGCAAATAATGGACCAGGAAAACAGTGCGGAACTGGGTCCAGGATTTCATACGATCCTTGTTGATGCGGAACCACTCTAGAGCGGTGCCTTGACAATATCATCTGGGCGTATGTCATAGCATGCGGTTAATTCCTCTAGCCGGTCCATGAATTCGATCGCATTCCCGGATGAGTCGAACCTCAATCCCCATTTGCGGACGTTATTCATCAGCTCGGCCTCGTAGCTGAGAATAAACCGACCGGTTGGTCGGAAAGCTGGCTTGGCGGCCGATGGCTCGCCAGGGAGTGGGGTCGCGACTTCATTGGGGAGCGCGGTACTTGACGATGCCGAGTTCCTTGCCAGGTCGTCTTCGGCGGACGGTGCGGCGGTAGTTGGTACATAGGATGGCACCTGGAAGGAGATCTCGGTGTACATCGGCGACTTTGGTTCGGTTTCGTTTTCTTGGGTGGGTACTTGTTTGTACTCCCGCTCGATTACGGCTCTCTCCAAATCCGCGCACAGATCTTGCGTGGATTTCCGGAGTCTAGCCTTTTTGATATAGCTGCTAAAACGCGCTCGTAGCGTTGACACTGTGCCTTCGGTATCAAGCCCCAGCTGACTCATCCGAGTCACTAGTTCTGGCTTGCTGAGCAAGTATATTGCCCCTATACTACCAAAAACGTCGAAGCCCTCTTCGGAGTCGGACATGTCGGGAGTTTTTGTAGGTTTAAAATTTTATAGTTCTAAGAGAATTTCTTTTGCAACGATGGACCTTAATGGTCCCTGCTCGGGCGCCAAATTGTGACGTGTTTTTAGTTTTCCAGCCGAGGTATCGCTCACGGCTAGCCAAGGTCAGGTGAAGAAAAACACCAAACTTCACAACGGTCAAAGAAATTCTCTTTTATTAGAACTTAATATATAACTCAATTATAATTAACAAACGAATCAATCTATGTGTATATAATATGTCGTAACGCTTGCTGTAAAAACTTCTGGTCGGGTTTATCGTACTGGAGCTGGTATCCTTCGGAACTTCTACGGCTCTTGTCGGGTTAGTCGTCTCGGTCTAAGAAACTCTTCTGGTCTCACGGTAGCTAGGAGAGAGAAGTCGTTAATATTTATCAAGTAAAGTGGATTGGCTGCCTTTACCGACAGGATCCCTTCTGACCATTCGCCCTATAGGCAGTCGCAGGTAAATCGGAGCTTCAAGCGTCGTAAGACCCTGGCTGGTGAAACTACGAGCGTCCGTAGACCTCGGTGGGGTGAAACTACGAGCGTCCGAAAACCTCGGTGGGGTGAAACTACAAGCGTCCGAAGACCTCGGTGGGGTGAAACTACGAGCGTCCGTAGACCTCGGTGGGGTGAGACTACGAGCGTCCGAAGACCTCGGTGGGGTGAAACTACAAGCGTCCGAAGACCTCGGTGGGGTGAAACTACGAGCGTCCGTAGACCTCGGTGGGGTGAAACTACGAGCGTCCGAAGACCTCGGTGGGGTGAAACTACGAGCGTCCGAAGACCTCGGTGGGGTGAAACTACAAGCGTCCGAAGACCTCGGTGGGGTGAAACTACGAGCGTCCGAAGACCTCGGTGGGGTGAAACTACGAGCGTCCGAAGACCTCGGTGGGGTGAAACTACAAGCGTCCGAAGACCTCGGTGGGGTGAAACTACGAGCGTCCGTAGACCTCGGTGGGGTGAAACTACGAGCATCCGAAGACCTCGGTGGGGTGAAACTACGAGCGTCCGAAGACCTCGGTGGGGTGAAACTACGAGCGTCCGTAGACCTCGGTGGGGTGAAACTACAAGCGTCCGAAGACCTCGGTGGGGTGAAACTACAAGCGTCCGCAGACCTTGGTAACAGCAATGGCTGCGGGATCAGCAGGTATTAGTCGCTGCCCCCGGTGGCACAATACGTAAGAATTATATTTTATTAAACTTACTCTTTTACCTTTACCATTGTCAGTTTGTTAGCTGCTGCTCGGCTGGTTGCTGGTTCAAATTCCTTTTCCTGGGTATTTCAGGAGATGTGCACCGTATGGCCGGTGCCGGCGGACTGTGTTTTCTTCGAGTTGAGCCGCTCTATTTATACCCCACAGGAGCAGCGGTACCTTATTCGATTCCCATATACTTTAATGGGATATCCCCCACTCCCATATAATCTTCCCAATTACACACGGCATACTCATATGCCTGCCTATACGACGTTCATTATAGAAATAAATACACCTCGCATATCCATATGCTTGCCATTGAGACTTGCTAAGAAAATAATAATAACTCACCATCGAGCTCTGTCGACCGTCATCGCATGCACTGCTTGTGCGTGGGGAGTTGATCGTTGGGTGGTATTTCCACCTAGCCAATAACCTAATGTCTACCATCGATGTTGGCGCGGTTAGCTTTCTACCACTGTGGCAAACTTGCGTACTTTTCGCCACCAGGTACCATGTCTTGGCTAGAGCTTAATTTGTGGTTGTTGTCTTGGGTGTTGTCTCGGGTGAACTTTTCTGCCTTTCAATTTGACGCTAGATGGCGGCGCCCTGTTCTCTATAAGCATGTGACGAGGGATATTTCTGTCTTTGAAATTTGCCTCGTTACAATATGTATAAGCTTTAAGTCCGGAAACGGCCCTCATATACCCACGGGAAAAGAAGACTTTACCAACATTACAAATCCGAAATTAGCTCTGTCTATCTGTTTTTCTTTGTAAGTGTCTACCGCCCAAGCTATGAACCAATTTATATGAATTTTGGTACATATCAGTGGCGAAGAGTCCATATAAGTCGATTATTTCCGACTTACCTTTTGAAATTCACATCCGAAACATCTTAGACTTCTGGCATCATGAATCAAATATAATCATACACATGAACTCGCTGCCAACATTTTTTTAACAACTACCACTCTGCTTTCGGTCCTATTCTACACACATGTTGGCTCTTCAATTCACTCCATAAACAAAGACAAAACTGCAACAAACAAGGTAACCCCAAATATTACGTCTTATAAAATTTGTCGCTGGATAGAACACTTTCCACTTTTTTCTTATACAATTCAATGCGCTTGAAACCTCTCTGTTCAATACATGCTTTCTTATGGAAGAAAATAGAACGATGTTCTACCGTCTTATTTTTTGGTTAATCTGTTTATTATCTTTTATTCTTTGCGCTCTGAGCAGGTGAATATTGTGCAGGGCGCCGGCGCAGTACCCCAGTGCTCATTTGCAGCATTGCTTTTGCACACTTCGGTGTTTGCTTGAGATTGGTTATATAAAAGAAAAAAACGCTTTCCTTCTTATTTCTTCCAAGTTCCAAAAAAATGAGCAAAAATGTATATTGCTGCTTCAAAAAAAAAAAAAAAAAAAAAAAAAAAAAACAAGAATAGAACAAGAAAATAACACGCTGCTCTCCGACTTATTTCATGAATTTGTATGTGTCTCTGCACTGGACTGATGTGTCAGAGGTAGCCACTTTGATAACAAATATGCGTGGATATTAGATCTCAAAGCATAAAGCACATTTTTGGCAGAAAATGCAAAAAAAATTAAAATTTTTCTTGGCACAACTGGCCTAAATGAATTCAGTTCCCAATGATTCTTATTTGAAAAACGCAGATTACCGGCAGAACGCAGTGCAATACTTATTTAAATTGATTTTGTGCTTGTCGTGTTTTTTTTTAAATATTACAAATTTAGGCTTTAAAAATTGAAATTGAGTGCAAAAAGTCTTGAAAGTTTTCCGATAGTAAGTTTCAGTGGTTTGATTATGGCCTTAATATTTGTTGACTGTTGCTTAACTGATTTTCTCTTAGAGGAAACAAGTACCCAGTTTTAATCAGATTATTTTTATGAAGAAAGAAAAAGTTACAGATCTAGGACGCTCTACCTAATAGCAAAGTTGGTTTGGAATACCTGACTTTTTGGCTTGATGCGAATACAAACATTGCACAAAAAAAATTTCAAGTAAACTTTTGAAATTTAAATTGTTGGTGACTAAGTTTCCTTCGAGTTACCATTTGAAACTATTCACGCCTCTATCTATCTGTAAGATCACATTCAATTACATCGATACAAATCAAAATTGCAAGGTAACAGTAGTCATTAAGCTGTAAAAATAAAAAAAATTGTAAAACAAACAAATGTCACATGAATGACAATAAAAGAAAAATTCACGAAACTTCACCAGAAGAACTACGAATTTCTGAATCAAATAAAAGTAGATTAAACAAAGTTTTCAAATATTACCGAAAAATGGCTATGACACAATCGGATTTTAATCAAATCAAGGGTATCATTGATAACTCTCTGCGAATGGCCATATCCAATCTTGCAACGAAAGATGATATAAGTAAGATGAACTTGGAACTCGATCATTTGCGTCAAGAAAACCGAGAGTTATCCAATAAAATTCAAATGTTCGAAAAGCGCTGCTATGCTTTAGAAGAAGAGCTTGAAATACAAATCCGGGAAATTCGTGGAAAAATCTTTTTTTTTCGTTGCCCATTGACACCAATAATCCACAAGAAAGAATTGAAGGCATAACCCAACTGGATAACGAAGCACCCCAAATGTCAAGAGCTGTTAAACTCAGTGAAAACAATAACATAATCAAACTTATACTTAACACAGGATCGAACGAAACTGCAATGAAAATGTTAAAAAATACGCGAAAACTAAAAGGCACGGGTGTTTATATACAACTTGATCGGAGTAAGCAGTCACAACTTAAAAACCGCATTCTACTTGGCTTTAGAAAAGCAATCAAAACATGTCATCCAATAGAAAAAATAGTGATTAAAAATAATACACTTATAACTAGTGGTAAAACATTTCATTTAAACACAAATAACATCCTAAAATACCAAAACAAAAACGGAGAAGCAGAATTGCAAAATATGTTCAACTGAATAAGTTTCACAGCTGTCACATCTATCAGAGAAAATATGCTGTCAAACAGAAGTCATCAAGAAGTAAATAAAGTAGAACAACAAATTTCAACAGGGATGGCACATGAAAATCAGAACCTTAATTGTAATAGATTTAATACTAACTGAAATTTAAAAGCCGTCAGCCAAAATAATAATAAGATTAACTATAAAATTATTTCATATAATATATCAGGGTTAAACAATAAACTTTTATTTGTAAATTTCTTTAATAACATTAAGAATTTTGAAATATTTTTATTATTTGAAACGCATGTTATAAAAGGAAACTTTATTAAATTTGAAAAATATTTTAGTGGGTATAAGCTTATGTGGGTAGAAGCAACTAAATCTTCAGCTAAGGGTCGTGCAAGTGGGGGCACTCTGTATGGAATAAGATCTTCGCTACTTAATACATTCATGTTTGAGGAATGTGAAGGAACAACAATTGTAAAATGTGTAAAGGAGAGGAATATGTGTATCGTACCTTGTTACATTAATTGCAACCATTGGAAAAAAGATTTCGAAAAACTGTACAACACAATTCAAATTCTAGATAAAAGCAACATACTTCTCATTGGTGACTGTAATGCAAGAATTGGCAATAATCAAATAAAAATAGCTAATAGCATATTGAATCCTTCGATATCTACCGAAAAAAGAAACTCAGCTGGCATGGCATGCAATAAAATAAATCGAGTTGCTTGAGTTACTTTAAATGCATGGTCTTACAATTCTTAATGGTTGTACAGTTGGAGATAAAGAAGGTCGCTTTACCTTTATTAGCGCACAAGGTAAATCTGTGATCGACCTTTGCGCTGTAAATGATGAATGGATTGATCGAGTCAGCAGATTTGAAGTTGAGTGTAAGACCTTTTCGGATCACATGCCCATAGTTGTCGAATTCTCAAACTAAGTGCCACGCACCGAAAAAAATTTTAGTCTTCTTCCTCGTCTTTGTTGGAAAAATGAAGAAAAAAATTCGTTTCAGCGAAATTTAGAAAATATTTTAATCAATGACTTGTCAACGGAATCCACGGAAGTTCTCTCAAATCAACTTGTTGAATGTATTCGAAATTCGACTTCAAACAAAACAGTAAGCCTGAAGTCATCATTTCGACAGGAATGGTTTGACAAGGAATGCTGGAAAGCAAGAATAAAGTCGTTCTCCATCTTACGCGCAATCCGTTCATCAAACCACCAACACCTTAGGATTTGGTACATTGAAGCGAACACAAATTACAAAAACTTATGTCGTCGAAAGAAAACTGAATTTGAAAACCAACAAGCACTTCTATGAGGACAAACTAGAAACTCCAAGGATTTCTGGAAGATCGCGAGGGAAATCAATGGAATGAATTATAAAATCGGAGCAGGTGTATCAGCCGAATCACAAGCAAACCACTTTAAACTTCTCCTCTCAAATAATTCAAATCTACTTTTTTCATATGCAGAACCTTTATACATTGATGAATCGTTAGACACCGACATCTCTACTGACGAAATACAATCTGTGTTGTTGAAAGCGAAGAATGGAAAAGCACCAGTTGAGGACGGCATCCCTTATGAGTTTTTTAAAAATTCAACGTCCAATTTCTGTAATAACTTACAAATACTATTCAACAAAATTCTATCAACGGCAAGTATTCCCTCATCGTTCAGGAAATCTGTGATCTTTCCGATCCACAAAAAAGACCTTTATACGTTGTAGAAAATTATAGACGAATTTCTTTCATGAATGTGATAGCAAAAATTTTCTGTGGTGTCTTGGTTGGAAGACTGGAGAAATGGGTTGAATGGAAAAACATTCTATCTGATCTTCAAGCTGGCTTTAGAAAGAATTACTCTACGATTGGTCAAATATTTATTCTTACATCTGTTGTTAAAGCGTTCCAGGCCAGAAATAAAAAAGTATACTCTTTCTTTGTTGATTTCAAAGCTGCCTTCGACCTTATTAACAGAGAAGCTCTATTCTACAAAATGTCGCAACTTGGTATATCGTCTAAATTCATCAAAGTGATCAGAGAAATGTATAAGAATACTAATAAGCAGTTTGGGATGGTACAACGTACTCGGAGTGGTTCGGTACTAGCTCTGGTGTGAAACAAGGCTGTCTTCTCAGTGCATTATTGTTTTCGCTCTTTTTGAATGACGTGCAAGATGATCTACCTGGGGGAGTCAGAAATGCAGGTTCTACAGTCAATGTGTTACTCTACGCAGACGACCTTGTCATACTTTCAGAATCGCCTGAACAGATGCAGTTAATGATAAATCGTTTATCAAGCTATTGCAAGAGATGGGATCTATCAATTAATACAGACAAATCAAAAGTAATGGTCGCAAAACACAAAATGTTTGATTCAGTTGTAAAATCAACCCTTTGCTACGCTTCTCAAGTATAAGGTGCAGATGAGTACGAGGAAATAGAATTATTCCAAAGGAAATTTCTGAAAAAACTATTCAACCTTCAGCAAAACACACCAAATTATCTATATCTATATCTATATCTATATCTATATCTATATCTTTATCTATATCTATATCTATATCTATATCTATATCTATATCTATATCTATATTACTATATAAAAGAGTCTTTGTTTGCACGACCCAAAAAAACTAGGAAAGAGCAAATCTTTAAACTTACCTATTTAATTGTCCCGAAAATTAATCCATACGGTAGCCTATAACCACGGTTTGGTTAAAGGCTATACTGAAAACTTAAAAAATAACAATTATTTAAGATATCTTACAATTTAAAAAATTTTTCGTACTTACCAACCTTTGTTTACATTCCAAATGACGTTTAGAATAATAATAATTATCAGAATTGCAGCCCATACTCTGTTTCCATGGTGGGTTGAACCAAGGTTGACTCTGCCAACTCCATGGAAACAGGAATAATCAGTGAAAAGAAAAATGGGTGCGTTCAAGAAAGTATCTAAGGCGATATAGATCCCTTTCGTGACATTTTTTGTTGTGATGACTGCAAGACATCTGTTGACTCATTTTGTTTTGCTTTCTGGGTTGAAGTGTGTTGGGTTTTTGTTGGAAATAAAGTACATAGCAGTTTGTAAAAAAAAAAGTTCACAGAAAATTAGGTTTTTTCAGCTGTTTATGATTTGACAGATATCTACTTTTAGTCGTTCGAAAACTCACCTGTAGTCTCAGCCAACATTACATCTACCAAAAGTCCGACGGAGACCAAAAAGGGGTGAGTGCACATATAGAGGGGTGAGTAATAGTTTTTCAATCAGCGCCAAAAGTAAGTGCAATGATAGGTTTCCTTTTGCCATTTCCTAAGGGCCAGTTTTTCAGTGAAGAGTTATCCTATGGTAAGGAGTTCGCTCTGACATAACTCATGATCGTATGGGTTAACTCGAAAATTCGCACCACAGGACAACTCTGCACTGAAAAACTGGCTCTAAAAGACAAATGAGCTAATTTGATGTAATTCCGAAAAACGTCAATGGCAAATTGCTGAGACTCATGGTGAGCAAACATTGAATGGTGAGTTAAAATTTTTCATTATGTCTTTCATATTTTTCTATCCTATGGTGAGGAGTCAACTCTGACATAACTCATGATCGTATGGGTTAACTCGAAAATTCTCACCACAGGACAACTCTGCACTGAAAAACTGGCTCTAAATGACAAATGAGTTTATTTGACGTAATTCAGAAAAATGTCAATGGCAAATTGCTGAGACTCATGGTGAGTTAAAATTTTTCATTCTGTCTTTCATATTTGTCTATGGTATGGTGAGGAGTTAACTCTGACATAACTCATGAGCGAATGGGTTAACTCGAAAATTCTCACCACAGGAAACTCTGCACTGAAAAACTGCCTCTAAATGACAAATGAGCTTATTTGACGTAATTCAGAAAAATGTCAATGGCAAATTGCTGAGACTCATGGTGAGCTAAAATTTTTCATTCTGTCTTTCATATTTGTCTATCGTATGGTGAGGAGTTAACTCTGACATAACTCATGAGCGTATGGGTTAACTCGAAAATTCTCACCACAGGACAACTCTGCACTGAAAAACTGCCTCTAAATGACAAATGAGCTTATTTGACGTAATTCAGAAAAATGTCAATGGCAAATTGCTGAGACTCATGGTGAGTTAAAATTTTTCAGCACTGAAAAACTGCCTCTAAATGACAAATGAGCTAATTTGACGTTATTCAGAAAAATGTCAATGGCAAATTGCTGAGAATCATGGTGAGCGAATGGTGAGTTAAAATTTTTCATTCTGTCTTTCATATTTGTCTATCGTATGGTGAGGAGTTAACTCTGACATAACTCATGATCGTATGGGTTAATTCGAAAATTCTCACCACAGGACAACTCTGCACTGAAAAACTGCCTCTAAATGACAAATGAGCTAATTTGACGTTATTCAGAAAAATGTCAATGGCAAATTGCTGAGAATCATGGTGAGCAAACATTGAATGGTGAGCTAAAATTTTTCATTCTGTCTTTCATATTTGTCTATCGTATGGTGAGGAGTTAACTCTGACATAACTCATGATCGTATGAAATGAGCTAATTTGACGTAATTCAGAAAAAAGTTAATGGCAAATTGCTGATACTCATGGTGAGCAAACATTGAATGGTGAGTTAAAATTTTTCATTCTGTCTTTCATATTTGTCTATCCTATGGTGAGGAGCTAACTCTGACATAACTCATGATCGTATGGGTTAACTCGAAAATTCTCACCACAGGACAACTCTGCACTGAAAAACTGACTCTAAATGAAAAACGAGCTAATTTGTGTTAGTTCAGAAAAATGTCAATGGCAGATTGCTGAGACTCATGGTGAGCAAACATTGAATGGTGAGTTAAAATTTTTCATTCTGTCTTTCATATTTGTCGATCGTATGGTGAGGAGTTAACTCTGACATAACTCATGATCGTATGGGTTAATTCGAAAATTCTCACCACAGGACAACTCTGCACTGAAAAGCTGGCTCTAAATGACAAATGAGCTAATTTGACGTTATTCAGAAAAATGTCAATGGCAAATTGCTGAGACTCATGGTGAGTTAAAATTTTTCAGTCTGTCTTTCATATTTTCCTATCCTATGGTGAGGAGTCAACTCTGACATAACTCATGATCGTATGGGTTAACTTGAAAATACTCACCACAGGACAACTCTGCACTGAAAAACTGACTCTAAATGACAAATGAGCTAATTTGTTGTAATTCAGAAAAATGTCAATGGCAGATTGCTGAGACTCATGGTGAGCAAACATTGAATGGTGAGTTAAAATTTTTCATTCTGTCTTTCATATTTGTCTATCGTATGGTGAGGAGTTAACTCTGACATAACTCATGATCGTATGGGTTAATTCGAAAATTCTCACCACAGTACAACTCTGCACTGAAAAGCTGGCTCTAAATGACAAATGAGCTAATTTGACGTTATTCAGAAAAATGTCAATGGCAAATTGCTGAGACTCATGGTGAGCAAACATTGAATGGTGAGTTAAAATTTTTCATTCTGTCTTTCATATTTGTCTATCCTATGGTGAGGAGCTAACTCTGACATAACTCATGATCGTATGGGTTAATTCGAAAATTCTCACCACAGGACAACTCTGCACTGAAAAGCTGGCTCTAAATGACAAATGAGCTAATTTGACGTTATTCAGAAAAATGTCAATGGCAAATTGCTGAGACTCATGGTGAGCAAACATTGAATGGTGAGTTAAAATTTTTCATTCTGTCTTTCATATTTTTCTATCCTAAGGTGAGGAGTCAACTCTGACATAACTCATAATCGTATGGGTTAACTCGAAAATTCTCACCACAGGACAACTCTGCACTGAAAAACTGGCTCTAAATGACAAATGAGCTTATTTGACGTAATTCAGAAAAATGTCAATGGCAAATTGCTGAGACTCATGGTGAGTTAAAATTTTTCATTCTGTCTTTCATATTTGTCTATGGTATGGTGAGGAGTTAACTCTGACATAACTCATGAGCGTATGGGTTAACTCCAAAATTCTCACCACAGGAAACTCTGCACTGAAAAACTACCTCTAAATGACAAATGAGCTTATTTGACGTAATTCAGAAAAATGTCAATGGCAAATTGCTGAGACTCATGGTGAGTTAAAATTTTTCATTCTGTCTTTCATATTTGTCTATCGTATGGTGAGGAGTTAACTCTGACATAACTCATGATCGTATGAAATGAGCTAATTTGACGTAATTCAGAAAAAAGTCAATGGCAAATTGCTGAGACTCATGGTGAGCAAACATTGATTGGTGAGTTAAAATTTTTCATTCTGTCTTTCATATTTGTCTATCCTATGGTGAGGAGCTTACTCTGACATAACTCATGATCGTATGGGTTAACTCGAAAATTCTCACCACAGGACAACTCTGCACTGAAAAACTGACTCTAAATGACAAATGAGCTAATTTGTTGTAATTCAGAAAAATGTCAATGGCAGATTGCTGAGACTCATGGTGAGCAAACATTGAATGGTGAGTTAAAATTTTTCATTCTGTCTTTCATATTTGTCTATCGTATGGTGAGGAGTTAAATCTGACATAACTCATGAGCGGGAAACTCTGCACTGAAAAACTGCCTCTAAATGACAAATGAGCTTATTTGACGTAATTCAGAAAAATGTCAATGGCAAATTGCTGCGACTCATGGTGAGTTAAAATTTTTCATTCTGTCTTTCATATTTGTCTATCGTATGGTGAGGAGTTAACTCTGACATAACTCATGAGCGTATGGGTTAACTCGAAAATTCTCACCACAGGAAACTCTGCACTGAAAAACTGCCTCTAAATGACAAATGAGCTTATTTGACGTAATTCAGAAAAATGTCAATGGCAAATTGCTGAGACTCATGGTGAGTTAAAATTTTTCAGTCTGTCTTTCATATTTTTCTATCCTATGGTGAGGAGTCAACTCTGACATAACTCATGATCGTATGGGTTAACTCGAAAATACTCACCAAAGGACAACTCTGCACTGAAAAACTGCCTCTTAATGACAAATGAGCTAATTTGACGTTATTCAGAAAAATGTCAATGGCAAATTGCTGAGAATCATGGTGAGCGAATTGTGAGTTAAAATTTTTCATTCTGTCTTTCATATTTGTCTATCGTATGGTGAGGAGTTAACTCTGACATAACTCATGATCGTATGGGTTAATTCGAAAATTCTCACCACAGGACAACTCTGCACTGAAAAACTGCCTCTAAATGACAAATGAGCTAATTTGACGTTATTCAGAAAAATGTCAATGGCAAATTGCTGAGAATCATGGTGAGCAAACATTGAATGGTGAGCTAAAATTTTTCATTCTGTCTTTCATATTTGTCTATCGTATGGTGAGGAGTTAACTCTGACATAACTCATGATCGTATGAAATGAGCTAATTTGACGTAATTCAGAAAAAAGTCAATGGCAAATTGCTGATACTCATGGTGAGCAAACATTGAATGGTGAGTTAAAATTTTTCATTCTGTCTTTCATATTTGTCGATCGTAAGGTGAGGAGTTAACTCTGACATAACTCATGATCGTATGGGTTAATTCGAAAATTCTCACCACAGGACAACTCTGCACTGAAAAGCTGGCTCTAAATGACAAATGAGCTAATTTGACGTTATTCAGAAAAATGTCAATGGCAAATTGCTGAGACTCATGGTGAGTTAAAATTTTTCAGTCTGTCTTTCATATTTTTCTATCCTATGGTGAGGAGTCAACTCTGACATAACTCATGATCGTATGGGTTAACTTGAAAATACTCACCACAGGACAACTCTGCACTGAAAAACTGACTCTAAATGACAAATGAGCTAATTTGTTGTAATTCAGAAAAATGTCAATGGCAGATTGCTGAGACTCATGGTGAGCAAACATTGAATGGTGAGTTAAAATTTTTCATTCTGTCTTTCATATTTGTCTATCGTATGGTGAGGAGTTAACTCTGACATAACTCATGATCGTATGGGTTAATTCGAAAATTCTCACCACAGGACAACTCTGCACTGAAAAACTGCCTCTAAATGACAAATAAGCTAGTTTGACGTTATTCAGAAAAATGTCAATGGCAAATTGCTGAGAATCATGGTGAGCAAACATTGAATGGTGAGCTAAAATTTTTCATTCTGTCTTTCATATTTGTCTATCGTATGGTGAGGAGTTAACTCTGACATAACTCATGATCGTATGAAATGAGCTAATTTGACGTAATTCAGAAAAAAGTCAATGGCAAATTGCTGAGACTCATGGTGAGCAAACATTGAATGGTGAGTTAAAATTTTTCATTCTGTCTTTCATATTTGTCTATTCTATGGTGAGGAGCTAACTCTGACATAACTCATGATCGTATGGGTTAACTCGAAAATTCTCACCACAGGACAACTCTGCACTGAAAAACTGACTCTAAATGACAAATGAGCTAATTTGTTGTAATTCAGAAAAATGTCAATGGCAGATTGCTGAGACTCATGGTGAGTTAAAATTTTTCAGTCTGTCTTTCATATTTTTCTATCCTATGGTGAGGAGTCAACTCTGACATAACTCATGATCGTATGGGTTAACTTGAAAATACTCACCACAGGACAACTCTGCACTGAAAAACTGACTCTAAATGACAAATGAGCTAATTTGTTGTAATTCAGAAAAATGTCAATGGCAGATTGCTGAGACTCATGGTGAGCAAACATTGAATGGTGAGTTAAAATTTTTCATTCTGTCTTTCATATTTGTCTATCGTATGGTGAGGAGTTAACTCTGACATAACTCATGATCGTATGGGTTAATTCGAAAATTCTCACCACAGTACAACTCTGCACTGAAAAGCTGGCTCTAAATGACAAATGAGCTAATTTGACGTTATTCAGAAAAATGTCAATGGCAAATTGCTGAGACTCATGGTGAGCAAACATGGAATGGTGAGTTAACATTTTTCATTCTGTCTTTCATATTTTTCTATCGTATGGTGAGGAGTTAACTCTGACATAACTCATGATCGTATGAAATGAGCTAATTTGACGTAATTCAGAAAAAAGTCAATGGCAAATTGCTGAGACTCATGGTGAGCAAACATTGATTGGTGAGTTAAAATTTTTCATTCTGTCTTTCATATTTGTCTATCCTATGGTGAGGAGCTAACTCTAACATAACTCATGATCGTATGGGTTAACTCGAAAATTCTCACCACAGGACAACTCTGCACTGAAAAACTGACTCTAAATGACAAATGAGCTAATTTGTTGTAATTCAGAAAAATGTCAATGGCAGATTGCTGAGACTCATGGTGAGCAAACATTGAATGGTGAGTTAAAATTTTTCATTCTGTCTTTCATATTTGTCTATCGTATGGTGAAGAGTTAACTCTGACATAACTCATGATCGTATGGTGAAGAGTTAACTCTGACATAACTCATGATCGTATGGGTGAGTTAAAATTTTTCATTCTGGGTGGTATGCGAAATGCTTTGTCTCAGTCTCATGAGATTGAGCTCTGAGAATGAGCTCGAGATTGTGAGATAGAGCATTTGCAATGAGACAAAGCTCAATTTGGTATGCAAGAGCTTTGTCTCATCTCACTATCTCAGTCTCAAAATGTCTTCTTCAAGTGAAAGTAGTGTTTGTGATAACTCTTCAAAAAAAAACGACGATACAAATATTTTTTTTGTGAATATTATTAAGAAAAATACAGTTATTTTGACAAAAAGTCAAACTATCCTGACCTAAAAAAAAAAGAAAAAAAAAAGCTTTAATAGCATTCAAATCGGAGTTTGAAAAAAAATTTGGCAAAAATATTGAAATAAATCAAATTTCAAAAAAAATTACAAATATCAAAATAAGAATAAAAGAAAAATGTGATCGCAATAAAACGGGAAATAGAAAAATAAAACTTAAGTCATGGGAAAAGGATTTATGGGACTTATTCAATCGTGGGTCTGAAAATCCGAATCCGGTGCTAAATAGGCTCGAAGGTAAAATACAATTGTTTTTTATAATAATTGTTTGATTTTTCATGATGAATATTTTATTACAGGAGCAGAAACTGTAGCCATAAGCAGAGACGAATCCTCTAATTCCGTTTCAAATGCAACGAAAATTTTGAAGGATTCGTCACGGAAAAGAAGACATGCTAATAATGAAATAGAAGTTTTATCAAACTACGAGACAGGGGAAACGAGGGATCTTTCATTTACTGATTTACAGAGGCTAATTTTACTGAAGCAAAATTTAGTGTTGACCAAAAAATTAAAACTCCTTGAAAATAAAGTTATTACACAAGAAAATGAAATTTCTTTTGAAAATTTTTAAGGAAAACAATTACATAATGTACATACATATGTTATAAATAAAACTCTTGATATTTATGTTATTTTTGTTTTTATTTAAAAAAAAATGTGCACAATCTAACGGTTTTGGTTGAGCAAAAGCCTCGCAATTTCGTTTCTTTTGCTCTGACCAGCTTCTCTGAGAAGAGAATCTTTCCTTGATGTGTCATTGGGGGGAAAGAGAGGGGTATGTTCTTCTTCTTCTATATCCATTGGAGCATCCATCTGGTTTTCCTCATTTTCATCCCCACTCTGGAATGCTTTTGAAATGTTGTGCAGAATAAAACACGACATTATTACCTTTGGTGCGTTGCGTGTTGCCACTCTTAATTTATATTGCAGACAAGGAAATTTTTGTTTAAGCTGGCCAAATACTCTCTCAATAATAACTCTCTCTTTCGTTAGAATATTGTTAAAGTTAACTTCAGCGGCACTGACAGGGTTCCGGTACGGAGTCATTAAAAACGGAGTAATTCCATAGCCCTCGTCGCCAATGAGTACAGTTGATGAACTTTCAAGGAGAGTTTGGTAAATTTCAGAATTTTTAAAGATTCTTGAATCATGTACCGACCCTGGCCAAGAGATGTCAACACTCGTAAACAGTTCTGCTCCGTTGCAGGTCGCTTGAACATTTATTGAATGAAAACACAAAATAAAGAGAATTATTAATTATATTTTTGAGAACACTCAAACTTTGTGTTATCTACCTTTTCTATTTACAAATTCATCACTGTGACGGATAGGCTTTTTAATGCGCGCGTGCGTGCAATCCAATAAGGATGGGAATTGATACTTATTTAGCCAAATTACTTTTTCGGCATCTGTCTGCTCCAACGTATTCGGAAATTTAATCCAGTCCTCTTTCTTGCTTACAATTTTTTCACCAACTTCGATGATGATCCTAGATACCAAACTTTGGTCGATTCCGAAATCTTCAGCAATTCCGCTTTGGAAACCAGGATCAGCAACGAATCGTAGAAAAACCATCATTCTGGTTTTATTAGATAAACGACCACCCCGAAAAGTATCACTACTTTGAAAAAAATAATCAGTTAAGGCCTCAATTTGAGTTTGGGTAAACCTATAAAGAATTTTATAATTTCTTGTTGACTCAACAGGAGCAAAAATATTCATGTACTCAGCCATTGTTATTCCTGAGACAACTAATTTCCAGTCTCAACATTTTACGAGCTTTGGTTCATTTTAATGAGACAAAGCTTTTTTTCTGCATACGGAAACATCTCAAATGAGATAGATCTATAAAATGAGATCGATCTCATTTTTGTGAGATTTGTCTCAAAACAATTTTGCATACGAAAGCTAGCAAAAGCTCAAAATAATGAGATTTGAGACTGAGACAATGCATTTCGCATACCACCCTCTGTCTTTCATATTTGTCTATCCTATGGTGAGGAGCTAACTCTAATATAACTCATGATCGTATGGGTTAACTCGAAAATTCTCACCACAGGACAACTCTGCACTGAAAAACTGACTCTAAATGACAAATGAGCTAATTTGTTGTAATTCAGAAAAATGTCAATGGCAGATTGCTGAGACTCATGGTGAGCAAACATTGAATGGTGAGTTAAAATTTTTCATTCTGTCTTTCATATTTGTCTTTCGTATGGTGAAGAGTTAACTCTGACATAACTCATGATCGTATGGTGAAGAGTTAACTCTGACATAACTCATGATCGTATGGGTTAATGGGTTATGGGTTCGAAAATTCTCACCACAGGACAACTCTGCATTGAAAAGCTGGCTCTAAATGACAAATGAGCTAATTTGACGTAATTCAGAAAAATGTCAATGGCAAATTGCCGAGACTCATGGTGAGTTAAAATTTTTCAGTCTGTCTTTCATATTTTTCTATCCTATGGTGAGGAGTCAACTCTGACATAACTCACGATCGTATGGGTTAACTCGAAAATACTCACCACAGGACAACTCTGCACTGAAAAACTGACTCTAAATGACAAATGAGCTAATTTGGTAATTCAGAAAAATGTCAATGGCAAATTGCTGAGAATCATGGATAGCAAACATTGATTGGTGAGTTAAAATTTTTCATTCTGTCTTTCATATTTGTCTATCCTATGGTGAGGAGCTAACTCTGACATAACTCATGATCGTATGGGTTAACTCGAAAATTCTCACCACAGGACAACTCTGCACTGAAAAACTGACTCTAAATGACAAATGAGCTAATTTGTTGTAATTCAGAAAAATGTCAATGGCAGATTGCTGAGACTCATGGTGAGCAAACATTGAATGGTGAGTTAAAATTTTTCATTCTGTCTTTCATATTTGTCTATCGTATGGTGAGGAGTTAAATCTGACATAACTCATGAGCGGGAAACTCTGCACTGAAAAACTGCCTCTAAATGACAAATGAGCTTATTTGACGTAATTCAGAAAAATGTCAATGGCAAATTGCTGAGACTCATGGTGAGTTAAAATTTTTCATTCTGTCTTTCATATTTGTCTATCGTATGGTGAGGAGTTAACTCTGACATAACTCATGAGCGTATGGGTTAACTCGAAAATTCTCACCACAGGAAACTCTGCACTGAAAAACTGCCTCTAAATGACAAATGAGCTTATTTGACGTAATTCAGAAAAATGTCAATGGCAAATTGCTGAGACTCATGGTGAGTTAAAATTTTTCAGTCTGTCTTTCATATTTTTCTATCCTATGGTGAGGAGTCAACTCTGACATAACTCATGATCGTATGGATTAACTCGAAAATACTCACCAAAGGACAACTCTGCACTGAAAAACTGCCTCTTAATGACAAATGAGCTAATTTGACGTTATTCAGAAAAATGTCAATGGCAAATTGCTGAGAATCATGGTGAGCGAATGGTGAGTTAAAATTTTTCATTCTGTCTTTCATATTTGTCTATCGTATGGTGAGGAGTTAACTCTGACATAACTCATGATCGTATGGGTTAATTCGAAAATTCTCACCACAGGACAACTCTGCACTGAAAAACTGCCTCTAAATGACAAATGAGCTAATTTGACGTTATTCAGAAAAATGTCAATGGCAAATTGCTGAGAATCATGGTGAGCAAACATTGAATGGTGAGCTAAAATTTTTCATTCTGTCTTTCATATTTGTCTATCGTATGGTGAGGAGTTAACTCTGACATAACTCATGATCGTATGAAATGAGCTAATTTGACGTAATTCAGAAAAAAGTCAATGGCAAATTGCTGAGACTCATGGTGAGCAAACATTGAATGGTGAGTTAAAATTTTTCATTCTGTCTTTCATATTTGTCGATCGTATGGTGAGGAGTTAACTCTGACATAACTCATGATCGTATGGGTTAATTCGAAAATTCTCACCACAGGACAACTCTGCACTGAAAAGCTGGCTCTAAATGACAAATGAGCTAATTTGACGTTATTCAGAAAAATGTCAATGGCAAATTGCTGAGACTCATGGTGAGTTAAAATTTTTCAGTCTGTCTTTCATATTTTTCTATCCTATGGTGAGGAGTCAACTCTGACATAACTCATGATCGTATGGGTTAACTTGAAAATACTCACCACAGGACAACTCTGCACTGAAAAACTGACTCTAAATGACAAATGAGCTAATTTGTTGTAATTCAGAAAAATGTCAATGGCAGATTGCTGAGACTCATGGTGAGCAAACATTGAATGGTGAGTTAAAATTTTTCATTCTGTCTTTCATATTTGTCTATCGTATGGTGAGGAGTTAACTCTGACATAACTCATGATCGTATGGGTTAATTCGAAAATTCTCACCACAGGACAACTCTGCACTGAAAAACTGCCTCTAAATGACAAATGAGCTAATTTGACGTTATTCAGAAAAATGTCAATGGCAAATTGCTGAGAATCATGGTGAGCAAACATTGAATGGTGAGCTAAAATTTTTCATTCTGTCTTTCATATTTGTCTATCGTATGGTGAGGAGTTAACTCTGACATAACTCATGATCGTATGAAATGAGCTAATTTGACGTAATTCAGAAAAAAGTCAATGGCAAATTGCTGAGACTCATGGTGAGCAAACATTGAATGGTGAGTTAAAATTTTTCATTCTGTCTTTCATATTTGTCTATTCTATGGTGAGGAGCTAACTCTGACATAACTCATGATCGTATGGGTTAACTCGAAAATTCTCACCACAGGACAACTCTGCACTGAAAAACTGACTCTAAATGACAAATGAGCCAATTTGTTGTAATTCAGAAAAATGTCAATGGCAGATTGCTGAGACTCATGGTGAGTTAAAATTTTTCAGTCTGTCTTTCATATTTTTCTATCCTATGGTGAGGAGTCAACTCTGACATAACTCATGATCGTATGGGTTAACTTGAAAATACTCACCACAGGACAACTCTGCACTGAAAAACTGACTCTAAATGACAAATGAGCTAATTTGTTGTAATTCAGAAAAATGTCAATGGCAGATTGCTGAGACTCATGGTGAGCAAACATTGAATGGTGAGTTAAAATTTTTCATTCTGTCTTTCATATTTGTCTATCGTATGGTGAGGAGTTAACTCTGACATAACTCATGATCGTATGGGTTAATTCGAAAATTCTCACCACAGTACAACTCTGCACTGAAAAGCTGGCTCTAAATGACAAATGAGCTAATTTGACGTTATTCAGAAAAATGTCAATGGCAAATTGCTGAGACTCATGGTGAGCAAACATTGATTGGTGAGTTAAAATTTTTCATTCTGTCTTTCATATTTGTCTATCCTATGGTGAGGAGCTAACTCTAACATAACTCATGATCGTATGGGTTAACTCGAAAATTCTCACCACAGGACAACTCTGCACTGAAAAACTGACTCTAAATGACAAATGAGCTAATTTGTTGTAATTCAGAAAAATGTCAATGGCAGATTGCTGAGACTCATGGTGAGCAAACATTGAATGGTGAGTTAAAATTTTTCATTCTGTCTTTCATATTTGTCTATCGTATGGTGAAGAGTTAACTCTGACATAACTCATGATCGTATGGTGAAGAGTTAACTCTGACATAACTCAAGATCGTATGGGTGAGTTAAAATTTTTCATTCTGTCTTTCATATTTGTCTATCCTATGGTGAGGAGCTAACTCTAACATAACTCATGATCGTATGGGTTAACTCGAAAATTCTCACCACAGGACAACTCTGCACTGAAAAACTGACTCTAAATGACAAATAAGCTAATTTGTTGTAATTCAGAAAAATGTCAATGGCAGATTGCTTAGACTCATGGTGAGCAAACATTGAATGGTGAGTTAAAATTTTTCATTCTGTCTTTCATATTTGTCTATCGTATGGTGAAGAGTTAACTCTGACATAACTCATGATCGTATGGTGAAGAGTTAACTCTGACATAACTCATGATCGTATGGGTTAATGGGTTATGGGTTCGAAAATTCTCACCACAGGACAACTCTGCATTGAAAAGCTGGCTCTAAATGACAAATGAGCTAATTTGACGTTATTCAGAAAAATGTCAATGGCAAATTGCTGAGACTCATGGTGAGTTAAAATTTTTCAGTCTGTCTTTCATATTTTTCTATCCTATGGTGAGGAGCTAACTCTGACATAACTCACGATCGTATGGGTTAACTCGAAAATACTCACCACAGGACAACTCTGCACTGAAAAACTGACTCTAAATGACAAATGAGCTAATTTGGTAATTCAGAAAAATGTCAATGGCAAATTGCTGAGAATCATGGTGAGCAAACATTGAATGGTGAGCTAAAATTTTTCATTATGTCTTTCATATTTGTCTATCGTAGGGTGAGGAGTTAACTCTGACATAACTCATGATCGTATGAAATGAGCTAATTTGACGTAATTCAGAAAAAAGTCAATGGCAAATTGCTGAGACTCATGGTGAGCAAACATTGAATGGTGAGTTAAAATTTTTCATTCTGTCTTTCATATTTGTCTATCCTATGGTGAGGAGCTAACTCTGACATAACTCATGATCGTATGGGTTAACTCGAAAATTCTCACCACAGGACAACTCTGCACTGAAAAACTGACTCTAAATGACAAATGAGCTAATTTGTTGTTATTCAGAAAAATGTCAATGGCAGATTGCTGAGACTCATGGTGAGCAAACATTGAATGGTGAGTTAAAATTTTTCATTCTGTCTTTCATATTTGTCTATCGTATGGTGAGGAGTTAACTCTGACATAACTCATGATCGTATGGGTTAATTCGAAAATTCTCACCACAGGACAACTCTGCACTGAAAAACTGACTCTAAATGACAAATGAGCTAATTTGTTGTAATTCAGAAAAATGTCAATGGAAAATTGCTGAGAATCATGGTGAGCAAACATTGAATGGTGAGCTAAAAGTTTTCATTCTGTCTTTCATATTTGTCTATCGTATGGTGAGGAGTAAACTCTGACATAACTCATGATCGTATGAAATGAGCTAATTTGACGTAATTCAGAAAAAAGTCAATGGCAAATTGCTGAGACTCATGGTGAGCAAACATTGAATGGTGAGTTAAAATTTTTCATTCTGTCTTTCATATTTGTCTATCCTATGGTGAGGAGCTAACTCTGACATAACTCATGATCGTATGGGTTAACTCGAAAATTCTCACCACAGGACAACTCTGCACTGAAAAGCTGGCTCTAAATGACAAATGAGCTAATTTGACGTTATTCAGAAAAATGTCAATGGCAAATTGCTGAGACTCATGGTGAGCAAACATTGAATGGTGAGTTAAAATTTTTCATTCTGTCTTTCATATTTTTCTATCCTATGGTGAGGAGTCAACACTGACATAACTCATGATCGTATGGGTTAACTCGAAAATTCTCACCACAGGACAACTCTGCACTGAAAAACTGGCTCTAAATGACAAATGAGCTTATTTGACGTAATTCAGAAAAATGTCAATGGCAAATTGCTGAGACTCATGGTGAGTTAAAATTTTTCATTCTGTCTTTCATATTTGTCTATGGTATGGTGAGGAGTTAACTCTGACATAACTCATGAGCGTATGGGTTAACTCCAAAATTCTCACCACAGGAAACTCTGCACTGAAAAAGTGCCTCTAAATGACAAATGAGCTTATTTGACGTAATTCAGAAAAATGTCAATGGCAAATTGCTGAGACTCATGGTGAGTTAAATTTTTTCATTCTGTCTTTCATATTTGTCTATCGTATGGTGAGGAGTTAACTCTATCATAACTCATGATCGTATGAAATGAGCTAATTTGACGTAATTCAGAAAAAAGTCAATGGCAAATTGCTGAGACTCATGGTGAGCAAACATTGATTGGTGAGTTAAAATTTTTCATTCTGTCTTTCATATTTGTCTATCCTATGGTGAGGAGCTAACTCTGACATAACTCATGATCGTATGGGTTAACTCGAAAATTCTCACCACAGGACAACTCTGCACTGAAAAACTGACTCTAAATGACAAATGAGCTAATTTGTTGTAATTCAGAAAAATGTCAATGGCAGATTGCTGAGACTCATGGTGAGCAAACATTGAATGGTGAGTTAAAATTTTTCATTCTGTCTTTCATATTTGTCTATCGTATGGTGAAGAGTTAGCTCTGACATAACTCATGATCGTATGGGTTAATTCGAAAATTCTCACCACAGGACAACTCTGCACTGAAAAGCTGGCTCTAAATGACAAATGAGCTAATTTGACGTTATTCAGAAAAATGTCAATGGAAAATTGCTGAGACTCATGGTGAGTTAAAATTTTTCAGTCTGTCTTTCATATTTTTCTATCCTATGGTGAGGAGTCAACTCTGACATAACTCATGATCGTATGGGTTAACTCGAAAATACTCACCACAGGACAACTCTGCACTGAAAGACTGACTCTAAATGACAAATGAGCTAATTTGTTGTAATTCAGAAAAATGTCAATGGCAAATTGCTGAGAATCATGGTGAGCAAACATTGAATGGTGAGCTAAAATTTTTCATTATGTCTTTCATATTTGTCTATCGTATGGTGAGGAGTTAGCTCTGACATAACTCATGATCGTATGAAATGAGCTAATTTGACGTAATTCAGAAAAAAGTCAATGGCAAATTGCTGAGACTCATGGTGAGCAAACATTGATTGGTGAGTTAAAATTTTTCATTCTGTCTTTCATATTTGTCTATCCTATGGTGAGGAGCTAACTCTGACATAACTCATGATCGTATGGGTTAACTCGAAAATTCTCACCACAGGACAACTCTGCACTGAAAAACTGACTCTAAATGACAAATGAGCTAATTTGTTGTAATTCAGAAAAATGTCAATGGCAGATTGCTGAGACTCATGGTGAGCAAACATTGAATGGTGAGTTAAAATTTTTCATTCTGTCTTTCATATTTGTCTATCGTATGGTGAGGAGTTAACTCTGACATAACTCATGATCGTATGGGTTAATTCGAAAATTCTCACCACAGGACAACTCTGCACTGAAAAGCTGGTTCTAAATGACAAATGAGCTAATTTGACGTTATTCAGAAAAATGTCAATGGCAAATTGCTGAGACTCATGGTGAGCAAACATGGAATGGTGAGTTAACATTTTTCATTCTGTCATTCATATTTTTCTATCCTATGGTGAGGAGTTAACTCTGACATAACTCATGATCGTATGGGTTAACTCGAAAATTCTCACCACAGGACAACTCTGCACTGAAAAACTGCCTCTAAATGACAAATGAGCTAATTTGACGTAATTCAGAAAAATGTCAATGGCAAATTGCAAAAATTTGGACTGACTGTCAGCACTGGCATTCGAATGGCAGTAAATTTGCATGAAAAATGGGAACGGATGAACTGTAAAATGCAAATTCACTTCATCTTTCAAGTTATTTTTAAAGAATCCAAGGAAGCGCCTGAAGAAAAGCCAATGGAAGAAACAAGCACGAATCGGATTCGGATCCGCTCAAAGAATTTTTAAACCTATAATTCGATTCGTGCTCTAATTTGTTGCTTATTGTTTTTTCCATTGGGTTTCCTTTAGACGCTTCCTGGATATCTTTAAATTCATTTTGATGTTATTGCAATAAAACAATTGTACAGAAAACAGAAGTTAATAAGAAGTAAAGATAAAAAAAAAAAAAAAATTGGATTTTTCTTCTTTGGATACTTCCAGGTTCCAGCTTTGTAGGTAAGAAGCCTTGGCAAAAAGGAACCCGGGCAACGCCGGGTATTTTCGGCTTGTTATTGTATATACTTGGAATCTGGTCTCCCAAAACTCCTAACGAACACTCTGAAGTCTCAGGCTGACTTCATAATTAAGCTATGTAGTCATTATGAAGATTCTCGGCTTTCGAAAAAACTGTTTCTGTATGAGCTAAGGAATAAAGATTGGTGGTATAAAAAATGGCAAACTATCAGTAACGCTTGTGATGAAAACTTTATAATTGACACTAACAACCTAGGCAATTTGAAAAAAAATCTCTACAACATTATTCAAAAGAATGATGATGCAACTCGTGATATGTTCATCCCAAAGGCTAGAAAGTCGAATAGCAGAGTGTTATACAGCCAACTGAATTTCAATCTACAACAAAGGAACTACTTCCACGATTCATTAAGCTATGATGAAATTTCTATAATCTTCAAAGCAAGGTGCGAGGTCCTTAACCTCAATGGCAACCCATATAATGGAAGTTTTCATCAATTCTGCTCGCTGTGCAACCTTAATTCGAAAGAAGATTGCTATCATATTATTGGTATATGCCCTATATTATAGATATATGGAGTTATGTATTTCGGGAAACCCACATTAACATTACAGGAATCTGTACAACTTCTAAACAAGTGTGATTGGAAAACCCTTAGCAATTTCTTGAAATCAGTTTAAAATTACAGAAAGTTATTAATATCTGAATATTTTTGAATATTTTGTATTTTAGATTTATTGAGAATTTATTTTTATTAACATTTATACAATTAATATAATAAATTTGTCAATCAGGCTGACGGCTAAGCCATAGCTTTAAGATTCAAATTTTGTAATAATAAATTGTAATTAATTGTTAATAAATGTATATCTTACTTACTTACTTACTATTCACGCCTCGCCACTGGTACATGTATAGATAGTCTAGATTTTAGAACCTGAAGATGGACATCTTTACAAATACATATGTATTACAAATCCGAAATAAACTATATCTGTTCCTGTTTCTTTGTTACCATCTCCCGCCCAAACTACGATCCGATTTAAATGGAATTTCGCTCTGAGATAGCATAGAGACTGTCAAAAGTATTGTCAGCATAAATGTTAAAAGTATTGGCAGCAATACTTCAATTGTGGGAACAATTCAATAAATTCAGGTTAACGCATATCGTGTATCCATAATATCAATTATAAATGTCTGGTAACACAGTTGAGGTATTGCACGCGCAACACAGGGGTGCCTATTGATTCGCACATTTTATTACGCATTCCATTATTTTGTTTTTGACACAATTATTTTTGTTAACTTCGCATTGCGTGTTTTATTTTTCTGTTACTTAGATTTTCAATCATTCCGCTGCACAGTTACTTTGCATTTATTATCTTGCTAACCATGTGTTTCGCATTTCCATTGAACTTACAAATGATTATTTGGACTTTATTAATCTCGATAAATGTTTTTTCGCATTTTGTCTCGACGGTTATCTATTGTTTTGGCATTCAATTACTTCGCTCATTATCAGATTATTATTATTGATATGTTCAGTATAATAATAAAACAATGCACCCAATATGTATTTCGAAATTTGATATTATTTCTAACTAATTGGTTCTGAAAATGCTTCTAAAATATGATATATCTTTGATGATTCTAATCAATTTTCAATGAAGTTTGATGAGAAGCTAAGCAAATTGTTATAATACAAAAGTAACCGGTACAGTTCAATTTTTGATTATTTCGCCATCGTTTGATTGGTATTGTGCTTTTTTGTGGATGTAAAAATTCGCGCGAATTTCATACACCTCTAGCCTCTTTTTTCATCCACAAAAAGCAAAATACCAATCTATATAAACAAAAGCGAACTAATCGAAAAACGAAACAATACAAAGCGAAACTAGCCAAATATAAAGTAATCAAAGGCCAAATGATCTTTAAACGAAACGAATGCAAAGCGAAGCTAGAAATATCGAAAAATAAATAAACTAAACAAACGAAAAATTTAACAACAAAATGCGAAACAACAATAAACGAGATAAAAACGACGAAACGTACCATACCCGCAACACAGTTTAGCATGCTTGTGTACCTATCGCCAAACTCAAATGTATAGACTATCGGAAAAAAAAATGTTTTGACTGATTAATGTCAATTTCCAGTGGTTCACAAAAGCACTTTTAAAAGTGCTTTTTTGCTCGAAATACGTTTCATGTAGACACTAGATCACTTTTTTTTTTGCCCCGAAAAAGCACTTTTATGAATCTCGATTCAGAGACAAGATTTACACGCACTTTCACGTACACCAACACAAAACATTTGACGTTTACCAGTTTGCAGTTTGATTATTTTGCATTTTTGGTTAAAGGACTGTGAAAGAGAGATAATAGAAATAAACAATAAACTATTTTGTGAAAATGGATCGCTCAATTTTAGCTGAAATTATCAAAATATATATGAGTCGTCATCTAGTTCTGATTCTTACGAAGAAGTATTTGAAATTCTGAAATTGTTTACACAAAACGAAAGGCATTCTGTGAATAATTTAGTTCAAAGTGTTGTGTACAATTATTCGAATGAGGAGGTTTCTTCATAGTGCATTTATTTATAAAGTTTCGAAAACATTCTTTCTATATAAATTGCAGAACAAAACAAACGGGAAGTGTTGGCTGTCGAAAATAGCATACATACAATGATAAAAAGAATTTTGTCTTTTCTGTTCCAGTGAGCACGAAAAAAGCACTTTTTTAGAGTGCTTTTGTTTTTGCAAAGGAAATTGACATAAGTCGTTAGTTGTTCGTATTTGCTTCTTCTTACATTTTGGTGACCCTGACAGGACAATTAACTAAAAAAGTTTAGTTTCCTGTTTTATTTTGTTTTGTTTAATATAACTGTAGTTTCAAGTGTTTTTTTTTGTTTTTGCGTTGTTATGTCGTGTGAACTAAAGAACAAAAAAAAGGAAAACCTTGAGCTTTATGTTTGGTGGAGCGATGGGCCAATTTAGAAGCAAATTGGCAGAGCTTCGATGAGACGGATAGCATTGTCCGGGATAAATTCACTAAACAGTATTACGAAGCAATACGAAAGATCAAAGAGCGAATGTCAAGTGATCTTAACATTCACATAGACGGAATGGATAACGGACTTCAGGAAACTTCTGCTGATGGGAAGGCACAAACTCAGAAAGTTTCCAAGAGTAAGAAAAAGACACCTGCTGTTGACACGGAAGGAAGCCACTAAACATCTGCAGCTGGAACTAGTAATCAGCCTGAAGAAGACGCTTTAGAGAATTTCCACCGAGCTGGCGCTGGGACAAAGAAATTGGAGCGATGTTGTGGAACTATCCAGGAAACTCGGCCAAAACTTATTCATTCACGAGGTCGAACGCTATTTCGACATGCAAGACCGAGTTGAGCTGGCGTTGGTGAAGCTTATGTTCAGCTTAATCAGTCTGCCAAATATTTTTGAATTCGGTCTTGGTGATTTTGAGATAATTGGACTTGAAGTTGAGCACCGGAAATGGGAAAAATCTGACATTTCTGCAAATAATTACGTATATCTCGAAAAGTATAGCACGTATGACAATGATTTAGATATCATATGAAAGATCATAAAAATATCTTTCATTTCATGTAAAAAACATTTTTGGAAATACCTTATCTTTCGAAAAGACAGACCAAAAAGTTGTTTGAAAAGAAACATTTTCGTTGACGTTTGCCAGCCAATATCTCGAAAAAATCAGTGATGACCTGTATTTTTTTTTGCACCACTTTAATCTTTAATTGGTAAGCTTTAATTTGATATATAATTACGCTATCCTACATAAAGCATATCACGTACATTATTCACAATTCCTAAAAAAAAATTAAACAAAAAATATGTTCCACAGCAAATGATATTTTGCATTTAATTTTTCGCAGTACCTACTCTGTTTCTTACAAAACATAAGACCAGAATACATATTAATGCTACAAATGAAGAAAAAGAACTAAACTTCGTTTAGATCATCTATTAAAAAGTCATCCAAAAACAAAACTTTTGTTATATTTATTGCTTCCTGGTGTCTTGTGTAGCCCAAATACCATAAAATGATCATAACATGAGCGCAACAACCAACAGTCGTTACAATAGAGACAGTTACAATAGTAAGCTTTTATTGCGTTTGAACTATGTGCTGCGTTTGCTTCGCTATCCAGAAGGAACAGACTTATTCCCAATGAACTGTTTGGAAACATTAATTTAAATTAAAATGATCGTCCATCTAATGTGCTTATATTAGTCGATGTTTTCTGTGCAGTGGGCCTCATGATTCAGCTGTTTGTATTAAAGCAGTCAAAGAACTCAAAGAGACAAATCAGCCAATTCCCGCATTTAAATGCGCCAATTGTTTTATGGAGCATTCAGCTAATTCTCTTGAGTGTGAAGCGAAATGTTAAGTACAAAGAGAAGCAACAAATAAGTGTTGAACATTCAAAGTTTACAGCAAATAGAATCAGAAATCAGGTATTAAACTCAGTAAACACTTTTACGGACAAAAGTATCTCTTTAGCTGATATAGCGAAAAGCTCTAAAAGCATTTCTAAAAACAGCCGCCGTCATCAGAAACGACAGTTCCTGTTCTGAAAGATAAACATTCCAATTCCCAGCATTCCCAATCCCAATCAAACAATATAACTGAATTTTTAGAAGAAGCTTAAAGTTTGTTTAGTATTTCATTCAAAGACCTCTTGTATAAAATAAAAGAATTTTGGCCAAAGTACCAGCAACAATAAAACAAAGAAGACAAGATGTTTGCATATCTTGAATTTGTGGCATCAATTGTTATATGATGGATTTAACCCTGAAACTTAAAACAATTTCGATAAATACAAACTCCATAATATCTAATGAAAGAAGACTATCATTGATTAGCATTCTAAAAAGACACAAACCACAAATTTGTTTTTTTTTGTGAAACAGTTTTGAATAATAGACATAAGCCTTCATTTGAAGGATTTAACATCATACGCAATGACGATGGCAGGGGAACTGCTGTCGTTATTGATGAAAGATTAAAGTTTAACACTTTCCCTTTCCATAGCGATATAGTTTCAGCCTGTTTAGGTGTTTTAATTTGTAAAAATAACTCGGGGATTATTAAACGTATCCTCATTGGAAGTATCTATGTTCCAACAAACGCAGGACTAGGACCATCTATAGAATTAGACAGACTTAATGAAATAATTAAGACTTTTGATGGAACAATAATAGGAGATGACTTCAACGCACGTCACCCATCCTGGAGAGACTCAGTGAGTAACTCAAATGGAAACATTATATACAAATGGTATAGTGACTTCATTTCACCATTTAGCCCAACCTATCCACAATCTTCTTCAATATTGGATTATTTTCTTGTATCAAGTTCGCTGTCACAAGCTTATAATAATATAAATAATAGACTCTGCAAAACATTTCCTACATTCTCAAATCATTATGGCATTGAAATAAGTTTAGATATTTTTGACGTTTATCTGATTTTGATTCCGCCTCAGTCTAGCTTCGAAAGAACTGATTGGGACGTATTTACAATGGAACTTCACAATAGACTTTCAAGAGTGACTGCACTCACAGATAAAAACATTTCAAATGCAGAAATAGATGAAATTTTGAGCAATGTAACTCACAATATAGTATGTTGCATAGAGAACAACTCAACTATTCAAACTGCGAAAAATGTTAAGTATAAAAATGTTTCCGATTTTACTAAAAACCTTTTGAAAATTCGTAATATTTGGCTCAGAAAGCTCAAGAGAATCTTTCACAAGCACTTAAATAGACGCAACTCGGAATATCAGGAACTTCATTCCCAAATACAATGTCATGGTAAAATAATAAAAGAGAGAGTAAAACATGACCTTGACCAAGAGTTTAGAACACTTTTAAGTAAAATAAGACCCTCCCAACAAGCATATAAAGAAATTGATAAAATAACAGGAAGAAAAGTGTTCGGATCAGATATTGTCAAGGATGTTTTGAATATCGATGGACTAGAGCTAATTGATATTGAAAGTAAATTAAATGCATTCAGATCACTGTATGCTAATGTCTTTGCAGACAGAACTCCTTCTTACGATTTGAGTTTAAATAATGAAGTCATTTCAAGAGTTAAGAAACCCGTTAACAACTTTCACACAAGCAAACACAACCTGCAACCAAGTGTCCCTACCATTTACTACACATCAGAAAGTAAGTGTATTTAGAAGCAATTTGAACAGTAAAAAGTCTTTTGGTCTAGACAAAATCTCAAATTTTATATTAAGGAAATGCCCGCTTTCTCTTGGATATTTTCCATCAGCGTGGAAAAAGTCCACAATAATACCTTTAGCAAAAAAGAATAACGCTAAAAATATTAAGGAATTCCGACCGATATCGCTTCTCTCTAATAATGGAAAACTATTCGAAAGAGTTATAGCAGAAACCCTTGACAGCTTCCTCGAAGATTCAAATATAATACCAAACACACAATTTGGTTTTAAGAAAAAAACATTCAACCGAACATTGCCTGTTAGTTAAATTAATAATTATTCACAATCTTAGACAGAAAAAGTGTACAGTTGTGCTCGATATCGATTTAGAGGCAGCGTTTGACTCTATTTGGCATAAATCCTGGCCTTATATTTAAGTTAATAAGACTGAATTTTCCTATTCCACTTATAAGAATTATAATGAATTTTCTTGATTCAAGAACAGCATCCATTGCTATTGGATCTTAGCTCTCAGAACATTTCCTAGTTCGTCTGGGAGTTGCTCAGGGAACATTGCTTGGTCCAAAATTATTTAAAGTATTTCTTCATGATATGCCATTCTTCAACTCAGAGTCTGATCCGGAGGCACTTTTGTATGCAGATGACACAAAACTATATGCTTCTGCGGCCAGGCCGAACATCGCATTGAAAAAAATACAAAACGCTCTACCCAGTTTACTGTCTTATTTGAGGTCCTGGGGCTTGAATATAAAAACTGAAAAATGTGGGGTCACCTGCTTCAGAAACTTGTATGGAAAAGGTCACCGAAAAGCTGTTAAGGAAAGCAAGGAGTTATGTTGCGTATTGAAAATAATATAGTTCCACTGAAATCTGAAACTAAATACCTAGGTATTTATTATCATAACAAGTTTAAATTCAACAAACATGCGCGGAATGTATTAATTAAAGCGAAAAAGGCTACTTCCATTTTAAAGAAACTTCTTTCTTCAAGAGATTTATCTTAAAACACAAAAATTTTAATTTATAAGACTCTTATAAGACCTATCATTTCTTATGGTTTTAGTACGTAATTTTCTATTTCTCCCACCGCAGCAAAAGAGTTGGAAAAGTTTGAAAGAATAATCTTACGATTTTGCAGTGGTAAGTATCGTTAACCAAATAAAAAATGGTATTCAAATTACACTTTGTATGACTTAACAAAGGTTAAGCCGTTAATGATCTATATGACAACTTTATTAAAGAGCAGACTTGAATCAAGTGCAAACCATCCAAATCCAATTGTAAAAGGACTATGGGATGTAAATATTGTTAACGAGAGTGAAAATCATCAATACTATTTATCACCATTTGACCTTTTAAACGATAGATCCCAAACATCAATAGAGTCTAAGAATTCACTAATTTTGCCATTTTATGAGAAAGCTTCATTTAATGTCCTAAGAGGATGAAATTACGTTTTTTATTCTATCATATGAGTAGTATAAATACCACAGTTCAGCAATATTTTTTTGCTGATCGGTATAATTCCATATAAAAGGAATCTCAATTCTTCTGATTTTGCTGATTGATCAGCAATCATGTGTTAGCCTGTGAGTAGGTTGGAAATTTGGAATGAGTTGACTGTTGTGGTTTTGTGTGGACGAAAAAGTGGTGGTTGGTAATTTTTAGTTCTATTTTAAGAACTGTGGGTGCGAAAGAAATCTGTGGTTATAGGACAAAGGTGGTGTAAAAAAGTGGTGGATGAAAATTGTTGATATATTTTAAAAACTGTGTGTAGAAGAAATCTATGGTTGGAAATTAAGATTTTTATATTTTTTAAGGCAGCAGAAAATTTTGGAGGACTTTTGTCGGGACTGTGAAAATGTAATTTTTGAGCATAGAAATAGTGATGACAAGAATGTGTGTCATGTGTTTTGTTGTTGTAGGAGAGTAGTATAAATACCACAGTTCAGCAATATTTTCTTTTTCAGCATTTTTTGTAGTGTAAAATCTAAGTTTTCGGTGTGAATCAAGTTTTTACGAGTGTAGATTCTGATCAGTGATGGGATGGAAATTTGAAGTAGTTTTATTGGTGGCTGACATGATGGCTGGGTGTAACCGATGTATGAATAGAATAGTATAGTGGCCGTGATCACTTGCATAGTTTTTTGGTCAATTTGAAATATGCTTGTACGAGTTATATTTGTGTATACGCTGAAAATGGTAATATCACATTGCTTAGTTTTTGGTGGTTGACTAGATAGCTGTGTGTAACCGATGTATGAATAGAATAGTGTAGTGGTCATGCAGGGAAAAAGATCAGTTGTTTTTAGTAAGTGTACTTTTAAAATGAGTGTGCAATGTATGGATGAATGGATGGATGGATATGACTTTAGGAAAAAAAAAAAAACTAAAGTGTTCTTTTATATTAATTGTGATTTTTTGATCCATGAATTGCTAGCTGACGGTAGACCGAGCCATTTAACATATACTTTTCCATCTTTACTTTCGAGTACTTTTTCAACAAGGTAAATATTAGGAAAATTCGTTTTTTGTAATTCTTTTTCGTAAAAACATCCGTTGATAGGCTTGCCACTATAATCTTCGAGTAGGTATGTTGCTGGATTGGTTAGGTTCGCTTTTCTTATCTTAAAAATTTCCGTTGTCCAATTGGGGGTATAGCCTTTCTCGAAAACATATTTGAACTTGCTTATCCTAACATTGTCTCCAACTCGAAATTTTCCTTGTGGGGCGACTTTTATTCTATTGTATGCTGTAGACAGGAGCTGCTTGGAATTCTCCTCATTCACATCAATTGGACGCATTTTTATAGTTCTATGCATTGAATGATTGTATGTGTTCATCAAGTTATTAAGAATAGATATCCATTTATAGTTTCCATTAAAACTGAACTCCTTCCACATCTTCTCCTTAATAGTGCGATTAAAACGTTCGACAATTGATGCCTTAAGTGAACTGAATGTAGAATAATGATTTATATTATGGAATTTCATCAAATCATGAAATGTCTTATTGAAAAACTCTTTTCCATCATCGGTTTGCAGGTTTTTGGGGTGTCGTGAAGTTTTATAAAAATTGTTTTCATTGCCTCTGTAACAGAAGACGCTGTCTTATTTTTTAATGGTGTAAAAAGTAGAAACAAGTACGAAGTATTGCTGACAATACTTTTAACATATGCTGACATTACTTTTGACAAATGGCATCGCCCATGCATATCTTGAAAATGTATCGATAACCGTCAAAAAGTATTTATATCCATTATTTTCGTCGTGGTATGGGATCATTTCTACTAAGTCGGCTTGCCATAAATCTACGTCGATTGAAATTCTTTCGTGCCGACCTGTGAAGTTCTTCAACAACTTGTCTTTTACTCATTTTACAGAAGAATAAGAAAAAAACTTTTTATGTGTGGTTTTCATATAATTGCATTTATTTCAATCTTTTATACAAATTCATAATCTTTCGAACTCTTACTACGCGGTTTTCAATCATATAACACGCATAAGTATCTGGTCCCATTTGACATGCATTTGAGGACCAAACACAGTTTGTAAAATGACATCCATGAACCGAATTAACATTATCAACGTCCTTAAAATTGCTTAAAAAAGAAATATTTCGAAGAAATTCTTCATAATGCTCCTCAAGCATATCATCTAGATAGCGACTTAAGAAACTTGACATTTTACTTAAAATAAGGTACCTATATATTGAAGTTAGACATGGTTGTTTCTGTTTACAAATAAGAACTGATTTCGAGAACGATGTTTGCCTATGTTTTATATGAAAAGTTTTTGATTCTTATTCCTAATGTTCTTTGATTTTTTCCATTTCGAGAAGAAAATACTTTCGAAGGTCATCCAATAAACGGATTGTATTGAAATTGTGTACGCCAATGTATTCTTTTAAGGTTTTCTGTGTGTTGCTAAGTTTTTCATCTATATATGCCTTGTTTACTGCTTGATGTGACGACATGATAGGATCTCCAATATTGTTTAAGCATTTCCCCTCGATATCAAAATCACCATCCATCATTCTTTTAAATCCCTCACCAGGAGGTCCTTGAAGACCAACCATTCTTTTATGCTGTTGTAAGCTATATAATGATTGATTTTAGAACATCCTCCGTTTGTCTTAGTAATTCATTTCAGGGGAGCGGATTAGTTAATTCACTAATAAACAAGCTTCCATTTGAGTTACATATACCGTCATATAACTTTTGTGGACCTGGCACTAAACTTAAAAAGCGTCTTGCAAGAGGAGACCGCGGTATTAATAAATTAGATGAAGCCTGTCGTGAACACGACATAGCATACAGTAGAAGCAATAATTTAAACGATAGACATAAAACTGATAAGATTTTAACTGAGAAATCCTGGCAAAGGTTTCAAGCAAAAGATTCAAAACTATCAGAAAAACTCAAAAGTCTTTTAGTTACCAACATGATGAAAGCTAAATCTACTCTTGGAATGGGTATATCATCAAAATCCCAAATAAAGAAGAGACGTAAGTGTCCGTCTTAAACAACTAATTTGTTTAAAAACGCAGTAAAAGAAGCTAGAGCAGCAATAAAATACATAAACCCTGAAGACACTAGTAAACTAGCAACAACTGCTCTACATGCAGCCAGAAGAATTATAAAGAAAAAGCGTAAGAATATGTAATGAGCCTTGGAAAAGATATTGCTATTCCTAGGGTAAGCAGCGTCTGGCACTTCTTCTCCCAGCTAGCTCAAGCGTTGGAGTGGGTATGGCTGCTACCAGTATCTAGCTCACACAAATAAAATTCGTGCCAGAAAATATTTACAAAAAGTTAATAGAAAAAAAAAAAAATAAACACAACTTAACATCTACAACAGTCAATCTTCGTCAGGTGGTATGACGGTAGTTCTTTAATGAGCTACTTAGCAGGCCCTTATCCTATAGTGGCTTAAGCCACCTCCATGCAATGCTCTTGCCAAAATATAAACATTGCCCCTTTTGCGCTGAATAACTTCTCTCACTTATCGCATCTCTTATCGCCTTACTCCCACCCTAGGTACTCTCTCACCTAACTTTAAATTAGACCATTATAATAGATAAGAACTGGTTTCCACTATTGGTAAGTTTGTTCTCTTTAATATTCATTAAGAAAAAAAAAAAAAACAATCTTCAAGCTACTAATAAATTTAAATACCATTTATAATAAAGAAAGAGATAGTTGCATCACAACTGGATGTCATTCTTTGACTTTATGTTTTGAATTAATATTTAAGAGAAAATGATCTTAAGAGAAATCAAAAGGAATGATAACAAAATAAATTGGTACTCACTGATTATACAAATTGCAGCACCCAGGCACATGTACGTACATCCACCGATGATCTGCTTGATGTTGCTATTAGTTAGATTAGTTATTTGATTTTGTTTTCTCTTGATTAGATTTTTTTCTTTCGATTTTTAACGCTAGTTCAAATGCAATTCAATTATGCTAATTTAACACTTAAATTAATGAAACTAATATTAGTCGAACTATTAGATTAATAAGAAGTAATAGCAAAAAAAAATGAGAAACGAACTATCCAAATGAGATTTTACACTTATAAGCTATAGTTTAAGCCGATTCTGTCACGAATATTGATTTTGCAAAGGTTTCACACTTCTTGTCATTAGATCAACTCGTAGACTACTGGGATGCGCAGACCAGAGGATCTGACGACGTACGTGGCAAGAATTCGAGCTGGGTTTCGTTAGTAGTTGTTTTTTAGGTGGTGCAAAAAAAAAACTCAATCGGATTAATCGGCCAATTGTTATAATTCCGATTTGGTGAATTAGTAGGGCAGGTGGTGTAGATGTAGGTTAGGTAGGTATGTCTGTTGAAGGTGGTGATTCCGATGCTGGTACAGCAAGGAACAGAGCTTTCTGTTGGTTTCTGACCCCTCACGGTGGGACAATATCATAAACCTAACACACTTTGGGTTCGTTTGGGAAGTCAATTCACACTGCCTATTGAATGACAAGATCACCAATAATTTGGCCACGTACCAGAACAATAATTTGTTGTAGCAGTGATTTCTTTGCTTGTGTTTGTAGGTGCTGTTGGGAGAGATGACTCTTGATATTGGGACACATGAACTTTAAGACGTAATTTTACTTACACGTGGCCGAGGAAAATTCAATTTAGCTATTATCGTGGATTTTCGTCCAATTTCACTATAGATGCTTACTTAATTCGCTGAGCTGTTCTTAAATCGTTTGTTTATTCTTCTCGAAATTTCTAAAGAATTAACATTATCACTCAAACAAATTAATAAAGAAATAAATGTATACCGTGGTTAATTAGATGAATAAATTTACAAGAGGCTAACGAAGAGAACAACCTTGCTCGAGGATGGATTGCAGCGAAAAGAAAGTGTGTCTTTCAAGTCAGAAGGTAAGAGGATATCGAAATAAAGTTCGAAGACAAAAATCAGTTCAGTGTTTTACGAGCTTATGTTCGAATTCCACACATGGACAACTTAATGGGGCACTATATGTGTCGATATCGATGCAAAATTATGATCAAGGTCTAGCCTGTGTCTATTTTGAATTAAAATGAGAATTGGGTAAAACAGAAATCATGACAAAACCGTATGTTTCGAAGCACAAGAGTTGTGAGAGAAAACTACGGAAAAAGATTTGTTGTTTTGCGGTTATCGAGTTAATTTTGACCCATTATCCAGCCAAGTCTTCGTTAGGTACTTCCATTTATACCTTAAGGTCCTTGGCATGGAAAGTTCCGACTATTTTTCCGGCCATATCTTCAACTTCATAGCAGGCATTTCCTTTTGGTCTTACTATCCGACACTGAATAAACTTGGGACAGAGTTTTGCGCTCAGTTCTTTCGATGCATCACTCTGTACGAAATTGCGTCTGAAGAGTACTTGGCCCGGCGAAAATTTCTTATCGGAGGACCTCAGATTTTATACCTTAGAATGTTTCTCGAAAGCTTTTTTCAAATGCTTTTGAAGGTTTTCTCTAATCAGAGCTATACGATCATTTTTCTTGACAGACATAAATTTTTCGTCGTTCAGCAAATTGAGTTGTCGAATGAGTGGGTACATATCTCCGTGTGTTATCATTTGGTTTCCGAACAAGGAAAAGTATGGAGTTAAGCCAATTGACTGATGGACAGAAGAACACAACGCCTGCTGAACATCTGGGATGTGTTTGTACCATTCGCGGTGGTCATTTTTCAGATACGATCGATTACCCGAGAGTATCGACTGGTTCACACGCTCAGAAGCATTTGACTGTGGTGAATATAGAGCGGTTTTAATGTGACGAATTCCTAAATTTTCCAGATGCTGTTGGAACTGGTTAGAGACAAATTGCTTCCCATTATGTGAGTGCACATACTCTGGTATTCCGAATACACTAAAAACCGATTGTTCAAGAAAATTAATCACGCAATTTGTATTTGCCTTTGGCATTGGCTTTAATAAAACAAACTTTGTGAGATGATCAACCAAAACAAACAAGTAGAGATTCCCTCTCTTGGACCGTATATATGGACCCATAAAGTTTATATATATTTTTTGGAATGGTCTGTCAAATGTTTTAAGGGTAGTCATCGGTGGCTTGATTATCTTACTTATTCGTTTACTTTCTTTACACACGCTGCAGCTATTTATAAAATTTTTAACGTCCTTAATCATTTTTGGCCAGAAAAAAAATTGGCGAAGTCTTTCCAACGTTTTGGCAATACCACCGTGGGCACAATTTGGAGGTTCATGAGCGGATGAAACAAGGTTTTCCGTATGTCCATTTGGTACCCATAGGCGCCATTGATGATCTGTTTTGTCCACGTCGGAATCTGAATGGAAAAACCTTTTATAAACGCAATTGTCATATACCCTCAAATCGGAATAACTTTCGGAGTTTTCTTGAATTTTCTTTATAAATGATAGATAATCGTTATCTTTAAAGTGATCTGATTTAAGGTCAATTGGAATCGTGTTCCGCTCAGCCACATCCAAACTTTCTATGAAAGCCCTAGATAAGGCATCAGGAACTACGTTCGCGGATCCTTTCCTGTGTTCGATAACAAAATCATAGGCCTGTAATTTCAAAGACCATCTGGCCAATCGCCCGCTCAGGTCTTTTAACTCCATGAGCCATTTAAGGCTGGAATGATCAGTTATCATTCGAAAATGGAAACCTTCGATGTATGGTCTAAATTTTTTGATCGCAAGCACCGCTGCAAGGCATTCCTTTTCTGTGACGGTATAGTTAGTCTGACTGGAATTCAGTTTTTGAGAATAAAACGCAATCGGTTGCTCTTCGCCTTCATTATTCACTTGGAACAATACCGCCCCTACACCTTAACTTAACGTTAAATGTTTGAATATTGTGATATTTATTTAGTTATATTTATATAAAATTGTAATTGAAAAACAAAATATTGTTACCACTCAGACAGACGGCACTCGGCCATGTCTTGATTATGTACGTAAAACCAAATTTGTAAAAAATCTTTTTTGAAAAATAAAGCATTTAAATAATAATAAAAATAAATAATAAAATACCGCCCCTAAACCTTGATCGGACGCATCACATTGTACCGAAAACATTTTCGAATAATCAGGATTATTCAACAAGGGAGCCGACGATAACACTGCCTTAAGTTCATCAAAAGCCACAATAGCTTCAGGGGACATCTCAAATCTTTTATTACTCTTCTTTAACGTGTCTGTTACGGGAGCGGCTAAAGTTGCAAAGTTTTTTATGAAACGGCGGTACCAACCGCACATACCGAGGAATCGCCGAACCTGTTTGACACTTTTCGGCAAAGGAAAGTCGGATATACCCTGTACCTTATCCGGATCAACTTTCATATGTCCGTTTCCCACAATATAGCCCAAAAATTTTAATTCTCGGAAACAAAATTTGGATTTTTCTATATTGATCGTTAAGTTTGCACTACGAAGGCACTGTGCAACCGTCTCGAGCCGACGCAAATGAGTATCAAAATCTGCAGATTTAACCAGCAAATCATCAATATAGACGAATACAAATTCTCTTAAAGCCGAAGGTATGACCTTATCCATAACGCGACACATTCGGGCTGGCGCGTTGCATGTTCCAAATGGCATCACCGTGAACTGCATTAGTGACCTGCCTGGGACGGTAAATGCAGTTTTTTTCGCGGGATTTTTCGTCAAGCGGTATCTGCCAATAGGCATCCTTTAGGTCAATGCTTGATATGAAATGCGTATCACCCAGACGACTTAACACAGCGTCTATATGGTGTATGGGATTTGCATCCTTCTTTGTCAAAGCATTAACCTTCCGGTAATCGATACAAAGACGATTTTTCCCAGGCTTCCTTATCAAAACCACGGGTGACGACCATGGGCTCTGGCTTTCTTCTATGATACCTAATGCCAACATTCGGTCGATCTCTTCATTTATGAGGGACTGGATAACTGGCGAAACCGGGTAGTGCCGTTGTTTCACTGGTTCAGCATCACCTGTGTCAATAACGTGGGCATCAACCGTGGTCTTACCCAGCCCCATTTTAGCAAACGATGGAAATTTGTCGACAACAGTCTCCAAAGCCTTTCGTTAATTGAGATTCAAATCGTGTTCTAAAGGATTTGAAGCTATTGAAACGTCGTTTGTTATTTCCGAAATCAGATACGGAGCTTTTTCAAAGGTCAGCCAAAAATCGATACCCAAGTACAAGGGTTGTGTTAACGATGGCACTAGATAAAGTTCGACAAAGTGTGTATTATTTTTGTAGTTTATTGGCGCATTGACCCGTCCTATAATTTTTTGATTGGTACCATCAGCAGTTCTTATTCCCGATTCTAGTCGAATGATTTTTAATTTATTGCGTTTTATGAAATCTTCACATCCTCTACCAAGACAGGACACAGAAGCGCCACTGTCTAAAAGCCCTCTCACAATTTCATTCCCTATTTGTACGTCCGCTTAAGGACGTGGATCAATACATTCTGTAGTGATACGTGACGATTCCAACAAACGCATGTAAATCTGTCTCTTTTGCTTTCTATGGGTTGATCTGTTGGATCCTTTTAGAAAGATTAGTTCTTCAATTGAAAAGATTTTTGCACGCAATTCATTGTATTTTCTTAGTCGTTCTTCATAAGTTTTATATGGAAGTTTAATATTTTTGGTCTGAGAATCATCCGTTGTTCTCTTTCAAAATAGATTTATTAGAAAAACAACGGTCCTCAGTATCGGAGATTACAATATGTGACTTTAGGCCGGGTTGTCCTGAGCAGAACGAGATTCCCCGGTCATCTTCTCGCTCCGTTTCTCGTTTTCCGAATTCGGGTTGCAGGTTGGGTAGTGGGGTGTTGTATACCCTTCCAAGCATTTAACAAGGGTTGTAGTATCATCTCCTTTAGGCAAATCAGACCATTGTGTCATATCGGTAGATTTTTCGCTTTTCGTCACGGTAAAAAAAGATAAAGTCCCTAAAAGAACTGTGTGGCAATACGAGAAAGCCAATTGGGACGGCCTGAATAATTTCTTTCGAAATTTTAATTGGTCATTGTGCTTTCTCGACGGAAACGTTGACGCATCAGCTGATATGATATCTAACGTTATTCTCAACGGAATGAGAAATTTTGTTCCTAACAGAACAAAAAGTATCATCCCCAGAGAGAATTCGTGGTTTGATTCAAGCTGTAAAGAGGCGATTAGGGATCGAGAAAGTAGTTTTCGCAAATTTAAAGATAACCCTACTGTAGAAAACCGAAATTTGTTCAAACGGGCCAGAAATAGCTGTAATGCTCAGATACAAAGGGCTAAGTTTTTACATGACCAAAAAGTAAGGCAAAAAATACTATTGTGTCCAAAACGAAGTAAAAACTTTTGGTCTTTTGTGAAGAACATTAAGAACTCGACCACGTCATCGGTCCCAACGCTCGTCTTCAATGACTCTCCGTATGTCAGCTCCATCGACAAAGCCAATTTGCTGGCAGCTCAATCTCTTGTCTGAAACCTCTAATCCACAAAAAAAGCTTAATGTCATTAGCTACTGAGTAGACGTGTTTTTTTTTTTGCGGCTGTTTCATTTAAGTTTTATTACCAATAACACAGAATATTTTCATCAAGTTATATCAAACGTCTTTTGAAACTTTGTTTTTCAATATTAAGAACTAAATAAGTGAACTTTAATTTACCTAAGTGATTATTTTAGTTAAATTAAATAATTGAATATCACTTGAAAAATCTTCTTCGTCTTTTTTTTTTTTGTGTAACGCTAAATAAAGCTTTTAAAAAACGTTAAACCCACCCACACAAGTTAATCATGTCTGGTACTAATAAAGGGGCAAAACCTAGTTGCTCTCTCGCAACATCCAAAAATTCAATGAGAACTTTGAAAGTTAATACTGATTCTGTCACTGTCACTGATGATGACAACCCTATGTGGAAAAAAATGGATGAGATACTTAGTAAACAAAGTAAGTCAATTATTTCATTACTTTCAACTCAAATAAAAGAGTCTGCAGAGAGTGTTTCGAAGAACATTGAAACAAAAATTGCCGAAATAAAAGACACTATGAACGACATAAACGACCGTGTTATTCAACTCGAAGGCAAAAATTCAACAACAAGCCTAGAATTGGACGCAATAAAAACCGATTTTAACAGCCTTAAATCATCAATGAATGAAATAAAAAGTGAACTTCAGGAAACAAAAAGCAATCTTTTAAATGCAACCACTCAGTTCAATGTTTCCCAAAATGAACTAGCTGAGGCGAACAAGAAAATACACGCACTGGAAAACGCACAAGAAACACAAGACAACAAAAACATTGCCGCGGATGCTATTCTCTATGGCATCCCTTTCAATAAAGATGAGAATCTTAAATCTTACTTTAATCACCTGTGTCACACTATAAACATCAAGCCACCGTCACTACTAGCCATTTTTCGCATTCGTTCGGCAAACCGAAACAATAACACTATTCTTATTAAGTTTGCATCACCGTTCGACAAGAATCACGTCTTGAAGTCAATTAGCAAATATCGCACCGAATCGAGTATCAAACAACTTAGTCTGCGCGACGTGGGATTAACACAAATTGAACGAGAAACACCAATTTTTATTCGCGAATGCTTAACAAAAAAGAACCACATGTTACTGCAGAATGCACTTCGTCTTAAGAAAGCAAAGAAGCTGTCATCAGTTTTTACCTTGAGGGGAGCTGTTTGTGTAAAACGTCAACCTGATGAAGATGCAATACAAATCGTAAACAATGAGGAACTTAATGGGATCGCCGCAAACTGTCATACACCAACCTAAAACAACAGAGCTTCTAAAACTTTTTTCATTTCATTATCTTTTTATTATTGAATAATATTTCCTGTTTGCATAATATTTCCTATTTTATTCATTTTCTTATATTACTTTTTGCATTCATTTTCATATACATACATATCTTAATTTTTTAATTATTAATAGATTAATTTCTTAAATTTTCTTATTTTTTCTTTTTCTCGTTCATTTACTTTTCTTTTCGATTTTTTTTTGAAATTAAACCTTTACATTCTGCTTTTTTTAAATGAATTCTATTGATTTCGGAGCACATAGCACTTTCGCACCCAGTGACGGAATTTTGCGTTCGATGGTTAACGTTTTAACTAATCAAAGTAATGGTATTAAATTATGTCACATCAATGCACAAAGTTTGCTACCTAAGATTGATGAGTTTCGTTTTGTTTTTGGTGGAAGTAAGGTTGATGTGATTTGCGTGTCTGAAACATGGCTTAAAAGCACCTTCAGCGATGAAATGTGTAAACTAGGAGGGTATAAGGTTTTTCGCTATAATAGACAGGATCGCAATGGGGGTGGTGTTGCAATATATGTACGAGAGAGCATTCCGTGTAAACTTAGATACGTGTCTGATGCTGGCAGTGAAATTGAATACATCTTTGTGGATCTAGGTTATAGTGAAAACAAGTTACTCATAGGAGCAGTTTACAGGCCCAATAAGAACACTAGTTTAGATCCGTTTTTTAATTTTATGGAAGAAATATCTGCTGTATCGTCTCAGATCTTAATAAGTGGTGATTTCAATAGCAACATTTTGTTTGAAAGAAATCTTGTGGATGGTATGAAAACTTTTAATTTGTTTCTCTCAAACACCACAGTAGCAACCCATTTCACAGATTTTTCTAGCACTCTGTTAGATGTCTTTTTTGTGAGTGATTTATGTAAGGTACTGTTTCAAGATCAGCTCTCTGCGCCAGGTTTCTCAAGGCATGACCTCATATATATCGCTTTCGATTTTGATTTTCAGCATGTAGATATCTCATATGAGTTTAGGGATTTTCAACATATTGATTACAATGCCCTTGAACAAAATTTGCGATCCATAGATTGGAGATACGTTTATTGTGTGCCCAGTCCTACTGTACAAATCGAATTTATAAACTCTCAAACGTTATCATTATTCAATACCCACGTTCCTTTGCAAATACGTACTCGGAAACATAATCATCGGTCTTGGTTTACTGCCGAAATTCGTAAATTGATACAAGCAAGAGACCACGCATATACTATCTGGAAACGCTTTAGATTGGAGGAATTTCAACAAAATTATCGCAGGTTACGCAATATAGTGGTAACTAAAATTCGTAACGGTAAAACAAAGGTGCTCTCCAACAAATTAAGTACATCACAGGGCGGGAGGCAACTTTGGAAAAATCTTCGTGAAATCGGCATAGCTAAAACAAAAAAAAAACGATTTCCCTGATGATATCAGTGTGAACGAGCTAAATCAAAAATTCGTCGAGCTACCCTTCCCTTATCTGCCAGCCACTTCACCCCAAAACTTCCAGAACAATAATTTAAATGCATTTAGCTTCATAAGCGTTGAAAGTACTGACGTAGTGGAAAGTTTTCTGTCAATTAAGTCGAATGCTATAGGTACTGATAAAATACACCCCACTTTTTTTAAGGCAATACTGCCTGTACTTTTGCCGTATGTTACACACACCTTTAACACGATTTTGACAACCAGCGTTTACCCTGAGCAGTGGAAGTCAGCTAAAATAATACCAATCGAAAAAAGTCCACGCAGTAAAGATTTTAGACCTATTTCAATCCTTCCCTTCCTGTCCAAGGTTTTTGAAAAAGTTATCCAAAAACAAATAAATACTTATTTACGCAGGAATAACTTTCTTTCTTCGAAACAATCTGGATTTAGGGAGCAACACAGTTGCCAAACAGCTTTGATTAATGTTATCGAAGACGTGAGAGTGGCTTTAGATAACAAAAATATAACATTCCTTCTGCTATTGGATTTTTCAAAAGCCTTTGACATGGTTGACCACTATAATCTCTGTAAAAAACTATCAAGTTTGTATAATTTTTCGAACTCGGCCGTACAACTGATTTTGTCCTATCTCCAAGGAAGGCAACAGGCTGTTATGATAAATCGTAATATTTCATCCTTTCTTCCCATAAAAAGATGTGTTCCACAAGGCTCGATCCTCGGTCCTCTCTTATTTTCTCTCTACATCAATGAACTCCCACAAACAGTCTCCTCATCAACAGTTCAAATGTATGCTGACGACGTTCAGATGCACATAAGTTGTTCGTTAGGCCAGATTTATAGTTGCGTCATTAATATTAACAATGATTTAGAAAATATCTCTTATTTCGCTAAAGATAATGGACTATTCCTGAATCCATCTAAGTCCAAATGTCTGGTTATCTCTAAGAAACCCATTGACTGTTCCCAGTTCCCACAGATAATTCTTGATGGGGCGGCCCTTCAATATGTTGAGACCGCTAAAAATTTTGGAATAACGTTTAACCGGACCCTTACATGGAACACGCACATTAACTCGACTATTGGAAAAGCATACGGAGTACTGCGCAGACTGTCGTCTACACAGTATTATACTCCTGTCAAAACAAGGCTTATGCTAGCCAAAACGATGATCATCCCTATACTGTTGTATGGCTGTGAGATCTATTGCAATTGCGATCACATTAGTCGAAGAAAACTTAATGTGGCATATAATAACATTGCTAGATACGTTTATGGTCTTAAAAGATTCGATAGAGTTTCACATTTTTCAAAGTCTATATATGATCTCTCTTTCGACAATCTCATTCGATATAGAACCTTAATATTACGGTTTAGAACGTTGCATACACACCAGCCTTCTTACATCTTCACCAGAATGCAGATGGCCTCCTCAATTAGAACACATCAAATAACACAATTTCGTTTCTCCTGTTTAACCTCCGAACGACAGTTTTTTGTCAATGTGACGCGGCTATGGAATAATCTTCCTAGACAAATCAGAAAAATTAGAGACATGAACTCCTTTAAAAATGAACTTCGAAAACACCTCTCCGAAAGCAGAATATAATCGTTTCCATATGTAAAAATGATTGTTTTTTTTTTGCAATTACAAATGTTTATAAAGTAACAATAAGATCCAGCATGAAATAATAAATTGTTAATAAATTATTCAGTTAGTTTTGAAAAGCTCAACTTTAAATACTATTTCAAATAACTAGTAGCTAAGATAAATATATTTTAAGTAAATTTAAGCATGTATTAGCTTATAAGATATTATATCTTAAAATACATTCTTACCAATAAACAAATAAAGCTGAAAGCTGTGTGCCCTAGGGCTCCGTTTTGTCTCCGACTCTCTTCCTCATTTTCATTAATGATCTCTTGTCTGAAACCTCTAATCCACTTAACTGTTTTGCTGACGACTCGACCCTCAGCTTTTCATATTCGTTTCCAAATTCACGTCCCTGCTCTTCGGATGTTGAACTGGAACGGTTGCGTATGATAAGCTCATTGAATTCTGACCTTGACAGCATTGTTACATGGGGTCTTATGAACCGAGTAGAATTCAATGCTTCAAAAACTCAATGCTGCCTCTTGTCGTTGAAGCTTAACATTCCCCCATTGCCATTATCCATGAATGGTACCTGCATCGAAGAAACCGAAAAGCTGGCAGTACTTGGTATGTGTGTAAACGATGATCTTCGTTGGAATGACCACATATTTGAAGTTGCCAAAAACGCTGCTAAATGCTTAGGCTTCTTGAGACGATGCAGGAAATTCTTCACCCCTTCTGATCTGGCTACAATTTATAAGGCCTTCATCCGCCCAAAACTGGAGTATAACTCCCATATTTGGTCAGGTGCTTCTCAAACATCTTTGCACCTCCTTGATAGGGTCCAAATAGAGCGTTGAAATTGATAGGTGATAGTTCAATCGTAGAATCAATTGATTCTCTTGAACATCGTCGAAACGTTGCCTGTCTCACTCTCTTTTATCGCTTTTTTCACAAGCAGTGCTCTAGTGAAGTAGCCAGTTGCATTCCTCCCCTGAAACAATTTAGCCGCAACACCCGCCTCGCTAGGAATGTTCATCAGTTTTACCTTGAGCCCAACTTCAGGCGTACAGTCAAGTATAGAGATTCGTATTTCAGTCGCACCACTCGAATGTGGAATGCTTTACCTGGCTCTGTATTTCCCCTTCATTACGATTCACAAAAATTCAAAAGCAACTTGCATCGGTGTCTCCTTTCAAATCCTCTCCTATTTTCCTAAATGCTCGCACTGTGTTTAACAACATTTTAAGGGTATTCATAACCCCTTGATGTGCGCGTTAATTATATAAAAAAAAAAAAAAAAAGCCACATCTATAACAGAAAAGCTTCCTAACAGCAGAAGGACAAACTACAAAGGAATGACCTTCCTTTCTGCAGTTGTAACATTTTCGATTCCGTGAAGGAAGATTCTTGCTATCAATTGCATCAATGTTATTTTCGGCAAAATAAAGAAATTCTGAATGATCTAATTCATTAACATTTTTTTGAGGTGTGGACTGAACATAACGACTACGAAGTGGATCTCGTGAAGCTAACATTTTTTCTGTTTTCCTACATTCGGTTCGCAAATGTTCCAATGTGTACAGTGCCATAGGGTACACGTATTCATGAATTCTGTGGTTTAAATTACCTTTCATAATATTAAGAAGATCGGGTTCTCGGATTTGTTCTCTTAAACGGTTTCGAAGACTAAGTATGGCATTATAGTAGTCCTCAAATGATTCATTTGAAAATTGACGTCGTTCCATGATTCGCTTTATAATTTGAAAATCTGATTCATAACAACGAAATTGGTGTAATAAACTACCTCGAAGGTCGTTCCAACCAGATCTAGGGTAATCACGAAGATATTGCCAGAACCAATTTTGTGCATTGCCAGTTAAAAGAAGATGAAAGTTTTTTATAACGTCTTCCCATGGCATATTGTAGTTCTCTTTGAGTTTTTCAAGTCTAAAGATAAAGTCTTCGATTGAGATAGATTTATCTGTCCCATAGAACTTTAGACCCCATCTATCGAGATCGAATTTGCGACGAAGGTCACCAAACACCTTACTTGCATTTTCAAAGTCGATCGGTTGGAGTGGAGAGGTATATGAAGAGTTTTTAGATAAATTTAAGTTTGTTGCTGGCAGCTGATTACTCGATGTTTGGATTGGAATATGCAAATGCTGATTTCGTTGTTGTTGTTGTTGCAGATTCATTGAACTAAAATTACTATTTAACTGATCATTTGGTCTTGTTTGTAACTGATCAGTGATCACGGTTATATGACCCTTGCTTATTTTTTCGTGAATTGTTTGGTTTGTGGTTAGATTTTTTTGAAAAACGTTCTTTTTCATTTAAAAGTTGTTCATCATGAAAAATATCTTTGATAGTCGTCAAGACAGACTGTTCAAGATTTTTGACTGTAGTTTGGAATGAAGACATAAGTTTAACGTGTAAACTATTAACGCTTTGTGTTACGCATTTGTGAACATATGATTTCATTTGTGAATCATCTGTGGCGAAGTTCATATTATTTGACTGTTCTTTTTTAAATGGTGGATCATGCAAGTTTTCCCCATCTAGTAAATTTGATAACTGTTCAACACTAACTGCAAGATCGGATTCAATATTGAAGTCACGAATCGAACCAATGGGATCTGGGAGATTCACATTATTAGAAAGTTCCGTGTCTACTCCTGCCCCTACAGATTTTTTTCCAAGAGGTGTATGCTGTACCCTTTGTCTTGTTTGAATAGGAGAATTCATACTTTCATGACCAAAGCTTGAATCATGATAATTTTTCCTACCCCGTCTTCCCCCCGAACCCTTCGGTTTATCTTTAGGCACTGTACCGTTTGACATTTTGTAAGTTTAGTAGATGATATGCGGGACTACGCATGAAAATATTTTTATTAAGCGTAATAATCAAATATATTCATAACCCAAATCAGGTGGGCTCTCTCAAACGTATAATGTAATCGAGTAATTTCACAATGTATCACACAATAAGAAAAAGAAAAAAAATGTTTGATCGCGCAAAAATTAATAGGTATTTTGAATATGTATAATTGTATATCTCTCTTCATGTAAAGGAGCAAAACCAAAAATTAATTCAAAAATTGAATAAAATAATATAATAAATCAATTATTACTTTCGTGCATATGATAATTCGGTGAGATTGTATTTTTATGGTGGAAATGATGCGAGTGAGATGCAATAAGTGTGCGCCATGCAAAATACTAAAGCTGACTGAAGTGTGTTCGATTTTTATTTTAAAGATTATTGCGAAATCAAAATAAAAGAAGTATATTCTGTTCTCTGCAAAAATGAAACTGTTCATTCAAAATAGGTATTGAAATAATTATTGCGGAAACGTATGAGTTCTTCTCACTTGCTTCTCCGCAAATAAAACTCAAAACCTGTTTAAACTCTAAAAACAAAAACATTCACATAAAAGCTCTGATAAAAACTCAATCGGCTTCAATGCTTACACAAAGTAACTCGCTCTGATTGTTACTCTTAAAATAAGATCTACTCTAATCGGCTCGTAACTGAAATTTGAACTTGACCTGAAATCAAGATGAGACCATCCTAAAAACAGGCCTTGCTCGTTGGGCGCCAAAATTTGTAATGAGCCTTGGAAAAGATATTGCTATTCCTAGGGTAAGCAGCGTCTGGCACTTCTTCTCCCAGCTAGCTCAAGCGTTGGAGTGGGTATGGCTGCTACCAGTATCTAGCTCACACAAATAAAATTCGTGCCAGAAAATATTTACAAAAAGTTAATAGAAAAAAAAAATAAACACAACTTAACATCTACAACAGTCAACCTTCGTCAGGTGGTATGACGGTAGTTCTTTAATGAGCTACTTAGCAGGCCCTTATCCTATAGTGGCTTAAGCCACCTCCATGCAATGCTCTTGCCAGAATATAAACATTGCCCCTTTTGCGCTGAATAACTTCTCTCACTTATCGCATCTCTTATCGCCTTACTCCCACCCTAGGTACTCTCTCACCTCATTTTAAATTAGACCATTATAATAGATAAGAACTGGTTTCCACTATTGGTAAGTTTGTTCTCTTTAATATTCATTAAGAAAAAAAAAACAATCTTCAAGCTTCTAATAAATTTAAATACCATTTATAATAAAGAAAGAGATAGTTGCATCACAACTGGATGTCATTCTTTGACTTTATGTTTTGAATTAATATTTAAGAAAAAATGATCTTAAGAGAAATCAAAAGGAATGATAACAAAATAAATTGGTACTCACTGATTATACAAATTGCAGCACCCAGGCACATGTACGTACATCCACCGATGATCTGCTTGATGTTGCTATTAAGATTAGTTATTTGATTTTGTTTTCTCTTGATTAGATTTTTTTTCTTTCGATTTTTAACGCTAGTTCAAATGCAATTCAATCAGGCTAATTTAACACTTAAATTAATGAAACTAATATTAGTCGAACTATTAGATTAATAAGAAGTAATAGCAAAAAAAATGAGAAACAAACTATCCAAATGAGATTTTACACTTATTAGCTATAGTTTAAGCCGATTCTGTCACGAATATTGATTTTGCAAAGGTTTCACACTTCTTGTCATTAGATCAACTCGTAGACTACTGGGATGCGCAGACCAGAGGATCTGACGACGTACGTGGCAAGAATTCGAGCTGGGTTTCGTTAGTAGTTGTTTTTTAGGTGGTGCAAAAAAAAAACTCAATCGGATTAATCGGCCAATTGTTATAATTCCGATTTGGTGAATTAGTAGGGCAGGTGGTGTTGATGTAGGTTAGGTAGGTATGTCTGTTGAAGGTGGTGATTCCGATGCTGGTACAGCAAGGAACAGAGCTTTCTGTTGGTTTCTGACCCCTCACGGTGGGACAATACCATAAACCTAACACACTTTGGGTTCGTTTGGGAAGTCAATTCACACTGCCTATTGAATGACAAGATCACCAATAATTTGGCCACGTACCAGAACAATAATTTGTTGAAGCAGTGATTTCTTTGCTTGTGTTTGTAGGTGCTGTTGGGAGAGATGACTCTTGATATTGGGACACATGAACTTCAAGACGTAATTTTACTTACACGTGGCCGAGGAAAATTCAATTTAGCTATTATCGTGGATTTTCGTCCAATTTTACTATAGATGCTTACTTAATTCGCTGAGCTGTTCTTAAATCGTTTGTTTATTCTTCTCGAAATTTCTAAAGAATTAACATTATCACTCAAACAAATTAATAAAGAAATAAATGTATACCGTGGTTAATTAGATGAATAAATTTACAAGAGGCTAACGAAGAGAACAACCTTGCTCGAGGATGGATTGCAGCGAAAAGAAAGTGTGTCTTTCAAGTCAGAAGGTAAGAGGATATCGAAATAAAGTTCGAAGACAAAAATCAGTTCAGTGTTTTACGAGCTTATGTTCGAATTCCACACATGGACAACTTAATGGGGCACTATATGTGTCGATATCGATGCAAAATTATGATCAAGGTCAAGCCTGTGTCTATTTTGAATTAAAATGACAATTGGGTAAAACAGAAATCATGACAAATATTACTATACCAAGAGTAATACCATTACCAAAAGTTGGTGGCTTTTTACCATTGCTACCGATCTTAGCGGGGTTGTCTGCTGTAGGTTCTCTAACTGGAGGTGTTGCAGGAATGGCGAAGGCAATAAACGATTCAAGGATCGGAAAACAACAATTAGAAGAAAGTAAACGACATAATAAAACCATGGAAGCAATCAAACTTAAACATGGTAAAGGTCTTTATTTAAAACCATATAAAAACGGATATGGATTATTTCTAAGTCCACAAGAATCAAAAAACTTATAAGGTTGCTACCTTACCGTCCTCTTACTAACATCGACATAAATGATTTTGGTAAAAGTTATATGTATAAACAACTTTCGAGGTGTTTTCATGAGAGATACATTACCAATAAGGCCATTCAAAAAAGAATGTGGAGTAGTTAATTTGGATGATAATAGTGGGGTCGGTACTCATTGGGTAGCGTACAGCAAAAATTTAAACAATTTTCAATATTTTGACAGTTTTGGCAATTTAAGACCTCCACAGGAAGTAATTGAATACTTAGGTACAAATATTATTTACTACAACTATAAATGTAAACAACTTTTCTGGAGAGTTTTCAACTGTCAAAATCTTTCTGAGTATATGCAATTGTACTTAAAAACATATGTTCTTCTCTTAGCAGACGTCTTTGAGAATTTCAGGAGTATTTGTAAGAATATTTACAAACTAGATCCCTGTCATTATTTCACAGCTCCTCGATTATCTTGGGATGCAATGCTAAGGGAAACAAAAATCAACCTTGATCTCATTCAAGATAAAGATGTTTATAACTTCATCAAAGAAGGTATAAGAGGCGGTATTTCACAATGCTCACATCGGCACTCAGTGGCCAACAATAAGTACTTGGAAAATTTCGATCAACCAAAGGAGTCGAAGTATTTGATGTATGCCAATAATTTATATGGGTGGGCTATGTCATCTCCTATGCCATATTCTTCATTTAATTGGGTCCAAAATATTGAAAGCATTGACCTTATGAACATATTCGATGATTCTGAGATTGGATATATTTTTGAAGTAGACTTGGAGTATCCCCCTTCCCTACATGATATACATAATGATTTACCGTTTTGTGTTGAAAACAAAAAAGTGAATGGTTCGAAGTTTTCAAAACTTATTGCTGATCTTTCACCAAAAGATCGGTATATAATTCATTATAAGAAGCTGCAACAATGTGTTGCTAATGGGTTGAAAATTGTTTGTGTTCATAGAGTATTGGAATTTAAACAATCTCGTTGGCTTCAGAGGTATATCGACTTAAATAACCGTCTTCGAACTTCAGCCACCAGTGAGTTTGCTAAAAATTTCTTTAAATTAATGAACAATAGTGTCTATGGTAAGACTATGGAAAATGTTGATAAAAGAAAGGATGTGAAAATTGTCACCTCTTGGGAAAGCAATAGGAAACATCTAGGAGCAAGATCATTAATTGCAAAACCAAATTTCCATAGTCTTACTAAATTCGATGAGTATATGGCTGCTGTTCAAATAAATAGAGTCAGTACCTACTATGACAAACCCATATATATGTACTTAGGATGGAAAATGTATGATTTCCACTACAGCTACATGAAGCCTAAATATGGTGATAATTTGACACTGAACTATATGGATACAGACTCATTCATTTACACTGTTAAAACAGATGATTTCTTTGATGATATTAGACCTGATATTGATTCTTATTTCGATACATCGGCATATGCTCCCGATAATCAGTACAATATACCTTTAACAAACAAAAAAGTTTTGGGTATGATGAAAGATGAAAATGCTGGTAGAATAATGAAAGAATTCATAGGTCTAAGATCAAAAATGTATTCATATTCTGTTGATAACATCGAAACCAAAAAAGCGAAAGGTGTAAAGAAAATAGCCCTTAAAGACATAAATTTAGCTAATTACAAAGATTGTTTGTATAGGAAGCGGGTATATCACGGAAAAATGTTTGTTTTTCGATCATTGGCACATAAGATATACACACAACAGCTCAATAAAGTGGTTCTAAGTCATATGGACGATAAAAGATTCATTAGGGAGGATGGTATCAGCACCTACGCATGGGGTCATTATAAAATAACCTGAAAACAGTATATGGTGTTAGCATTACCTGAGCTACTTGCTTTTTAGTTTAATTAAAATTTCAAAACATATTTTTATCATTTAATTCTAATAGGTACTCAAACAAATAAAAACACTTGTAATTTGTCTTTAGAAAACTCATTTTATTTATTAAAATTTTTGTAAATAAACAATACAGAAAAAATTTAATTTAGTTGTTTTACTTCATTTACACTTTCAGGATGGTTTTTGGATAAGTAAGTAATTTTCTATTAAGAACACATTTTGGAGGGCACAGCATTTGTTATTAGTCCGGTCAATTTAGAAAATTGAAATAAAGAAAATTCCGACAGAGCCAAATTTTCGTAGACCCCTTAGGTTTACCACAAAGAATAAAGTGTCAAAAGTCCCAATCAGTCCCATGTGTGCTTAAGGACTTATTCGGGGTCAAAGGTCAAAATTTAAGGTTTTTTAGATTTTTCTCGAAACACTTAAGAGCAAAGTTGTAGATCTTAAAATTCTCTATAAAAATGGTCCTTATAATTTTTTCTCTAAGACCCACTATTTCCCAGATATTGCGCTTGTAAGAATCACGTTGTACATAATATTAGCGCATATGCCATGTATATGTATATATACATATTTAGGTGCTCAACCAAGAAAAAAATGGCTACTCGTGTCTCCTTTTATGTCTACATTATACTATTCTAAGAAAATATACTCTAAAAAGACCGCCGCCCGATCCCTTACCGAATCCCCTCTACTGGAACAACATCTGGCCTTGAATATGGCTATGTGTATTTATTATAAGCGTCTACTATTGTAGTTAGTGCTGATCAATAAAAAAAATTGTCACAATTTTGCTTTATTTGTAATAAACTTTTGACCGAAGATGAAACTGTTTTGGTCAGTCGTGGAATGCCAACTTTAATCGATTCAAGTGTCGCGAGAAGTAATGAGTTTGCTGATTATTTAAGAAGCCAAAAGTCCATTACAATTCACGTGGATTGCGGAAAATCATATACGAGAATCCCTTCTCAGATTATATCCCCATAAAAGGATCAATAAAGATCTAAAAAACCTAAAATTTTGACCTTTGACCCCGAATAAATCTTTAAGCACACATGGGACTGATTGGGACTTTTGACACTTTATTATTTGTGGTAAACCTAAGGTCTCTACGAAAATTTGGCTCTGTCGGAATTTTCTTTATTTGACCACTATTTTTATGTATAAATTGACCGGACTATATGTGATAAGCATCTTTTTTCATTGGGAAACATTATTTTGAGTTCCTTCAAACTAGGGCAGTTTGCATTTTCAATATTTATAGCTTCAACGTTATCATTCAGAAGTTCTTTTATCCATTGAGATTTTTCATTTCCTATCACATAGACAGTGCAATTTATAAGTTTATCTCGAAGGAATTCTTGGACCTTTTGATATTTTGTGAAGCCACCATTCCAGCACAGGCCGTGATGATTTTGATACAACCACTTTGCTTGTCTTTTTTATGAAGTTGGTAAATGCTTAAAGTCAAATAGAGGCGTGATAATAAAGTGATGATGGTTGCCATCACGCAAAATAGCTATCTCCTTAACAATAAGCTGGTCTTTAGGTCCTCTAAATCCTTGAATATCAATAATGAATGCCATTGCTTGAACTGATGTGTTGCTGATAAAAATCTCAACTAACCCCATTAAATATTTCGAGATACTAATTGACTTAATGGATTGTAGTTAATAATTCGATCATGCAGCATTAAACAGTATGCCGATGTATTGGATGGCAGTCCTTTTGCTGTTTTAATCTCTAAACGAATATCAACAGGTCCGGTTTTCACTACTCCATTCTGATGTCTACAATCAATCACAAAAATTGGAGCTTGTGACTTGAAAAGATTTCTTGTTAGTAATGGCTCTGATACAAGACAATCATAGTAATTTTTTCTAAAATGAGCATACATTTGGTAAATGATACTGAAGTTGTTCTTTTCAAATGAAGTGTTTTGATCATCATATGGATAAACCTCGGAATTTAAATATGCTTTTAAGTTGGTAATGTTGCAATGGTCGAATAATGTCGGATTCTCTTTCAGTTGATTTTTCTTATTGGTTTGTAGGACAACAATACATAACATTTACATTTACATGAAACCTACTCCACACATAAATCTGCGGAGTAGGGGGTTTGCAGCCGGGCGACAAAGACCATTTGGCTGATACACCACAAGACTAACTACACAAATACTACATAGAACAAATAACACATGACAACAGCACGCAGTAGTACAAGACGGTTCCCCATCTTGTCACTAACAGCGCTCATTCCGATTTAATTACGGTGTTCCCATTAACCGACTCTTTTCGGGTGACAAGGCCGTTGTCTAGGACAACAATAATAAACCGGGGTTTTTCAACTTGTGTTGTTGTTTTAACATTCCAAATATGGTGATCATTTGTTGGTAGGGCTGGATATTCATATAATTCCCAATTTCGGAAGGCAATTGTCATAGATTTATTAGAATCAATTGTTTTGAAGAGTTTCAATTTCAAAGAATCTGATAGATGTATATGTGGTACTTTCCATTGAACTTTGAGTAAGGTTATCTTCGCTTGTTCATCTTCATCAGCAATTAGTGAATTGACATCAGATCGTGATCGTGTTAATATTAAGTTATGTCGAGCGTTAGGAATAATTTTTTTGATATCTTCTGCAAATCCCAATAGCTTGTTGAGTGGTAAGCAAAAATTAAAAAGTAATCCGTTTAAGGTGACTGAAGAATCTAGACACCAACCCCCATTAAAGAGCATTACGCTTTCATTTTGAGTCAAGGAAATATAGTTTTTAATAGAAGTTATGATTCCAACATTTCTGTTACTATCTATTTCAACACCATTTAGCTCATATCGAATCTCATCAAATAGGAATGCTATACAATTATTTACGAGTTTCGTTTTGATGACTTCCGATCCATCGCTTTTCGATACAGTCCCCTCAATATAAATGTAACTTTCCGAAGGTGAGATTTTGAGATTTTAATGTTGCACGCAGATGTCGATAATGTCATTTTTGTCGAAATTATTCAAATAGGGTGAATGGGAATGATATTCGTATTTGGAAATACTATCATCAACTGCAGGGTCTTCAAAAATATTCAGCATATCTTAATTTTTAAGATATTTTAATTAATTTGTTTTCTTTAGAGTAAATCCTAATGAAAATAAAAAAATGTTGATTTTCTTTTGAGAGAGTTTGTACTTTCTCCTGGAGAGCTAATGAAGTATTGATTATAGAACCGGGTACTTCTTGTCTTTTATACAAATTATTCGGAGAGATATTATTATATACAATCATTTTTGACGATTAAGGTGCAATCGAATCGTTATGAGTTCACCTCGAAAATTAATGAGGTTACCCTGTTGATCTAATAAGTTTATAGCTAACGAACTGATCTTCTTCACGTTCACATCAATTATACTACACTCAACCCGTACTGTATTTACACGATTAATGTCAACATAAAGGTCTGATTCGTGGGTTTGTTTGGCTGTGAGTTTAGTTTTGCTAAAACCCAAAAGTGAACCAATTGAATTCGGATGTGAAAAATCTATTTCTTCGGTGCAGAATATTTCACATTTTAAAGTGTTGTTATTTGCTCTTATTTTTACACTCGCTGTACTATTTTTGTGTTTAAGTGCTTCTTGGATAAAATTATTAATATCTTCAATTTCATAAGATCCAATAGGAAGAACAATCTCATCGTTACCCAAATGAAATATGTTATTCATTACATCCACATTTGGTATGGAGTTGTATGTTTGGAAATCCACTAGTCCGAATACATTATTTGAATCTAATACAATAGGTGGGAAGTACTCTGCAGTAAGAGTAGACTTGTTTCCACTCAAAGTAAGTGTTATCGACATTGTTGAAGGTATTGAAAAGTTGTTTACATTTATAGTTGTAGTAAATAATATTTGTACCTAAGTAGTCAATTACTTCCTGTGGAGGTCTTAAATTGCCAAAAACTGTCAAAATAATGAACCTTGTTTAAATTTTTGCTGTACGCTACCCAATGAGTACCGACCCAACTATTATCATCCAAATTAACTACTCCACATTCTTTTTTGAATGGCCTTATTGGTAATGTATCTCTCATGAAAACACCTCGAAAGTTGTTTATATAACTTTTACCAAAATCATTTATGTCGATGTTAGTAAGAGGACGGTTAGGTAGCAACCTTATAAGTTTTTTGATTCTTGTGGACTTAGAAATAATCCATATCCGTTTTTATATGGTTTTAAATAAAGACTTTTACCATGTTTAAGTTTGATTGCTTCCATGGTTTTATTATGTCGTTTACTTTCTTCTAATTGTTGTTTTCCGATCCTTGAATCGTTTATTGCCTTCGCCGTTCCTGCAACACCTCCAGTTAGAGAACCTACAGCAGACAACCCCGCTAAGATCGGTAGCAATGATAAAAAGCCACCAACTTTTGGAAATTGTATTACTATTGGTATAGTAATATTCTTACGCTTTTTCTTATTAATTCTTCTGGCTGCATGTAGAGCAGTTGTTGCTAGTTTACTAGTGTCTTCAGGGCTTATGTATTTTATTGCTGCTCTAGCTACTTTTACTGCATTTTTAAACAAACTAGTTGTTTTAGACGGACACTTACGTCTTTTCTTTATTTGGGATTTTGATGATATACCCATTCCAAGAGTAGATTAAGCTTTCATCATGTTGGTAACTAAAAGACTATTGAGTTTTTCTGATAGTTTTGAATCTTTTGCTTGAAACCTTTGCCAGGATTTCTCAGTTAAAATCTTTTCAGCTATATGTCTATCGTTTAAATTATTGCTTCTACTGTATGCTATGTCATGTTCACGACAGGCTTCATCTAATTTATTAATACCGCGGTCTCCTCTTGCAAGACGCTCTTTAAGTTTAGTGCCAGGTCCACAAAAGTTATATGACGGTATATGTAACTCAAATGGAAGCTTGTTTATTAGTGAATTAACTAATCCGCCCCCCTGAAATGAATTACTAAGACTAATGGAGGATGTTCTAAAATCAATCATTATATAACTGTTCAGTTACAAGATATCATTGTTTATGAAGTAATCTTTATAAAACACTATGACTTAAATGAAAACAGATCATTCAATAAAATGAAGTTTATTAAACAGCAAGATAGCATTTCCGTTCAAAATTTCGATGGAAAAATTAAAGAAAAAAGAAAACATGGAGCGTTGTTTCCAAATAGTAGGGGAAGGCGGGGCATAACGGGCCCTTTAAGGTTTTTTGATAATAAAAACATCAAAAACATGTTTATCATGTCCAAAACAATTTTATTCATTAAAGGAACATTAAATGCATTGATTAAAGAGATATAGAGTAAATAAACTTAAAAATTCTTCAATCTGTATTAATTTTAAATAAGTGCTTCATAAACCCATTTTGCCCCGTGCATGGGGCATAATGGGCAAAGGTAGGGAACGGTGGGGTTTCAGTTAATGTTGAGTACAACGTGTGCAAACGTGGCTCGATTCATCATCTCCATCCTCCTAGCCGGCGCAACAGCAATGGGCCCACTTTCCACAGGCTCTGCAAGACACCCATCCTTCTGTTGATTCGGAATATAAATGCCCACAATAAAGTCATTCTTCATCTTCTTCGCTTTCCGAAAATTCTATTTTCTCTTCTTTTTAATTTTTGCAGCGAGCTTTTCTCCTTTCTTTGCGGCAGGATTGAGCTTTGGAGTTTCAGCCTCAAGTTGAGCCTTGTACGGCGATTCGGCTATTACAGCCGTTTCCTCTGCGTTCAGAAACTCTTTTTTTTCCTGGTGCTTTTGAAATGGCAATGATTTGAGATGGTGAATAATTTTTCCAGCCATTCGTGTCTCAATGTCGAAGTTGTTTGCTATTTTATTTTTTTCTGCCAGTTCAAATGCAAGTTGCTGAAATTCTTTCATAGAGCACCCAAACAAACGACCTTCCATATCATTGAGGTAATTGCTCAGTTCTTTTTCTTGGGACACCGAGAATACAGGTTTGAAAGCTCCAGGTTTTTTCTATTGCAAGTGGAACTCGGGGGTTTAATTCGGCTTTTTTTAAAAATCGTTGCAATGTGCTCCGGGGGAATTTCATAATTTACAGAAGCAGCTTTACAGCTTATTTCCTTTGTTCTTACAGCTTGAACAGCTCGCCGTAAATTATCTTTGTCCCATTGTTGATGTTTAGTTTTTCTTTTGTAGTTGCGAACCATCTAAAAAAGTGTGTTGCGCTTAACAGAAAAAATATAAAAAAGAAACAGAAAATAACATATAGATGGGGCATAATGGGCACCCATGCCCATTATGCCTCGCCCATTATACCCCATGTGTTATCTTTTAAATAAAAATGTAGATTGTTGTTCTGCTAGCTAAATTAGATGAAATAACTAGATTAATACAAAATAAATAAACTTACTTTGATGTTAAAAGAGAAAAATTGAATTTAATATTCACTATACGTATAAAAACATGCACTTTATTTCACTTGATAATAACATCAACAGACCAAAAAAAGCTTTTTTTTCTCAACGAACCGCAGATGTCATTTTCACTGAAAAAGGGGGTTCCCCCGTATTGCCGCAGATAATTTGAAAAAGAAAGAGGCAAAATCGGAGCTGCCACTTAACTCAATCAGGAAATACCAGGGGGGCCCATTATACCCCGAGGGCCCGATATGCCCCCCCTTCCCCTATTCGTGGTATTATCGTAGGCCCATCTAACTGTGGAAAAACAAACGTTATGCTAAGCATTCTTCTAGATGTTAATGGATTAAAGTTTGAAAACATTTATATTTATTCCAAGTCGCTACATCAACCAAAATACGCATATCTAAAGTGTGCTATAAATTCTGTAAAAGGAATGGGGTATTTTGAATTCTTAAATAATAGTGAAATTTTGAAGCCTTCTGAGGCTAAACCCAATTCAGTCTTTATATTTGACGATGTTGCTTGTGAAAAGCAAAATACTATCAGAGACTATATTTGTATGGGGTGCCATAGTGATGTTGACAGTTTTTATTTATGTCAATCATATACACACATTCCGAAACACTTGATTCGTGATAACGCGAACTATGTCATTCTTTTTAAACGAGATGATCTAAATTTGAAGCATGTTTACAATGACCACATAAATTCGGACATGACTTTTAAACAATTCAAAGAGCTTTGCAGTGAATGTTGGAAAAATTCTTATGGTTTTGTAGTAATTGATAAAGATAACCGCGTTGAAAATGGATACAAGAAATCATTTAAAGAGAGAGTTATAATATAAATTTGTACAGTCATCAAACTGCTTCTCATATTAAAACACCTATCTCAGAACCAAACTATAGAGAACCCCCGATATATATATTATATATATATATAAAAAAAAAAAAATAAAGAAAAAACGCCCTTTATTGAACCGCCCGGTTTAAGAAAACCGCCCCTGTATTGAACCGACCGGTATTGAACCGCCCTGTATTGAACCGACCGAAAACCTTAATACTCACACTTGTGGATACGACTACGCTGAAGAATCTCATTAAGACTAAAAATGATTTGCGAAAAAAATATAGGTATGCTTCTCAAAACTGGAACATTTATTAAAGAGACTGAAACTGAATATACTTTTAAGCCAATCATTGAACCTTTGCAAAACATTGCGAAAAAAGTCAAAGCAGAATACAATCAAACTAACAAAGTTTTGAATAATGATACAAGGCGAATAAAATCATCCAAAGGCAAACCTAGTCTTTTACTTAAAAGTTTAAAAGAAGAACAAGAAGATGATGGTGATCATGATGATGATGATGATTCTGTAGGAGGTGAAGAGGAAAGTTGTTCATTCATGAATTCAACGTTGCTTGATGATAATTCTACATTTAAAACACCAACAAATAGCTTTAGTAGAAGTACCCCCAGAAAAGATTCTCTGATATCAAATTCAGATCACGATAAAATCTATGGTCCATACTTTGATATTGAGTCAAACTCAAACAAATTGGGTAGATCGAGTCTCCAAGTCAACGAAAATAACGATATTGTCATCGATGGAGAAGTTTTTCGCGGAACTGCCGGTCTACTGGAACTTGTTTTACACAAAAAGCCACGTAGAGGTATTTATACAGCTGAGGATTTGTAGCAATATAACCAAATTAAAAAAAAAAATCACGATATTAACTCACAGATCAAGGGTAATAGAAGCGAAAAGTATAGAAAAATTATAAAACCCTTAGTTCAGAAGCAAACTGTTAAAAAGAAAATTGGAATGACATACCTGAGCAGTAATTCACCTACAATGCTCGTTACAAATAATCTTATCGATTATGTGCATTGGGATAACCCAAATGAACTTGTAGATAGGTTGAAACTTTTGATTGCATCTCAGAGAGCTGGGAATAATAATCACAGAAATGAGATAAATTCAATTGTAGAAGAGTTGCGTGAAGTAAATTTCATTTATAAGCAAAATGAGTGTAGACAAGTTCGGAAGGAGCTTACAACAGCATAAAAGAATGGTTGGTCTTCAAGGACCTCCTGGTGAGGGGTTTAAAAGAATGATGGATGGTGATTTTGATATCGAGGGGAAATGCTGAAACAATATTGAAAATCCTATCATGTCGTCACATCAAGCAGTAAACAAGGCATATATAGATGAAAAACTTAGCAACACACAGAAAACCTTAAAAGAATACATTGGCGTACACAATTTCAATACAATCCGTTTATTGGATGACCTTCGAAAGTATTTTCTTCTCGAAATGGAAAAAATCAAAGAACATTAGGAATAAGAATCAAAAACTTTTCATATAAAACATAGGCAAACATCGTTCTCGAAATCAGTTCTTATTTGTAAACAGAAACAACCATGTCTAACTTCAATGTATACCTTATTTTAAGTAAAATGTCAAGTTTCTTAAGTCGCTATCAAGATGATATGCTTGAGGAGCATTATGAAGAATTTCTTCGAAATATTTCTTTTTTAAGCAATTTAAAGGACGTTGATAATGTTAATTCGGTTCATGGATGTCATTTTACAAACTGTGTTTGGTCCTCAAATGCATGTCAAATGGGACCAGATACTTATGCGTGTTATATGATTGAAAACCGCGTAGTAAGAGTTCGAAAGATTATGAATTTGTATAAAAGATTGAAATAAATGCAATTATATGAAAACCACACATAAAAAGTTTTTTTCTTATTCTTCTGTAAAATGAGTAAAAGACAAGTTGTTGAAGAACTTCACAGGTCGGCACGAAAGAATTTCAATCGACGTAGATTTATGGCAAGCCGACTTAGTAGAAATGATCCCATACCACGACGAAAATAATGGATATAAATACTTTTTGACGGTTATCGATACATTTTCAAGATATGCATGGGCGATGCCATTTGTCAAAAGTAATGTCAGCATATGTTAAAAGTATTGTCAGCAATACTTCGTACTTGTTTCTACTTTTTACACCATTAAAAAATAAGACAGCGTCTTCTGTTACAGAGGCAATGAAAACAATTTTTATAAAACTTCACGACACCCCAAAAACCTGCAAACCGATGATGGAAAAGAGTTTTTCAATAAGACATTTCATGATTTGATGAAATTCCATAATATAAATCATTATTCTACATTCAGTTCACTTAAGGCATCAATTGTCGAACGTTTTAATCGCACTATTAAGGAGAAGATGTGGAAGGAGTTCAGTTTTAATGGAAACTATAAATGGATATCTATTCTTAATAACTTGATGAACACATACAATCATTCAATGCATAGAACTATAAAAATGCGTCCAATTGATGTGAATGAGGAGAATTCCAAGCAGCTCCTGTCTACAGCATACAATAGAATAAAAGTCGCCCCACAAGGAAAATTTCGAGTTGGTGACAATGTTAGGATAAGCAAGTTCAATTATGTTTTCGAGAAAGGCTATACCCCCAATTGGACAACGGAAATTTTTAAGATAAGAAAAGCGAACCTAACCAATCCAGCAACATACCTACTCGAAGATTATAGTGGCAAGTCTATCAACGGATGTTTTTACGAAAAAGAATTACAAAAAACGAATTTTCCTAATATTTACCTTGTTGAAAAAGTACTCGAAAGTAAAGATGGAAAAGTATATGTTAAATGGCTCGGTCTACCGTCAGCTAGCAATTCATGGATCAATAAATCACAATTAAAATAAAAGAACACTTTAGTTTTTTTTTCTCCTAAAGTCATATCCATGCATCCATTCATCCATACATTGCACACTCATTTTAAAAGTACACTTACTACAAACAACTGATCTTTTTTCCCTGCATGACCACTACACTATTCTATTCATACATCGGTTACACACAGCTATCTAGTCAACCACCAAAGACTAAGCAATGTGATATTACCATTTTCAGCGTATACACAAATATAACTCGTACAAGCATATTTCAAATTGACCAAAAAACTATGCAAGTGATCTTTTTTTTCCCTACACGACCACTATACTATTCTATTCATACATCGGTTACACCCAGCCATCATGTCAGCCACCAATAAAACTACTTCAAATTTCCATCCCATCACTGATACACTCGTAAAAACTTGATTCACACCGAAAACTTAGATTTTACACTACAAAAAATGCTTAAAAAGAAAATATTGCTGAACTGTCGTATTTATACTACTCTCCTACAGCAACAAAACACATGACACACATTCTTGTCATCACTATTTCTATGCTCAAAAATTACATTTTCACAGTCCCGAAAAAAGTCCTCCAAAATTTTCTGCTGCCTTAAAAAATATAAAAATCTTAATTTCCAACCATAGATTTCTTCTACACACAGTTTTTAAAATATATCAACAATTTTCATCCACCACTTTTTTACACCACCTTTGTCCTATAACCACAGATTTCTTTCGCACCCACAGTTCTTAAAATAGAACTAAAAACTACCAACAACCACTTTTTCGTCCACACAAAACCACAACAGTCAACTCATTCCAAATTTCCAACCTACTCACAGGCTATAACATGATTGCTGATCAATCAGCAAAATCAGAAGAATTGAGATTCCTTTTATATGGAATTATAGCGATCAGCAAAAAAATATTGCTGAACTGTGGTATTTATACTACTCATATGAAATGATTTATATTCATTTTAACGAAATGATACATATTCATTTTAGTAAATGAAAAATTTAAATTGTTCCCCAAAAAAAAGAATTGAAATAAGTTAAATTAGTACAGTTATAAATTTCTTTTTATTTGTATTAGTTTGTGCTAATCATAAGTTCTTGTTCCAATATATTAAATCGAATATGCAATTTCGAAAAGGGCACATCTCGGATCTCGAAAAGGCACATCTCATGAATTTATAATATCGAAATATACATATATAATAACGTTAACATCGAAATATTTCTGTAACTTTCGAGGGTTACGATACCCTAAAATGTAACTCAAAAATATTTTTGCTAAATATTATACTTAATTAGAAAATAATTAGTTTTTTTCATTTCCTGGAAAGTTTAAATATTCAGATATGTGCCCTTTTCAAAATTGCATATTCAGTTGTATTTTGAATTAAGTACCTTACTTACTTACTTACTTACTTAGGTGGGCATTACAGTTCGGTGTGAACCTGGGCCTCAACCAAAAACCTTCTATAACGACTTCAACGTTAACTTATATCAAACTAAAAAAAACTTTAGAAACAAAGAAATTGTTTATATATCTAGGTATGTATGTACCAAATACATCTCTTGTTATCTTAGTTTTAAGTTCTAGTCATTATTAGTTTTAAGTTTGGCCTTTAAGAGCCACAATGTGAACGTATGCCGGGAGCAAGTATACGATGAATAAATTAAGAGAAAACATTTTGAACTATGTAACCTCATAAAAGAAAACAGCTGTTACCTTTTTACTAACGAAAACTTATAAGCCAGACATAATTTATAAAGTCGGCAGCATCATAACAAAAAATTGTAATTTCTCGTAATTCCTCAAGGAACTGTACTCGGCCCCACCCTCTTCAACATATTTGTGTATTTATATTTGAAAATTATTTTTTTAAATGGAAGTTCAAGGTAAACCCACAAAAAACCCAAGCTATTTGGTTCACACGACGACGAAAATCTTGTTTTTTCCCAAACAATGTTCAACTTCGAATGGGAACTGTGAACATAGAATGGTCTGAGCATTGTCGATATCTTGGTATTATGTTAGACAAAAAATTTAGTTTCCAAAAACACGTTTCTACAACTATTAATAAAATAAACATTTATGTTAAAATTCTATACCCATTAATTTGCAGAAGTTCTAAACTAAGTAAAGACAATAAAGTTATATTATTCAAATCTATTTTTCAATCTATCCTTCTCTACGGTGCTCAATGCTCATGTTTGGTATGATTGTGCCAAAACTCACAATCTTAAACTTCAAATATGTCAAAATAAAATCCTTAAAATGATGCTTAATTTAACATGGTGTTACTTAACTCGACGGCTCCATGACCAATCCAATGTCAACTTATTGAACATCCTAATAGAAAAATCATATAACAAATTTTATGAAAATTGTTCCTTTTCTGATAACAAGCTTATTAAATGTTTATCTTCGTCATGAATAAATATAGGCTTTTTATATAAGTACATGTAGGTGTATAAACCTAATTACTTATGTAATTATGATTAAGCAATCGAATTTTATCGAATATAAGTCATTGACCTTCGAATTGATTCATAAAGTTCGATTTCTTCAAGTCATAAAAGAACGTATACTTGGGAATTTTGCAATATTTAGGTTAGAGATTCGAATGAGGGTTTTTAATTGTAGCTTTCCCTTGAATTATTAAAAATTAAAATCAGTAGACATTAATTATTATCATTAAATTATGGTTGTAAAGGATATAACTAGTCCTAAATCTCCAAAGAAAAGTTCCTATCCAATGTAAATATTGTTTGTTGCAACTAAATAAATAAATGAATAAATAAATGAATAATTGTAATCAAAACCAAACTTGTGAATTTATTTATTTATTTATTTATCTAGCAAGTCTTAAACTCTAATAGATAACAATAAGTAACAAAATATAAATAAAAATGAATAACATTACTTATATATAAATAACGGGTGATTTTTTAGCTAGTTTGGTTTTGGCAACACTGGTTTTGACAGCTGACGTGTGTTTAGTACCTTGCGTCACTGTGAAACAGCTTCAGTTTGGTTTGCAATTTAACCATGGATCGTCTTACAAATGAACAACGCTTGCAAATTATTGAATTTTACTATCAAAATTCGTGCTCGGTTCGAAATGTTCATCGCGCGCTGCTTCCATTTTATGGTCGGCGAATCGCAGCGTTACTGTCAATGGTGAACGCTACCGAGCGATGATAACACACTTTTTTTTGCCCGAAATGGAAGTTCTTGACTTGCATGATATGTGGTTTCAACAAGACGGTGCCACATGCCACACAGCACGCGAAACAATGGCGCAATTGCGAGGCGAGTTTGGTGAACAGTTAATTTCACGTTTCGGGCCGGTCAATTGGCCGCCTTGATCGTGCGATTTGACACCATTAGACTATTTTTTGTGGGGCTATGTCAAGGCTAATATCTAAAGGGACAAGCCCGCTTCGATTGACGCACTGGAAGCCAACATCCATGCATTCATTCGTGAGATACCGGCCGATATGTGTGAAAGAGTATGCCAAAATTGGACTCAGCGGATGGGCTACCTGAGACGCAGCTGCGGTCAACATTTGCTTGAAATTATCTTTAAACATTAAATTGCAAGGTTGAAACTATCGATTCAAATATTAAATATTTCATTCATTTTTTCGAATTTTTTGTGTTTTTTTTTTTAAAAAAAGTTCTAAACCTCTTAAAAAATCACCCGTAATAATACAAATTATCATTCGCATAACACGGAGTTGAGTATCAAGTTCTTGCATGTATTTCTACTTAAATTAAAATCAATAAAAATTTATTAAAATAATACATTGCATTAGTTAAAGGCTCATTCTGACCATATCTTGTTACATGCCTAGGTAAGTACATGAAGATGTTTTCTCTTGGCCGAAGGGAACGCGCAAGTGTATATATGTTTAGTAAAGAAAGCAAGTAAGAACAATCGATATGGCTGCATAATATGTCGCGAGCAAACAAAGCAAAATTACATTGCCTTCTTTTATAAAGAGGCTTTAAATCGATTAAAAGACATCGCGCTTCATATGATGGCATAGTGGAATAAGAATAAATCTTTCGTAGCGCGAATCTTGTTAACCTTTTCTGGATACGCTCGATGCGCATTATTGCGTTTCCATAATATGGACTCCAAATTATTGAACAGTATTCTAATTTAGACCTTACTAAGGAAAAGGATATACAGCTATGGACAAAGAAATAGCACACTATTAAGAAAAATCATAAATTCAAAATTTCCGTTATGTGAAATGGTTGTGATGTTTCTTTTTCTTCGGGTATGTAGATTTGATAAACAAATGCAGTCTATCAAGCCTAAAAAGTACCGCAATTTTTGAATCGTCCTAAGCGCGAAGCGTACAATCCTAAGTTTGCTTTAAAGACGGTGAAACATGGAGTGGAAAATTTAATGGTCTGGGTGGTTTTCCTGGCATGGGGTGGGACCATTGCATTGGTGAGGATTGATGTCAAAATGGATAAATTCGCTTAGCTTGCAATACTGAAGAATACAATGGAACCATATTCCTTTGAGTTCATGCCAATTAAGTGGATATTCATGCATGACAATGACCCCAAACACGCATCAAATATAGTAAAAGCTTGGCTCGTGGATGAACAAATCGATGTCCTAACCTGGAAAGCTCAAAGTCCCGATTTTAATCCCATAGAACACCTATGGAATGATGTTAAAGTCAAAATTGGGCAGACAAAATTTAAAAATTCAAACGATCTTTGGGCCGGAATCAAAGAAGCTTGGTACTCTATCCCGCAAAGTAGATGCCGGGCGTTAGTTGAAAGCTTACCAAGGAGGTGCCAAGCAACTTTAAAAAATCGTGGTCAACCAACTAAGAACTAACTTGGTTATACCAAAATTTATGAAAAAATAAATATTTTTACTAAAAATAATTTTTTTTTACGATTATAGGTAGGTGTGCTATTTTCTTGTCCACAAGAAATTTGATCATCACTGCAAAATATATTTTTAAAAATTGAATTGTAAAGAAATAATTCCCTATTACTAATTATTATTAATCCTTAGAAGTCACTTCATGTCATAAAATAGGAAATAAACTATTTAAGTTCAAAAGGATAAAATAAATGCAGTTTTCATAAGAAAATGAATGAGTGTGCTATTTCTTTGTCCATAGCTGTATATACCTTACGTTTTAATTGTATACGGATCTACGAAATCCTTAGAGTTACTAAATATAAAGCCCAGCATAGCATTAGCTTTGGCAACTAAATGATCATAATGTAAGCCAAAACGAAATTCAGAATCAAAAATAATTCCTAGATCTTTTTTTGAAGACAATCTACTAAGAGTTGCAGATGACATAGTGTAGTTAAATGACACAGAATTCAAAATACGAGAACAAGTTAAAACAGAGCACTTATTAACATTAAAATACAAGGAATTGTGTTCACACCATCTTATTACATTGTCAATATCACTCTGCAGCTCAATACAATTTGATAGAGATTTTATTGCTTTATAGATTTTAAGGTCATCTGCATATAATAAACATTCTGAATGTTTCAGATATTGAGGTAAGTCGTTTACAAATAGAACAAAAAGCAGTGGGCCCAAATGACTTCCTTGGGGAACGCCTGAAAAGTTAGAGATAACCTTTGATATACTGGAGCCAATCTTAACATATTGCTTTCGATTGGTTACATAGCTTTCAATCCAGTTTAGCAAGCTAGAATGAAAACCTAAATCTTTCAATTTTCGAACTAGTACTCCATGTTGAACGCGATCAAAAGCTTTTGAAAAATCTGTAAAAATGGTGTCTACTTGGTACCTATTCTCTAAACTTCCAAGACAATAGTTTGAGTAGATAGCTAGGTTTGTTGAAGTAGACCTACCTGACACAAAGCCGTGCTGGGAAGGAGAAATATGATTTCGAACAATTGCATAAATTTTATCTTTAACAATTGCTTCAAAAACTTTTGGAATGATTTGAAGTTTTGCAATTGGTCTATAATTCTCAACTTCTTGGCGGGAGCCAGATTTGTGAATAGGTGTCACGAAAGAATACTTCCAACAATCCAGGAAAACGCCTTCACTCAATGAAAAATTAAACAAATATTTTAACGGCACTAACAAGCTATTTTTACAGTTTTTTAAGAATATTGGTGGAACATTATCCGGTGCACATTTAGAGCTATCTTCCAGTGCAGAGAGTTCATTGAGAATGTCAATTTCTTCTACTTGTAAATTGCCTTAATTAAGAACAGGCTCACTTCCTTCCAATACGTGCGATATCGGCTGTTGAATGCCTTAGAATTATTTTTGATTTTCGATTCGAGGGACCATATATATTGGCGGTAGGAAAATCTATTTAGAAACTCATATTCTTTTCTAGGGCGACAAAATTCGGCACGAAGAGAACTATTGCTTAGACTTCTACGATAGGCTTTTATCATGGCTGTTTTTAAATTTCTTAATCGCTTATGAAACCAAATCGGGTGTTTATGATTATAAATCTTTTTTACCGGCACGAATCTTAAAAAAACATCTTCAAGTACTCCCATGAAAGAAGAGTAGTCTTGATTTAAATTAGAAAAACTAAAAATATTATTCCATTTTATGGTATTTAGGAAATTATTAATTTGCAGATAATCGGCTTTCGCAAAATTATAGAAAGATAAGCTGCAAACATCATTCTTACAAAAAATAGTGCAGTTAAAATCAATCAAAATGCTTAAGGCATTATGGTTAATAGTGTTATGCGATAAGACACATGCAGGTTCGCTTACTATTACATCTAAATCTTCGCTAGCAAAAACCAAATCAAGGATTCTACCTAAAGAGTTTTTAACAAGATTGGCTTGCATTAAATTCATGGCTAACATTGCATCAATAACAGTTACCTCACATTCAGCATTAACATTATAAGGAACAATACCATTGCTTTCATTAGCCCATTTTACATTACCTAAGCTAAAATCACCTAGTACAATAACATAAGCACTACTATCAATATTTTTAGCAACAGATTCGATATTCAAAATGTGGGAATTATAAATGCTTACATCAGAACCCGGGGGTATGTAGGATACAAATACGTAAAAACATGAAGACGACATATTGATTCTTACGCAAATCTGCTCAATCAAACCTGAATCATCTGACAATTTTATTAGTTGGCTGTTGAAGATCGAACGCACTGCTAACATAACACCACCTCCTCGGATTTTTCCAGTTTGAATAGGACATCTATCTCGTCTGTATACAGCAAATGTCGAATCGAAAAATTCCTAAGAATATATTCCATCGCACAACCAAGTTTCAGTCAAAGCAACAATAGCATAAGGGCAATCCGATGAGGCAATGAAAAATTCCGTAGTCTTCGTTCTCATTCCACTCATGTTTTGATAGTAAACTGTTTGATAACAGCTGTGAGCATCGAAAGCTAGGTTTTGTGGCCGATTAACTATGGCACTTGGGTCCCAGTGGGTTGAAGATGGTTTTTTGACTGTGATTGAAACAAACGAACACGTACTCCATTCTGCCATTTCGTGCCATCCAACAACATATTGAGCAATTCTTCTGGAACACCAAGCTTAAAATTGACATATTTCAGCAAAGTGTCATCCTGTCCCAACTTCGTAAGCTTAAAGCAACTCAATTGAATTTTTTCAATTTTGAATACAGATTCAACATAGCTGAGAATGTGATCGCAAGTGGTAAATGGCTTGAATGATCCTAAGTGAACCCATTTAAGTTTGGACACTACTTCAAGTACAACTGGTTCATTTTCTTTCATATTAGTACCTACTATTTAGTTACTCCTAACACCTTTGCGAGCTGGAATAACAGGTAAGGGTTCCACACTGTTAGAAAATTGTGGAACTGCATTTAAGTCAACTCCCGGATCAGAAATTTCCTCGACCACAATGGAAGCTGTTGCAATAACTGGAGGTCCAAGAGATAGACTTTCTTTGGAGGAGGAACAAATGTCATCATAGTTGAAAGCAATTGGACTAGGCTTAGCTCTGGGTCGAAGAACCCTCTGATGAATCAGTTCTTGAGCATCTTTTTGGCGTTGCTGCTTCTGTGGGCGTTGACCACGTTGCTGTTGTTGTTGTTGCTGATGCTGTTGTTGTAGTTTTTGCTGTTGTTGTTGTTGCTGT